>JAOVYU010000038.1:3119775-3133191 GCA_025674565.1 Synodontis membranacea | reverse complement strand
AGAGAGGGTCGTCCACCAAAACTCACAGACCGGGAAAGGAGGGCATTCATCAGAGCAGCAACCAAGAGGCCAAAGATGACCCTGAAGGAGCTGGGCGGCTCTACTGCAGAGATGGGAGTAACTGTATATAGGACCACTATAAGCTACACACTGCACAGAGCTGGGCTTCATAGAAGAGTGGCCAAAAAAATAAGGCACAGTATTTGAAATTTGAAAAAAGGTGTATTGGAGAGTCCCCAAACATGTGGAAGAAGGTGCTGTGGTCAGGTGAGACTAATATAGAACATTGTGACCATCAAGGGCCACGTTATATTTGGGGCAAACCTAAATACCACTCATCATGCTGAGAACACCATCGGCACAGTGAAGCATGGTGGGGGAAGCATCATGCTGTGGGGATGTTTTTCATCAACAGGGACTGGGAAACTGGTCAGAATTGAAGGAAAGATGGATGGCACAAAATATAGAGAAATTCTTGAGGAAACCTGTTTGAGTCTTCCAGAGATTTGAGACTGGGACGGAGGTTCACCTTCCAGCAAGACAATCACCCTAAACTAACTGCTAAAGCAACACTCCAGTGGTCAAAAGAGAAACGGGTAAATGTCCTAGAATGGCCCAGTCAAAGCCCAAGCCTCAACCCAATTTTGAATCTTTGGCATGATTTAACGA
Organism: Synodontis membranacea; assembly: GCA_025674565.1. Taxonomy (NCBI): domain Eukaryota; kingdom Metazoa; phylum Chordata; class Actinopteri; order Siluriformes; family Mochokidae; genus Synodontis; species Synodontis membranacea. The sequence continues at coordinate 3,132,522 of JAOVYU010000038.1, read as the reverse complement.
TTGTCTTACCATGATTTGGAAAAGTTTATCCATGCATTTGTTACTTCACAGTTAAACTACTTCAACTCTCTCTACCTGAGACTCCCCGAGTCTTTACTTACACGTTTACAGATGGTGCAGAATGCAGCAGCTAGACTGTTGACTGGGACTAAAAAGCAGGAACACATTACCCCAATCCTGGGTTCACTTTACTGCCTCCCTGTTCATTTTAGAATTCAATTTAAGATCTTATTGATGGTTTTTTTTAAAGTTCTTAATTGGCAGGCCATAAGTTATATTAGCAACCTCATTCACTTCCACTCAGCTCCAAGGTCTTTTAGATCTTGTGACAAAGCTCTGCTTCATCTTTCTCGTTCTAGACATAAACAGGGCATTTTCAGTTGCTGGTCCACATCTATGGAATCAGCTGTCACCCGATATAAGAAGTGCTCTAACTCTTATTGCTTTTAAATCAGCGTTAAAAACATACCTGTATTTCATGGCCTTCTCGGCTCTCTGATGTCCCATTTTAATGTTATTATATGTGTGTTTATGTGAAAATGTATAATCTTTCTGTTTATTTAAAATTTTGTACAGCACTTTGGTCAGTGAAAACTGTGTTTAAATGTGCTTTATAAATAAACTTACTAGAAAACTTTTTTTTAATGTACTGTGAATCAGCGACCCCAATCTCTTGACCACAGTCTGGCGTAGGCACTTACGGAAGGAAACATCCGCTTTCACACACTGTGGGAGGGGAACTGACGAAGGCACACTCTTACCACACGACTAGACGAAACAAAAACAGAATAAAAGGATTCCATTACTTCTTGTAACAAATGAAATAATAATTAAATTAGAATCCTTTCCAGGGTTTGTTTTTTAAGCACCACGCCTGCTTTGCTTTTTTCTTTTTCTTTTTCTTTTTTTTTATATTTCCTAGACATCCGGGGGATGAGCAAACTTATAAAGATAAGAAAAAAAAACCCCACACATCACACCAGATTAAGATATAATGTAAAACTTTATCATAATTGTAGATGTGGAAAGCCCTGAGAACCACAGATTTAATATTACTGATGTGAAAAAAAAAAAAAAAAAACTTTTTTTTTTTGAGGAAACAAAGTGCTCCACTTTTGAATGCACACATCAGCACACACCAGTTTCACAAGCATTCACATGGGTCTTGTCCTAAATCTTATTTTAAGAAAAAAGAAAAAAGAAAAGAAAAAAAAAAACTAACATCAGTAATATCATTATTATAATTTTATCAATAACAGCATTAGAATATAACAACAGTAAAAAATATGCACAAAGACCATCGTTCAGGTTTCTGAATTGAGCGGTGTACAACTTTAAAGAAAATAAAAACAAAACAAAACAAAACAAAAAACTAGAAGATGAATGAGGTATTCTGTAAACCACTTGCATATGCATGTATAATACGCAGACAGATGTGGAGTTGAGGTGAAGGGGTGAGGTGATTGCTGACGTTCCTGAGTCAAGATGAGAGATGAGGAAGATGTCCTGCTTTAAACACGCCCTCGCTGACTTCGTGATGACACAGAAACTTTAAGGAGTGTGTAGTGTGTGTATAGTGAGCAATAAGACGTCTCGGCGAGAACACACTCAACCCTGGGGCGGCAAAAATACTGTGGACCAAGAGTCACTTCCTTTGTGATTTACAGTCCTGATTTGTCATACGATTACACTCAATAAAAACCATTCGATATTTTAGTGCCTTCTGGGTAAAGATCTTTTCCTGTAAATTTATTCACTGTCATTTTTCCTTCAATTTTAAAAAAAAAAAAAAAAGCTGCATCCTGATTGGCTCTCTGCACTTACAAGAGCTGATGTTCATCCAAGGAAACTCTGAATGAGCGTTTTAGACCACTATATAAGCACTGAAAAAAAAAAAAAAAACTATTTAGTGATTAAGTTAATGTCAGGTATTTGTGGACTGAATAAAATAGGCGGTACTTGGTCACATGAACTGATGAAACGCAGCAGATTGTCTTCGAAGCTAAAAGTTTTATGACGAACTCCATGCCAAAGTACACAATCACGCCTCGGACATTTTGCAAAACTTAGACATTCATAGTGATTTGGCTCGTGTACTGTGAGAGCGACACCATCAGATCCCTCAAGCTGACGTCACGGCTCTGTACTCAAACATCTACTATAATTATATACAGGAAGTAGAGGAGGGCGTGTAACAATCAAGCAGCTTCTCTCTCTCTCTCTCTTACTCACTCACTCACACACACACACACACACACACACACACGAGATTTCTTTAAGTAAACTGAATACATCTTGTACGTGAGCACCATCTAGAGGCTGGTGATCAGCAGAACACCTGGCGGTGACGGACTGTGAATGATAAAGTGACTAATGTAACTTACTTTTATAACCTGATCATCTGATGTGCAAATGTTCATTCTCTCTCTCTCTCTCACACACACACACACACACACACACACACACACACACACACACACACACTCAAAACCAGGAAGTCTTTAAAATCTACTCAAATATGTATAATATGTAAGACTGGTAAAAAAAAAAAAAAAAATCTAAAATATATAAATATGCCTGACACGGTGTTTGACGCTGATTGTATTTTGTGCAGCTTGACTATATAGGTACAATTCACTTCAGTTTGATAAACCCTTGAAAAAGAGCCTCGACATTCTGTTCTGGAGAAATCCTGAAACCCGTCCTGGTCTCTCCAGCGATTAAGGCAACTAGAGCGCCCTCTAACAGCAGCAGTTCATTTGAGCGCAACTTTTCCCTGACTGTAAAAAAAAAAAAAACATCAAAAAAAAAAAAAAAAAAAACCACAAAGCATCACTGGACACCACCATGAGCCTCAGGACTGCAAACCTCTCCGTAATCACAGTTACACAGATGCTTTAGATCAGCAGCGTAGAGAAGCATAAAGCATTTACAAGCAGCTAAGCATTTACAAAAGGAAGGATGGTGTGAGGCGTTTGGCAAAAAGGATTTCCTGAGCTTGGAGAGATGGAGCAAGTGAGAGACAACACTACACGGTGGTTCATCTTTGGGCACCTTCAGTGTTTTCATATTAAAAAAAAAAAAAAAAAAAAAAAAAAAAAGTACTCAAACACCCAACTTCTGCTTTCAAAAGTGAAACATTTCAGACCTCCACTTCAATTATCTCTATTTACTAAAAGCATTAATAACCAACACGTCAGCTCCGTTCCTCTCCAAACACCCCATTTTTCCTTCAACAAGATCCCGGTGTTGGTTCTAGAGTCGGTAAAAGAGTACCATCAAACTGTTCTGTGCTTGGAAAAGAATTCTGCTCTCTGTTCTTAATGCAGGAAGGAGTTTTAAAGGTTAAGCATTGCAAAACCACAAGGGCAACGTCCTGTGTTCTCCAAAACCAGTGGAGAATCTTTTACCAAACTCTAACGTCTGATTACATACATGTTCAGATCTCAAGCCTGCTTCTTAAAGATCTCCTGGCTTCCTGAAGCAGCAGCAGTTCCAGCATCAGCACTGGGTCGTTAATCTCTGCTATACTGATATTGTACAAAATGGCACCCTCAAGTAAACTTGGAAAAAAAAAAAAAAACCTGCGAGCGTCAAACTCACTGCTCAGTACCTCGTGGTATAGTCAGTGAGCTGCTCTTTGGTATCTAGCTGTGCAAGCCATCCAGGATGCACCACGGTGATTGTACAAATTGTACAAATGCAAAAAAGATGAACGTGTTCAATTTTGCGATCAGGAGGCAGGAATTCTTGGAATTCTGATTCCACATTTCACAATGATACTCGAGTCTGGATGTGTTCCATTAGCACGGCAGCCCGGGATACGTTAGTGTCTCCGTCAGAGAGCATGAGGTATTTTTCGAAGGGAAAAAAAAGATTGTTTTACTGACATAAGAGTCGTCAGAGTAGTTCCTGAGAAAGCTGCCTTCTCTGTACGAGAGGCGAATATCAATGCGGTTTGATTTTACAGCGTTTCAACAACATCCTGAAAAAAAAAAAAGAAAAAAAAAAAAGAAGAAAACTAGCACTAAACACACCTTAGAAACACAAAGTGATGAGCCGTAGACTCTCAGGTTCTCTACACTATTTAAAGCAAACTCTAATATATTCCAGCATCTCGTCAGTGTGCAGGTTCCACAGGATCTGGCTCTGGGCTGCTGTACGGTCGCTTGGGGCCCCGACGCCACCTCTAGTGATTGTCCTACAGCATATAGTGACCATATCCCTAAAGCCATGCACGAGTTACGCTGGGGGCTGCCCTACCCATAAAACAATCAAAGTAAAAGAAATCATCAGAAATCCACAGCTGGATGACGTCGAGGTAGGTTGTGAAATCTAACAGCTCACAAACCGTTCAAGCCCAGTCTGAAACGAAAAGCCTGCCCGAGGCCACAGACTGGAGGAGCTATGATGGGTAGCGTTACACAGAAATACTGCACTCATTCCTGAGAACACCACGCATTTACTGTACAACGTGTCATATTTAGCGACTGGTTTGAGGTATTTTCTGGTACTGTTCAGCCCATCAGCAGTAGCATTCTGAACATTCTGAACAGCAGTGGAGAGTATAAACGCACATCGTGCTCACATGGCTCACGAGCTTCACAAAAAAAAAAAACCACCAGCTACATTTCATTCAAGTGGCTCGTTTTGCGGTTGTAACGATCAGAACGCCGCCTTCTGTTTGTCTAAATGAGTCTAAAACACGGGTTTATACTTGCTATTAATTACGTGTGTGCAAAAAATATCTGCCGCATGTGTGTGTCCCGAAGTCTCTCTGACTGGGTGACTTAATTTAATCACATTCACTAAATTTGACAAATTTCCTAATTAAGGTTACTGATCGAATTTGAAATGGATCTGTAGTTACGAATTTTTGGAATCTTTTTAGATAGGTAAATATTCTTAAACGAAAGGACATAGTTTTTAATGACATATAAACCTGATAGACAGAGATACTTCAGCTCTGCTCTGCCCTCTAGTGGACATCAGTTTAAATCCTCACCGAGTACAGCAGGTACACAGGTGAGTGTGTGAGTAACGCCGCTCACATCGCTGTGTCCACGAGCACACACGCAGCTTCGCTTCGGGTATAAACCGGGTCTAACTCAAAACAACGCAGCGGCCAGTTATGAAGTTTGCGGCTCAGACGGAAGTGAACGTGTAGCGACACGACGGAGCGAGAAAATCTCCTCTTTTACTGGTTCTAAGAAATTCTAATAGATTACGGATATAAAATTCACTCAGCTGGAGCTCCTGAGGTAAAGATATTACTGTATTATTCAACCGCTGTTAACTGCTCAATCTGAGGTATGTAAAAAGAGAGGGGGATAAAAAGAGAAGAAAAATATTTAACAAAAAATCAGAAGACAAACAAAATAGCATTTTTTTTTTTCTCCTAAATAAAAATCTTCAAGTTCTGTAATGAACACCTGTCAGTTGAGTTTGGCTGAATGTCCTGATTGTGTTTAGCGTTTTTATTTAGCACAGAGTTTGTGAATAAACATTTTGTATGTAAGTGTGTACGTGTATATATATGTGTATGTGTGTGTGTGTGTGTGTGTGTGTGTGTGTAATATGTCTGAACATGTATAGACAGCCAAGGCTGACAGGAAGTAAATGAGGTACTGGTTGTGTAACAGTCTGTTTTGCCAAAACATCTGTGCGAGGCGTGTTGCGGTCGTGCCGAGGCCTGGAGGAGGCTGAAGCCTGGGCAGCGAGGGCTCGTCCTCTACTACGGTGAGCCGCTGGTGGATGGCTCGGCTGAGCTGCGACCTTTAGAGGAAGAGGACGAGGGGCTTTGGCTGGGGAAGGTGAAGGTGGGGTTGGGCGTCACGGACGACGCGCTGGCTGCAGAAGACACAGCAACTGACACGGGCTTCTGAGCAAACAGCGTTCCTGAGAGGAAGAAGAGAGAGATACGGTGAGGATTAAACACATCATCGCTTAAGAGTAAACTCAATCTGATTATTAGATTATCATGCTTTGAGGGCTTTTTTTTTTTTTTTTTGATGATGATGATGGTGTGTGTGTGTGTGTGTGTGGTAGTTCTGTGTGGGAACCTGTTACTGAAACTGTATACTACAATTTGTCAGAAATTAACTTTGACGCCTGCCTCTGGTGTGCCACACACATATGATTCGTCACTAGAGGGCAGCGTTTAGCTTCTACTGTTTAATATTTGCCCGTTATATGATGAGAGCATGATCACGACTGCTGTAGCTATCGGAAAAATGTTTCACACAGGCCATTATAACAGATTCATTTCTATTCTTTTTCTATACGGTCAGAAATAATGTTCGTTTAATTTATTAATACAAATAGTTAAAAATGACATTTTCCCTTTTAATTTTCCTCTTCATATAAGGTTACTTGATGAATGGAGTATACTTAATAGCTATGACTGCACAGATACTAGAGAATTTTTATTACAGTAAAGGTGTAGGGGTAAATTAAAAAAATGGATCATAACCAGTATAAAATGAGACGCTCAAGGACGAATGTGTGTGTGTGTTTGTGATGAGGAGCAGAGACGTGTGCTGTGTACCTGAGTAGACGACACCATTGACCTCTACAGATACACTGATGCTGGCAGACCCTGTGGAAGAAATGCTCAAGGCCAGGTCGTGTTTATCTTCTGCAGAAACAGAAATGAAAGCACAAGCTGTTTAAACCCACTTCATGCTGTTCACTTAGTCACTTTCTCCCGTCATTGTGAATTTCGAGGAAATGGATCCTCAGCCCCAGCTCTAGATGATATTCTGGTTCTTGGGGAACTCCTGGGGAACCTGGTGGATTCCCCACTGCTGAAAACTACAAACTCTTCAGGGCAGTGGGTGTTCATCATGACTGCACCATACAACTCATAACAACCCCCAACTGTGGAGTCTACTGCCACCTAGAGGGAGCTTCTGCCTCTAACACTATATAAAAGCGGCACTGAAATGTTTTCATAGATTTTAACAGCACTCATTTCCCTCTTCATTTTACGATGTCCGATGTTAACTAACGATGTTAAGTGCTCGATTGGATGGAGATCTTGATAATTTGGAGGCCAAGAAAACACCTCAAACTCGTTGTTGTGTTCTTCAAAACATTCCTGAACCATTTTTGCTTTGTGGCAGGGCGCATTATCCTGCAGAATAGCCGGCAGGGAATAGCGTTTCCATGAAAGGGTGCACATGGTCTGCAACAATGCTTAGGCAGGTGGTTCGTGTCAAAGTAACATCCACATACAGCAACACTGAGTCTGAACGGAGATCATTTTATTAGCTTTATTTATTTGACCACCAAACTATATAACTGCTTTGTCCTCTTACTTAATAAAAACATGTTTACTTATTATCTATACAGCATTTTTTTTGCCATGCTTGTAATCTTAAATATTTTATCCACCCTATACAAGCTTAATAACACCCTTTTTAAAACTTCCTCTAATAAAGAACATAATCCTGTTCCCCGCTGTCATAACTGACCTTTAGGTGTCAGTCCCATGTGCAAGTTCATGGGCATGTGGGACGCCATGGCGAGCAGGTTGTGCTGAAGTGCCTGCTGCATGAGTCTCTGCTGCTCCTCGGCAAGACGCGCCATCTTCCTCTCTGGCCCCTCGGAGACTCCGAGTCCTGTGCCGGTCTCCAGCTTTTCCCTCAGCTGCTCCAGTGTGGCCGCCCGAGCCAGTCCTGCCACCTGCTGCGGCCCAAGAGCCAGAGCCATGGCCGGGGCACGAGCCGCCAGCAGAGACGGGGAGGCGTCTTCTAAAAGACAGAGAGAGACAGAGAAAGACAGACATGATGTGATAAAAGTAATATCATATATATACATAGGCCTGTCTCTCTCTCTAATCTTATTGAATTATTATATCTTATGTGTTTTCCTCTTTCCCTGGTTCTCTTACCCAGAGCCTTGAGAGAGGGTGCCGAGGCCCCCTGCAGGCCATTCAACGCCGCTGCTGCGCCGGCACCCAAAGCAGCCAGGTGCATTTTGGGAGGAGAGAGAATATGGGGGGCGGAGCTGGGGGAGGAGCTAAAGCGGAACAGGCTGCTGCTGTAGCTGGGGCGACGACCCTCACGCCGGTTGCTGTCGATGGCGGCCTGTAGCTCGTTTGGAGAGCTCAGGCCTTTGCGTGCACACTCGAACGGGTACAGATACTTCATATACCTGATTAAAGATAAGAAACAAACAGAGTTATTTGTAATTAATACATTTTATTTTTTAATTTTATTTTTAAATGTTATTTTTTAATTTGTTTTATTATTATATTGTACCTCTGATCATTCAACACTGCACTAATAAATAACAGAGTCTGTGTTACAGTGCCTGTTACAGTTATGAGGGGAGTCTATGAGGGGTGGCTTTTGCCAGAATGATTTTCAGAGCCATTAAAAATACATCTTAAAATCCCGGGTCCAGGGTTTGATGCACACCATGGGCCAGGTTACTGAAGTGACAACTCGAATCAGTGCTCTGACTCTATGGCCTACTGACTGAATTCAATTCACTGACGTCACCAATACAAACTGAGTCAAATCACTGCTACGATTCAAATCAACAGCTCCACCCGACTCACTGACCTGCCTCACTCTCTAACCTGACCTCACTCTCCAACCTGACTCACTCACCTGCCTCACTCTCTAACCTGACCCGACTTGCTCACCTGCCTCACTCTCTAACCTGACCCGACTCGCTCACCTGCCTCACTCTCTAACCTGCCTCACTCTCTAACCTGACCTGACTCACCCGCTTCACTTTCTAACCTGACCTTACTCACTCATCTGCCTCACTTTCTAACCTGACCCACTCATCTGCCTCACTTTCTAACCTGACCTTACTCACTCATCCGCCTCACTTTCTAACCTGACCCGACTCACTCATCTGCCTCACTTTCTAACCTGACTTGACTCACTGACCCAACACACTAACCCGACTTACTCTATAACCTGACCCAGTGCAGTCTTTAACCTGACTCACTCTCTAACTTGACCCAACTCACTGACCGAGTATCTGACTCAACCTGACTCACTATACTGACTCAGCTTCGGACCTGACCCGACTCACTGACTCCCTCAGGTTTAGCAGGCGGAAGATCCTCGTCTATTAGAGCTCTCACTCGGGTTTCTTTTCTGTGTGTCAGTTGGTGAAAAAGACCTTCAGTATGAGAAAGAATTTGAGAAATGTGTGTTTTAACAGGACAGTTCTTATCGTGCCCAAAGACCAAAGCATTTGTTTATTTTCCTCCTGAATGGTGTGTCAGGTCTAAACAATTTTTTACGTGAATATAATACCCAAAACATTTTAGGACATCTACACTAAAATAAACCTCTGCTTTGCATTAGGTGGTAATGTTGAGTACGTTCCAATAACACCACACCCCCAAGTGTTATATTCCTTACAGGATTTATAATTCCAGCAATGGCCACAGAGCAAGGTCACGCTGAATGAATACCAACAGCTTCCTAATGATCAGATCAGACAAATGAGCCATCTAGGCAGAAAAATAGAGGCGGTTCTTTAAATACAAATCTCAGCACTTCCATTCTCCTTCTCTGTGAACTCTGACCCAAATCTAATCAATAAATCCATCACGTAAATTCACTGCTCCAATAGCAGGACATCGGTGGAGGGAACAGAAAAGGGGAATGTGACATGACAGAAGGTGCAGTGAAAGCAGAGATAGAAATATACCAGGATAGTAATCTGAACTGTGGGTGTGAGGGTGTGTGTGTGTGTGGTTCTCACTGTGTGCGGAGCGTGAAGGCGGCACTGGTGATGGAGGTGGGTAAGTTGAGGCCCTTGGTGATTTCTCTCCAGATCTTCTTGTTGATGACCTCCACCAGGCCTCCTTTCTCCGTCACCAGTTTGTAGAGCATGTACAGATCCAGCACCTGCTTGGCCATGATGGGGATTCGGTTCACTGGTGTTCCTGCGCGGGCACGCACACACACACACACACACACACACACACACACACACACACACACACACACACACACACACACACACCCTCTGTAAGAGCTTCATATACCGACTGTGTAATTCAACATTTCTGACATCATTAACATTAACTGGCAGTTGATGAGTCGTGTGAAATTCCTCTGGTGAGATCTCAGAAACATGCTCCCCACTCAGAAAGCAGTCTGAGTACAGTATGACCATTTTTGTCCACATTTTTTTGGTCTCGTCTTTTGCCTGCAATCTGTCTTAATTTATTCTCTTAAACGTTGCGTCTTGTCTGAAATGTGTCTTCAGTTTTGTCTGACTGAATTTTTTTGTTTTGTTAGAATTTTGTCTGCTTTTCTCGTGTTTTTGTGTTTGGTGTTTCATCTAAATGTTTGTCTTTATTGTATTCTGTTTTGAGATATTTTTGTCATTTCATGTGTGGTGTATTTTGTCTGGTATATTTGTCTTAACTTTGCATTGTGTTTTGTCTGTTTTTTTTTTTTTTTTTGTGTGTGGTGTGGTGTTTGAACTATTTCTGCCATATGTCTGAATTTTGTCTGGGTTATTCTCTGACCACATATGATTAGAAAAGTATCTTATTTCTACTTAATATCATCATTTCAGACAATGTACTTAATTCCTCTACACATGGGCTGTGTGTTGTTTTGTGTAAAGTCTTTTAGTGCCCTATGTCCTCTGTTAAGCTGAGTTCTAAAGCCCCGAGAGGGCGAAGAGCAGAAGATACATATTTAACCACTCCAGCCCGACCTCACATACGGCCTTCGCAAACACAACTGCAAACATACTCTAGACTTGAGAGAAATGCACAGGTCTTTTCCAGACCCCCCAACACCACCCCCAAAACACACACACACAAACGCACACACACACCCTCCCTACAAACACGCACAGAGTCACGGATTAAACAAGTGAGCAGCTTCACTAATCCTCAGGCCACAGGGGGGCACACATGGAGAGAGATAGAGAGCTATAATGAGCATTACTTAGAGGATTGTGGATGGTTAAACACACACACGCCCTCTCTCTGTCTTTTTAAGGCCAGTAGGTGTGGCCGTGTGTGTGTGTGTGTGTGTGTGTGTGTGTGTGGTGTAATACTACGTCTAATCTAACCCCATAGCCCTTGGGTATGTTCCAGCCTCAGACAGATGAGCCATTAAGGCCTCCCCTTCAGCAACGTGATCATCTGAGAAGCTTAGAGCTGATCTGACTAACGTCTTCACTTAGTCACGGCGCTGTCCAGATTTTGTTCAAGACAAGTGTGTGTGTGTGTGTGTGTATTAATATTTACTCTTATATCACTATTCCGAACCATCAAAAACAAGACATGACATCATACAGCCTGAATGAAATGATCAACAAAACTACACAGCGAGGCATCACTCTAGGTATTTACTACAACTCGCAGCACGTCACTCTGGAAAGCAGCCATAATTAAGCATCACTAAAGCACGTATTATCCCACGCAGCAGATAAACCAGTCTCAGCCAGCCTGGCCTTATATAAGTACACATAAATACACCTGCATGATACATACTCCTAGTACTATAGAAAGCAGGGACGGGCTGTAATGGGTGTTAAATACTAGAACGTATCCTGATGATCCACCTGCAGGGAAAAAAAAAAAAAAAAAGCGCAAAATTTTACAAACAAGTCAAATTTAAAAAGTTAACATGGTGATATGTAGGTAGATCTGGGCGATATGACAAGATACCAATAATGATATCAAGATAAATTATATCAGAGGTCAAAATTTCAGGATTTTGAATTAATCTGGTTCAAATCTTTTTTTTTTCTTTCTTTTTTTAAACAGAACTTTTCTTAGATGTACAGCTAAAATCCATGCATGTTAATAAACATGCTACAGTGAAAATGCGGGTTGCGCTCGGTTGTCTTGAGTCAATTATTTTTATTCTTTATTAATTTTTTTCCAAAAAATTGGGTGTTATTTTATGCCTAGAGGGCTCTAATAATGTTAATTATTAATGTTAATTGTTAATTATTAACCATATTTAGAAGGTCGTAAACAGGTTTTCTATGCTCTAACTACGCGGCAATACTACTTTACGGAAATTCACTTATCGCGGTAGAGTCTGGAACGGATTAACCGCGATAAATGAGGGTTTACTGTATATTCTAATGTTGCCAACTGATACCACTGATATCTCTACAGAGTTGTTTAGATTTTTTTTTCAAACCCCACCTCCTCTTTCTTATGCCAGGAAGTCCCTCTGAATGGTCATGCCAAAAATGGTTTATTAAGGAGGAAAGTTTGCAAAATTGTTCCTAGACAAGTTCTAAAATAACACGGTCAGTCTTCAAAGTAAACGCTGTTAGATTCTATGACTTTTATTTGGCAGAGAATGATTTGGATTTGGGTTCTGAGGAAAATTTGTCTACGCAATTTTGCATATCCTGGTCTTTTTCTTTTTTTTTTTTTTTTTTAATGTTGGTCAGAGAGTGTATACTCCAGTGACCTAAACAGCATGCTATCCTTCCTACCAAAAGGATTAAAAAACAAAAAACAAAAAAGGATTTGTCACTTTTGCCACACGTGGCCTTGTGTTGTCATTAAGGAGGATGATTTTTTTTTATGAATGGTCACTGGATGATCGTAGTCCACTGTTGCTTTTTTTTCCACTTATTTTGATCAGTTGATCGGTGTAACGTTGTGTGTTTGTCAGTTTCTCCAGGATGGAGCGGCTCGTAATAAAGCTGTAATGTTCCTGTAATGCAGGTGTGAAGCCGTTGAGTGATATTTCTCTCTGAAAGTTCATGTGGAACCACCTACCA
>JAOVYU010000038.1:3079085-3092161 GCA_025674565.1 Synodontis membranacea | reverse complement strand
AGGGAGAGAGAGAGAGTGTGAGAGAGAGAGAGAGAAGGGGGGAAGGGGGCTAGCACTGTTGCTTACACCACAGGGAGGGCCCCAGCACCCGAGAGACACACAGGGGATTATGGAGGTCAGCTGGACATCCCACTGCACCACACACACACACACACACACACACACACACACACACACACACACACACACACAATCGTATCACTGAGCGTGTGCCCTTTGTGTTCGCCCTTGCTGTTTGACAACTATATACTCTGCTGTTAAAGGCGGGGCTAATGGCAGGGGGCATCAATCACTGATACAAACATGGCAGCCACACACACACACACACACACACACACACAAAGTAAAAAAAATATATAATAAATAAATAAATAACACCCCTATTATATTTTACTTTTAAATATTTCTTGAATTCCATTTTTAGACTTTCCACTATGTAAATTATTACTTATTATTATTATTACTGATATATTATTTGTTCGTTTGTAGTTTACCTGCTCGTTTTAATAACTAACAACCTGCGTTTTTATTTTAATTACCTTTTTGAAATTCTTTTAATTATTTAATTTCAGAAACTTCTATGATGGAAATAAATGAAAACACAGAAGAATATAATAAACATGTTGGTAAATCGCTGCACTGTGTGTGAAGCGTAAATGGACGCGCTGTAATTTGAACATAAAGGCGACGGTGTTGATTAATTTCCTATAACCACACTGGTGTTGTGTTCCACTTTAATGCTCATTGAACGTCTTCCAGAGCTGCAGAATCGTCTGCAGAATCGTCTGCTTCTTGAACGCATATACCGATTAACACGAACGTGTGCAGTCGCTGACGTGGTGTTAATATGCTTTCGTCGACACACACAAAGACCTCGACAAACTGAACAAAAGCAAACTGATCGTACACTTCCCGGATTTCACAGCAACACCTTCATGCTGTTTTAACCGCACAGTGCTGTCTCGTTTCACTTCCTCTTCACCCCCTCGCTCTAAACAGCTGGCAGCGTGATGATGGCACGCGCGGAGGAAATGAAGCCTCAGCGGGAGTGTGTGCTGGCACACATCCAGCACGGGAGTCATGTTCTCATACACACACACACTAGTTCCTCCTGGGAACTTTGTCAAAACTGGTCTCTACACACTCTGGAGTCTGGCCAAGCGCTGCCGAGATTCAGCCAGGAGCATGAGAAACGCTCGCTCTCTCTCTCACACACACACACACACACACACACACACACACACACACACACACACACTGAGCACAAAGTGAAAGCGTGACGTATGAGCTCTGGCTTGATGCCAGCATACACTTCCAGGGTTTTCTTTCTCCCCACAGCTGACAGCAGGAGCGGCTTGGCGTGACTCAGCCCTCCGCAGGCTCTGTGGGATTAGTACGCACGCCGCTTGGCCCGACTCCAGTTCTCTAACAGGTGACTGAAAAGCATTCGAGCTGTCAGCAGCAGGCACTCGTATTACACTTGCGTAGAGTGCGTTCGAGAGCGTGCTGCGTCGCCCGGTGCTCCTGATTTTCACAAATCTGAGCTGATGGGTAAAACGGAACACGCCGTGTTGGAAATACGATAAACAAACAGCACGACTGCATTTCTTCATGTCTAAAAGATTAAAAAAAAACCCACAATATTCCAAGACAGACGTGTCTGATGTGTAACATTCGCTTCTTTAGTTTTGAGTTTAACGTAATTAACACTAATAGACGTCTCTCACGACGTCACGAAGAGAACGGACGACGCCGAATTCCGTATGAACTCCAAATATAAAAACTATTCAACCCCAGCTTTACTCCAAACCTAAACATCCTGACGGATGAGGAGTTCCTTCAGGCTGTTGACACATATTCAGTTTTCAGTCTGTTTGATTCGAACCCTGGTGCGCTCTCCGCCTAAGCAGGTGAGAACACGGCGATCGCGTTTGGGTGTGGACTGAAACGAATCAAGGGGGGGAGGGGGGGGGGGTCTGTGTGAAGAAGTCTCCGGTCACTTCTGAGTGAAACTCGATTACAATGAAAAGGCCATTTGACTCTGAATCAACTCACCTGCAGGAAGTAACTCAAACACGGCGAAAGGGTTATTCAGTGGAGGAGAGATGTTAAAGTGCAGTGGTTCTTGAAACTGGTTATTCATTCGTGAAATGCCGACTCGGCGGTTTTTTAAGTATTTGTACACACCCTTCAGGCAGTGTTTTGTTGCTTTTGTTTTGGTTTTTTTTTATCATTTAATTCTCTACAATATGAAACCAAACCACAGAGCGATGAAACAAAAGAATCAATTTCAATCCGATTCAGATAAAAAAAAAAAAACAGACTAACGGGTATGAAAGAAGCTTTAAGTTATATAAGACTCTTTGTTAAGGACGTTCCGTAGGAATTTTGTTATTATTTTTTTATGATTCTTTACATCCCGCTTACGCAGAGGATGAGAAAGGTGTGCTCGGTCATTCTTACCTGTTTGATGTGCTCATCGTAGCCCCAGTCGGCCTGTCCGTTTGGCGACGTGGCTGTCTGTGGACCGGCAGGTGAAAGGTCGTCCTCCGGCTCCTCTTTGACCCTGATGGGAGACGGGTGGTCTCTCTGAGTCCTGGCTGCCACTGTGGTGCTAGCGGCGTAGCCTGTAAACTGCCTGGCCATGGCACTTTGCTGCAGCGCCAGGGTCTGCTTGCGCAAAAACTCCAGCCCGCTCACTGGGCCGTCCTCCTCCTCGCTGCCGTCATCAGCCATCGGTTCCTCTTCCTCATCGTCGTCATTCTCAGCGTCGACATCATCATCATCATCGTCATCATCACCCGAGTCCCTGCCCCTGACCTCATCCGGTCTCTCCAGAGCAACCCCGTGCACCTGGGCCTTCCCACTGTTGCCCAGCGCCGAGGCCCGGGCCGCAGCCAGGATGGCGTGTTGAGCGGCCACTTGCTGCGCGTACAACAGATGAGCGTCGCGCAAACGCTGCTCCTTGCGCTCCATCTCTAGACGCGCCTGCTGCTGCCGCTGCAAATGCTCCATCACCGCTTCCAGCTTCACCCCCGCTGCGCCTCCCTGAGGGTAAACGCTGCCTCCTAAACTGCTCTCCTGAGAGAAAGAAAGTGGGGGGGGGGGGGCCAGGGAGGAAGTAACACAGTCGTCAATGACCTGCCATAAACACACAACTCTAATTACATCTCACAAGCGCTGAAACCAAATCCCTTTAATCCGATCACCAGAATGACAAAAACCCACCACAACGGCAACACGATGACTTAAAAACAACTCGCCGCAGTCACTCGCTGCATCATCCTGCTACTTCAGACAAACAAATCCGCTGAATATTTCTCTCTCCTCGATCTATAACGCACTCCTGAGTGCACCCAATCAATATCTCAGCCTGGAGCTATTCTCTCGCAAATAATGCATGAGCCAGCACAAGGCTTCCGAGGTGTAAGTGTGTGTCAGGATTTCCACACCAAGGGGGGGAAGGGGGGGGGCAATAAATTATACTGTCGGCTTTGATCTCCAATTAACAATCGGTGGATGTGAAGATTAGGGTTCCGCTCAGAGCAACAGGAAGTGCAAAAAACAAAAAAAATAGAATAAAATAAATAAAACATCTCCAGGCTTTAAAAAAAAAAAAAAAAAACAGAAAGAAAGAAAAAGCTTGAGCAGTGAGTCAGTTATTTGTGGAGTGATTTTATTTATGCTCAGTGCAGGGCCCATGATGACTTCATCACTCACACACTCACACAACACAAAAAATAAATAAATACAATCTTATAACAATAAATTACAATTATCCTAAACACTGTGGAAAAGAAAACACACCCACGTCATTTATATTTATATATTATACATGTAATACAGATATGAATAGGTCCTTAAAATGATATATAATTTTACATTACACGTAATTTAATGCGTCGGCTGGGAAAAAAAAAAAACAAAAACACTCATTCATAAACCGCATGCATACTAATATGTACTATTACACGCAAGCTGCACGAGCTGCACATGCGCACTGTGTCCCCCCCCACACACTACTTAGTACGCTAGGACGCAGTATGGACCGTAGCCATGGAGACGCGCGAGCACGAGACCGTTGGTTACGGAGCCTACTAGGTTCACATAGACACTGTTTAGTACGCTTCTGCACCAGAAAAGCATTAGAAATTACTCTTATTAAATAAATAAATAAATAAATAAATAAAAAGTAAGGATTTTGAAATCAGAAATTCTGATTAGAAATAATAATAATAACAATAATAAAAAATATATCAGATATTTATATATATATTTAATATATATATATATATATATAGGCTCACGAGACGTAGACATGGAGGTTTTCGCCGCACTTTAATGACGTCATCACGTCCCTCACCATTTGAGTCTTGCTGCTGCTGTTGGAGTTGTCCACCATCCCTTCGGCTGCTCGCTTCACTTTCTCAACCGTCAACAAGCCGCGCGCGCATGCAACTTATCAGCCGACCGGGATAAACAAACAATGATTTAAAAATAAACAAAAACAACAACTAAACCCTGACTAACTGTAGTAAACAGCTAACAGACTCCGCTCGGAGCCAGAAATAAATTAAAAAAAAAAAAAAAATCAAAGTTAAAGGCGACGCTCAGAGGACTGAAAGTTGAAGACCCCAGTCATGTGTCCTAACGCCTGTAGCGCTCAGGCTGTGTGTGTGTGTGTGTGCGTGTGCGCCGCTCGGCTCGTGCTGGACTCCGCCTCCTCCGGGTAAACCACGCCCCCGGTCTCAAAGCACCGCCCACATTCTATACAAACCCCGCCTACTTAACTCCTCTAACGACAAGCTCCAGGGTTCAACAAGTTCAACAGCTCCAGTGTGTGTGTGTGTGTGTGTGTGTGTGTGTGTACATATTTACGGTGGCCCTGAAGGTCAAAACACAACAACATTTCAGAAAACACGACAACATCTAAAAAACACAATGACATTTAAAAAACACAACATTTCAGAAAACACAACAAAAACACACAGAATGTCGTTGTGTTTTTTAAATGTCGTGTTTTCTGAAATGTTGTGTTTTTTAAAAGTCGCTGTTTTTTAGATGTTGTTTTTTCTGAAATGTTGTGTTTTTTAAATGTCGTTGTGTTTTATGTGTGTTTTCGTTGTTTTCTGAAATGTTTTTTAAATGTCGTGTTTTTTTTTTTTTAAATGTCGTGTTTTCTGTGTGTTTTTGTTGTGTTTTCTGAAATGTTGTTGTGTTTTTTTTAAATGTCATTTTGTTTTTTAGATGTGTTTTCTGAAATGTTGTGTTTTGACCTTCAGGGCCACCATACATACTAGTACATATTTAATTATTATTTTTTATACCAATATCATCATTAAATGATTTTTAATGATGTGCTCTTCATGATCAATCTCAACCCCCCTGCAGTATGAGATAATCAACAAAATAATGTGCTTTTTTTATTTTATTGTATAACTTTACCATAGTTCTCACACTAAGGGGGGGGGGGATAAGAGAAAGACAATAATATATTGATGTAAGGGATACACAGGGATTGACAGATTTTATAACAAAATAAAAAAAGCAATGAGAATATACAGAACTCCAGGGATACTTATATTTTGAAATAATAATAATAATAATAATAATAGGTATTATTATTATTAATGCTTATTAATAAAAGTTATTATTATTAATACTAGATATTATGATAGCTTTTTTTAAATTCAGGGATAGTTAAACACATGTTTACTGGATTTAAATAATAATAATAATAATAATAATAATAATAATAATAATAATAATAATAATAATAGGGTTTGGGGAGATACCCAGGATACCCTAGAGGTCTAAGACTTGTTTTTTTTTTTAAGATCAGAAACACAACCTCACTGGTTTTTATTATAAGGTGTACAAAGTTAAATAATGAGAACTGACTGGATTGTGATGTGGGGTTTCCCAGAGAGCCAGTGATATTTTTTTAGTGACATTACAGTATCTCTATTAAAGCTGTCATGAGTAATTAAGTTATTGCTTTTCTGAAATGAAGTGACTCATCACTTTAATTTAAGTGCCTTAATCCAAATCTAATTAAGAACGATCATTAGTTGAGTTTACACAAAGGAAACTATTGTTAAAAAAAAAAACAGGTATAAAAAAAAAACTTTAATGAACATTTGATGGTACTTATTTATGTAATGTGTATAGAATTTCTTTAAAAAAAAAATCATTTAGAATTAGTACCAAATAAATAAATAACATCAAGGTCTCTTTTCTTTTCACTGTTGTCTAAGAGCACCAGTGATACCACAGTCACATGATCCTATGTAGAAATTTAATCTCAGGATTGCAGTTAGTCAGTATCAATTGTTCATTTCAGATTCCGGCAAATGCTAATGGAATCTCCAGTCTGCCATCAATCACAGTTTATAATCTTAGGAAATAAGCACCGAGACAAAGGGGCTTTTATTAGATCTAAAAACGAACAGCAATGTTAATTGGAAACAGACAGAGCACAGATTCGCAGTTAATGAAACAGGAGGACAGAAATGGAGAACACACTCCATATACTCCAGAGACTCGGGATGACGCACAGAAGGAGGAAATAATAATAATAATAATAATAATATAGATGTTTATTAATAAAGCACATTTCATAAAGAAACAGTTCAAAGTGCTTTACAAATTTTCAATATTCTAAAGCAGCAAAAGCATACAGCATTAATGCTTAAACAGAACATTACATGATGAATAAATATCGAAATAAAAATATGAGAATAGAAGAGACTAAAGGAGTGACTCAATGAAACTACACATATTCAATTTGCAAAATTTAGGAATATAAATATCGATATGTATTATAGCGCCAAACACCTTAATCATGCAGTGTTTGTTAATTTTATTGAATACTGTACCCGGGACCATTTCTAACTTGTGTCCGCCACCTAGTGGTGAAACTGAATAACACAGTGACTAGTGGTACAGTAGTAATCCGGGTGAGAGGATTGTGCTTGTGAATACAGACTGCTGATCATCTGAGGAGCTTTACAGCTTCTTCTAGGCTCAGTGTGTCCACAGGTAACAGTATAGAGTCATCTGGAGCGTTTATAAAGAAATAAACCATATGATCGATTCCCGTGTTTCTCCCTGAACGTCTGTTCACTTCTCAGGTCTAATTTGCTATAACTGCGGCTCTGACGGAAGTCCCGGCCCAGAGGAAAACCACGGGGTTTATATTAGACCCGTTTCTATAGTAACAACTTGTTCACAGGGACTTGAAAGTCTTAAATATAAGCAAGTTTAAAAAGTGTTAAAATTTAACAGAGATAATGTGTAATTGTCGAAAAGGAGGCATGTCTGGAAGGAGTCTCCAGTGTCAGCGCCTTAAAACACAAGGAAAGTAAGTCTTCAGGACAGAGGAGTTTGGTGAAAGAACGACTGTTTATAACAAAGGCTGCTATGACATGAGCGATAACACGTTTCGTGGTCGTTCTACGAATAAACAAAACTGAAACCGGACAGAAGTATGACGTGTCACTCTAATAAGTACAAATCAGTAACCATCAAACGTAGAAACAGACTTCAGGACGAGCAGTCACTGGAAAAACGATCGACTTCAGGGTGGTAAGAGTAAACGTGCTTCATCACCCCACCTGCTAAACTGATGACTTTCTTATAAAGGCACGCCTCCAAGTGTTTTATTCCTCGCACACATTTACATCTTCCTTTGATTTCGCTAAGCTTAACAATTAATTAATAAATCTGATAAAGATGATTTGACAGAAAAGACAGGAGTTGCGGAATGAAAAGAATTCTCACACGGATTGACTCAAGCGTATTTTTAATCTCAATACCAGTTGTCGATTAGTTACAGTAAAAAGGCAGACGTCATACAGGTGCATTCCAATAACACTGCGAGTCTTTAGATATTTTTATTTGCGGATTTCCACAATCGTGTCAAAAACAAAGTGAAGTTATTGCATGTGAAACTGTAATGATTCATAATTGCTACTTACACGGTGAAGAATAAAGATTGTCCTATAAGTTGCATAGTGAACCAAGTGCAACAGTTGTGTCCACATCAACCACTCAAAACAACACACACACACACACACACACACACACACACACACACACACAGAAAAACATCAGCACAGTAAATAACTTCTTAGCTAACTACACAAACACGTCCCTTTTCTTTTTTTTCCCCCTCACACATACGTGTAGATAATAAACTTCTGTTCAACATAAAACACTCAACACGTGTCCCAGACATCTATCTCTTTCTTTAATTTTCCTTAAAAAATATTCTCAGTGTCCCGTACAGATAAAGTAAAACATAATCCTGCTCCATTTTCCTATTTTCTGTATTGTGGACAAAAATGTAGTGATACAATTTGTTTCTTAATCTTTTCAAGTTTTTTTCTGTGCATGTTATACAAACAGGGGATTGATATGAGCTCATGTGGGGTGAACACGCTGGCGTTAGCGCCGTGGTAAAATCACCCATCGGAGCGCAGACGTCTTTCCACTCCGGGATGAACCACGCAAGCAGACTGTGTGTCCTGGAGGTTATATTTTTTAAATTCGTATTTGTAGGATAAGTAAACATGCCATACTTCTTACAGACATTCACAAAACAAAAAAAATATTCATTAGACTTTGAGCACTTCAGGATGGTGATGAACCTCGATGCTGTAACTACAACTCGCACTCGTCGTTCTGAATCCTGCCACCTGCTGCATTACACACACCGGTCCAGAACCTTCTGTCTGAGACAGTGTGAAACATGGTGGCATTAGCACATGATGGGCGAGATCAATATCACAGGCTTCTGCCTAGTGTTCAGAACACACACACACACACACACACACACACACACACACACATACACACACACACACTCCAGATCAGATGTATTACATTCAAGCTAGAACTAAACCCTTGGATTGACGTCCAAGAACAGGACCGGCTTCAAACAGGTTTAAAGGAGCCGCTTGTAATTTTAGCGCCCTCTGCTGCCTACAAGGTGAAATACAGAATCTCTTCCTCTCTTTATCAGACACCAATCCCTTTGTAAAAACAACATGCATTCCTCGTGACTTGTCCCATGAACTGGGGACAAATATATTTTCCGGGTCAGAAAAACGTAAACAAAAATGCACCTTTAAATGCTATGAAGCGGTAAGACAAAAATCTTCACAATTAAAACACTTTCAATAAATGAGTAAAAAAAACAAAAAACAAAACAAAACAAAACCCAATTAAAATACACTAGCTTAAAGTGGTTTAAATAGTATATTAATTAAAAAAATAATAACAATTAGTATATTAAAAAAGACAGCTAGTCAATGTTTTTTTCCCCCTCACACATCAGTAACGTGTAATGCATTAAAATTACGGTGAAGGGTAAATACTGCTCTCTCGACTACATTAGGGGTTATTATGGGTTATTCTGGCTCCCCATTTGACCCGCTTTAGCGCTACGTCCTCCACGACGTCACGCAAACGTCGATTTCTATCGTAAAGATGTTTTTTTTATTATTGTTTTTCAAATATTTGGTGATATTCTGGATGTCTGTCCTTGGGTTCTGCTCTAAACCTCGTTGATTATGAGCTTGTTTAAGGATTAAGGAAGTCAACTAGTTATTAATCCAGGGGTGGAGATAACGGAGAAGGAGGACGAAGAGGAGGATGACGAGGAGGATCAGATCAGATCCTGCTGCTCACCTTGGTTCTCCTTATTTTTTAAAACATTTTTGTTTGAAAATGTTCCGTGGCTGAAGTTTCAGTGCTTCCCTCACAAACGCAGTGAACTTTTATAAACTATATACCAGGTTATAATGCTAGCAAGATCAGAAAACATACATTTTTATTCCAAGGTAATGCACTCCCAGCGTTCCCTTCATCAGAGATAAGGGGCGGGGCTTCCAGGATGTCCATAAATATTAGACAGTACAAAACATCAACCACTCCGGCTACAAATGACGAAGCAGGTTGCTCTTTTGTGTAGTTTGCTGAGTATTTCTACGCAAAAGGCGTGAAAGTTGACGGTCTGACGGAGCTAAAAGGTTTGATATGGGATCGGAATAAAATTAGTTACATTCGAAGTTACTGTCAAAGTTGATCATGTTGACGGTTTGGCCTTAAGATGGACAGAAAGTTGAGTCTAAATAAGATCATAAATAAATCAACGTTTGTAACCTAATCTGCACCACATCTGTAGAATCCAGGAGATTTCCTGTCGCTGAAAATAAAATAACCCTAAAAGGGAGGCGTTGGATTCGTTAACTGATCAAAATGAGGCACTTCTGTGTTTACTTTGGGCTACGTTCATTTTCAGCGGTTCTGAAACAGTAGTCCCGTCTCAGAAATGATCGCTTATACGGATTTAGAGTTTTTATATTTATAGAAACGTTCTAGGAAAGTGCAGCTGTCACGTATATATATCTATATATATATATATATATCTATATATATATATATATGAACTCGTTTGTCTTTTCTCGGTACGGTGACTGAAATTTGGTACGCTACAGATGCGGTACACGGAGATCGCGTGGAGATGATATCACTCTGACCTTCACGCTGTGACTTTTCAGTAAAGCTGCGTTAAAAGAACAAAAAAGTTGTAGAACTACGGAGGTCTCCGTTCGTCTGTTGGGAAACAGGATGCAGATGAGATTAGTGACCTCGCTGAGGGAACATTCCTCCATCCAGAGGTCCCATGGTGCAGAGCTGCGTTTGCCTCGGTGACGGTTTCCTTCACAAAGGCGTGATTTCAGCTCCTGTTGCCAGGCGCTGAATGAAAGCCGCGTCCTGTCGGGAGGAAAAGCTCACTGCAGGCAGCAGGACGGGCCGTCACAGGAGCAGCAGCAGATGGAGGAACCCATGGCTTTGGGAGGAATGAGGTCCAGGTCCTCGTCGTCCGGGATCTCGTCTAGTCGGTATCCGTCTTTGAGCAGCTGCTGGCTCAGATCTGGATGAATCTTTAACCGAGAAAATGACGACAGATCCAGTAACATGTAACAGCAGCAAATCCAATCTGTATCTCATTACTGAATTACTCCATGTTATACATCAGATACGACTACTGCTGTTAATATCACTTCCCCAGCTGTATCTAAAGACCTTCATGATATTGGTGATTCCTGTTTTAGGCCACATATTCATGTCCTCGAGTTTAACTTATTAAGGAATAATAATGGTATAATCAAAAAGTATTGTAACACAATGCAGCCCCATTTTAAATGTTCTTAAATAAATTAATTCGATCTATTCCTATCTATTTTGTGAATATTATTATTCTGATGCTATTCCAGACATGATGAAGAAATCATTGGCTATGCTGAATCTGAATCTACTTGTTAAGAGGCCTACTCGGTGCCACCCTGTTATATTCTATTCCATCCTGTTAGGCAATGATTTAAAAAAATATTCTAATCACAACAGTTTGGTATATTTGTATATTGTTTTGTTAAATGAGGTACATATAATGCATCTACATATACTTTTATTTCTAATTAATAAAATTCCTCATACAAGACAACAAAATGGGGACAAAAAATGTTCCATTATTCTGACACTGTACTCTTCATAAAATTAAAACTGTTAATGCTACAAGAATGAAACTTTTATCATAGCAAAAGGGACACATTGTATCCCAGAAAAGTTCAGTATTGTTTGACCTGTACATTATTTAAACTTTGTGATTACCACGTACATGTCCCTAACAGGGTGGAAAACGTCTTTAGAAACATACACAAAAAACATCCCATAATTATAATATTCTCAACCCCTGAGCTTGGCAAACATGCATTCCTCATAGCTAAGTATGGTATAGTCCTGAAAAAATGCTTAAACCATAAAATACAATCATTCCAATTTTCAGAAAACAGACAGCCAAATATGTGGTCCAAAACAGGAATCACCCATATATAAAGTTTAAAGGTATGTTTTACGTTAGTTCTTTAGCTTTGCACTTGAGAAACAACATTGCTAATGCCTAATGGAAGTCTCTCACCCCAAATCTGCCTCGAGGCACAAACACAGAGATACAGTTTTATGAGACCTGTTTGATTAAATAAATAAATACATTTATTTAGATTTTGTCTCACCCTCGTGTTTTTGCTGTTCCTAGCAACCATTTGCGTATTGACGTGCCAAATCGTTAACATTTTATAGCATTAATTTTGTGCTTTTTGTTCCTTTCCTCTCACATAAACAAGATGGATGATAAACTGGTTGCAGAGAGAATGTGATTTTCTTTATGGCTCTCATTGGCTTTTACTCATCCATCAATGTAAAATTATGATAGGAGACGTTTCAGGGAACTAAATGGTATTAGAGGAGTTTGCGCCTTATGATTCATTGGCGAGAAAATCTCATCGCTGAACTTTTCACGCTCATCGAGCTGAAAATTGCCTCCAAAATCGTGTTAACAGCTTAACCGTGAAACCCTGCTACAACCGTATCCCACGTCGCATAAAGACTGGCAAACTCTCACGACCTTAGTCTGATTTAAAGATAATACAAGAAGATTAAGGTATGGTTTTATGACTCTGGGGTAAGACACAATCCCATTATGTTCAATTAAAGAAAACTAAAGAATTTTTGTTTTAGGTTCGAGTGTGCCACGGTTTCAAACCTTACTACTTTTCTACCGAAATGTTCTACCGAAATGTTCTATCGAATACTACAGGTAGAGGACAAAGTGTCAGTTATTTGAGTCGGTAAGATCATCATCATTAGGGCTGCACGATATATCGTTTCAGCATCGTCATCGTGATGTACACTTTCGCAATAGTCACATCGCGGGCCGTGCGATGTCAAGTAATGCAAATTACAGTCAAACAGTCACACAAACGTCTCAGCACACATTCAATTCATTTGTGAACAGGCTTTCATTTTTCTCCATCTCTCTCTCCATTCCGGTGTCATTGCTATATATAGGTGGAAGGTGGGACTTTTTCCCGGAACCGCCAATGAGCAATGAGGAAGGCAATAAACGAAGCCGATGTCAGCCAGCCGTATCGAGAGTGTCCATTTCCTACAGGAAACAACTAAGAGACACAACAGACACCAAATACCAATTATCCAGACACACATAAACA
>JAOVYU010000038.1:3054085-3070075 GCA_025674565.1 Synodontis membranacea | reverse complement strand
TGAGACAGCAAGACCAAGACAGCGAGACCAAGACAAGACCGAGGGATCCGAGACCAAGACAAGACCAAGACCAAAGATCGTCGAGACTGTGACAAGACCAAGACCATGTAAAAGTGGTCTCGAGACCAAGACACATCCAACTCTACTATCTGGCAAGAGATATCGTAGCATTCAGGCCATAACTGCCAGACTGTGCAACAGTTTCTTCCCCCAAGCCATCAGACATCTCAAAACTCAGGGACTGGACTGCAACACACACACTCAAATGAATACATTTCACTAACTCTGCAATCTCTGCATAACAATCTTGTCACTGACACATAAGTCATTATACTCTTTAAAAAAAACTGGTAAAATAAGAAAACCCTTAAATGTTTTGTGTAGAACCCTGCCTTGTAAAAAAGTTAAATGTTCAGCACTGTTCATGGTTTATTTGGATGACATTTAGCCAAGATCTTGTCTCTTGGGTGCTGCAGTATAAAGTGTTTTGCAATATATTCAGTAATAGATCAGAGTTCTGAGATTTTATAACTTCTTATCAGTGCTCCAGCTATCCATCCATTATCTATACCATGTATCCGTCAGGGTCGCGTGGAAGCTGGAGCCAATCCCAGCTGACTTAGGGTGAGAGGTGCAGTACACCCTGGGCAGGCCGCAATCTATTGCAGGGCAAACACAGAGATGAACAACCATTCACACTCGCATTCACAATTTCGAGTAGCCAGTTGACCTTTGTCGTTGGATTGCGAGAGGAAACCGGAGTACCTGGAGGAACCCTCAACAAACTGGTTTACTGACACATACAAGCCATTAGGAGCCCCTGTGTTAGAGCTTACTCTAGAAACAATAACATCGTACAATGAGCGCACTAATGTGAACCTTGTGAACAGTAAAAACAGTGTAAACAGTACAAGAGGCGTGTGGGGTGTGTGGAAGCGTAAGTGTCAGCAGTTCAGTAGAGTCACAGAGTCAAGAGGCTTGTGGGTAAGAAGTGTCTCTGGAGCTGCAGGTTTTCCGCATGCTCCTCTACCACCTGCCAGACAGCACAAGAGTGAAAAGTCTGTGCCTGGGATGGCTGGGGTCAGAGAGGAGCCGCTGTGCAAGTTGAGGAGGACACCACACGACGGCAGCCATCTTCACCGGCATCATCTTGCCCATTTCGGTTTGACTTTGAGATCCCTTGAGACAGGAGATAAACAAAACCTTTCTGCCTAACGTTTCAGATCAGTAAACCAAACGAAACTTAATCGAGTCACTAAAAAGGGTTCCGACATGCTGCTGTTTTGAGCTGAGAGGCAGATCGGTAGGTGGAATCTTAAAGAGAGGAGATTTAGAGGGAGAGAAGCGAGAGATCATCCAGGGGAAAGAAGTGTCTGAGGTAAGACGTGAAGAATCAATATTGTCAGAGAGATAAATATCCAAGGACACGGCACAGAGAGAGAGAGAGGGAGGGGGGGGGGATTAGAAAAGGAAAGTGTGGTAGAAAGTGAGGAAGAAAAATGCAAAGAGGTGCAGAATCCTAAGAGAGAAAAATGAAGGTAGAGAAAACAGGGCAGAACAGAGTGACGACCAGACTCCTTTTTTTTCAAGCGGCTCTTTAAAGAGACAGATTTCTTTTTCCGATATCCTGCCTGGTCCCCTGGAGGAGAGAACTCTAACGCCAGTCTAATGGTGCTGCCAGTGAGGCGGAGTTGATCTGAGAGCCTGGAAATCAAGGTTTTAGAGAGTTGGACACACACACACACACACACCAGGCTGGAGTTTCCCGGCAGTCTAATACTGCAAAGCTTTTTATTACCTCTGTTACATCTCTCAAATAATTACAATGTAGGGAAAATGCCTAATGTTGTCTTTTTCTTTGCATTAGTCTGTCAGTGCCTGGAAGGCTCCATTAGCGGCATGATGATGATGAAGATGATGATGATGAAGATGGTGATGGTGATGATGGTAACACTGGAACAGAAAGAAGAAATATATTTTTTTAAAAGTCAATAAAGATTTTCACAGTTTTGTCCTTATATGTACAGTGGGGTGAAATATCCATGCCTCGTAAACAGTGCTGCTTAATTCTCCATTCTGATTGGTCAGAGAGCGTTGATTCATTTTCTAAAATAGCAACCCTGATAGTAGTTCCAGCTGCAAGTCATGTTATAATTTCTATAGTGACCAATTGCACAGGGACTTGTGTGGCAGATGTTACATTTGATAATAAACAGAATAAATATAGTTCATAGTAAAGCTGCAAACTCTTAGAGCAAAGGATTTTTTTTCCCTTTCTGATTTCTCATTAGCATGACAAACTGTGTGTGTGTGTGTGCGTGTGTGTGTGTGTGTGTGTGTTTTATCTTATTAACCTGGTGAGGGAATGTTTATAACCGCTATAACATAAGCGCTATCAGGACCTAACTTGTTTTCTGGATGCTCCGTAACATTAAAGGTAACTTTAAATGAATAAAGAGTATGACAGGTCATTCTTTAATAAAGTAAAATGTAATGTTCAGCAAACTGCCGTGTTATAAAAGGAATAAAACACTTTTTGATGCGCTCAGTAACTTTCCTTCATCACGCCAATTATTTATTTTAATTAATTTATGTTAATTATTTTCCTAGAAATTTCTCTGAATCTGACAGCACACCCTAAGTATTTTCCTTACCAACGTTAGATTTGTTTGCTAGTTGTTTGTCGTGAGAAACATGCTTCATGTTACAAATTACAGAGGTTTTTTTGTGTGCATACCAGTTTTTTTTTTTTTTTTACTTTTTTTTTTTTTTTAGGAAAATCTTGTTTCAAAAAAGTCTTGTTAATGTGTTAGATGTGAGGAAATCCGATGCACCCGTGACAGATGCGCTATGATCGGCGCTGCTAGATCTGTGTAACAAAAGCAGCCCAATCAAAAAGTATTCAAAAAAACAAATGCAGTTTCTCCAAATGGTTCTATCACCAGACTGAGACACTTGCGTCTTTTAACAGCTCTGTGCTTAGATCAGGTTCTGACTCACTGCTAAGTCATTGGATAAAAGCATCTGCCAAATGAATAGATAAATAGAACTATTTGTAGCTAATAGATATGCAGTATGGAATATGCAGTTTATGGCTATATTTGTTTTTATAATATTCTGAGCGCACAGATGTGTACGAGACCGGTGCACATACTCTCTCTCTCTCTCTCTCTCTCTCTCTCTCTCTCTCCTACAACTGATGCACACACAGCTGGATCACCTCAAGCTGTGCAGGATGGACATTCTCTTCTTCTCAATGTCTTAACTTTTTTCTTCATCGGTTAAACATTAGGGTGTCATGGTTTATAAACTATTTCCTGTTGTTCACAGTCTGGGGACTACATCATTTCATTCCAATTAATAAAAAAAGAGCCTTTTTTTTTAATTTTAGTTATGGTGGCATAGCTGACCATGTCAGAGTCCCTGCTTGCACCCTGCACACAATGTACATTGTCCTGAGCCATTACGTGACAAAGAGCATGCCCAACAATTCTCTCTCTCTCTCTCTCTCTCTCTCTCTCTCTCTCTCTCTCTCTCTCTCTCTCCTGTGCTCCTGTGATTCCTCTCGTGGTTTTTTTTTTATTCATGTCGTCTCAGGGAGTTTTTCCTTGCCACCGATTCCTTTCCTTTGTGCAGCAAAATTCTCCGAGTTGATTTTCCGGTGTTAGCATAAAAGTATTAAATATAGAGTTGAAGTATCGCTGTAAAAAAATAAGGTTTAACGCTACAGGAATCAAATTCAGAAGAGATTTGGTGTCCTACAGAGAACAGAGTTCATTTGACTTTGCATAGAGTTATTTTAACTTGGCATCCGAGTTGAATTATTATTATTATTATTAACACTCCAGAAAGTGTTCAATTAACACTGCAAAGATTGGGACAAAAAAAAAAAAAAACAGTAAAAACAGCAGCGTAGTGTTAGGATGCACTCTCTCGGAGTTGATTTAACACTGTACAGTTTGGTGTGGCTTGCTCATGGTAGGTTTAAAACGTAAGCCCTTTCTGATATGTCTTATGACAATGTGTATTGTTAAAAGCGCGCTACAAGTAAAATTGAATTGAATGTCTGTTCTGGGTCACTTCACAATGCCAAATCTGACTCCATTATCAATAAACAACACAAGCATCAGCCACTCTCTCTAAACAGTAAACAACGTTTTAATTCTGTTACTTAGGCTGATCTCTGCTTTGCCCTGCGTCTTTATTTAATCTTGGCAGGACGAGTGCCTCCAGAGAGTCAGTGCCAGTGGCCACAGAAAGGTCAGGAACGTGTAATTGGGCTCTGGCATGTCAGCAGTTAAGGTTCTCAGCTAGTAACCCAAAGACTGTTCATATCTTAGTGAGAGTGAGCAGGTCCCTTTTGACTGCTCATATGATCAGAACTATCCGTGGGTTGGATTTTGGCTCGAATGAAATCTCCTGTCGAATGAACAAAGTCAAATCTAAACCCACTGGTCATTCAATAATTAAAAAAAAGAGTAATGTCATTCAATGTCATGTTAATTGCTGATTCTGCATATAAGTGAAAATTTAGATCAGAACTATTATTTATTTATTTATTTATTCAATATGCACAACATATAAGACGTTTTTTTTTTTTTTTTTGTACTCAAAGTGATTTACAAGCTGAAAAAAAAAGATAACTGCTGGGCTACACTATGACCGGCCAAATGTGGGAACTCTATCTTATCCAGCCCACCTTGATTCATTCATTCATCGTGAGTAAGTGCTTTTTACTGGACGGGGTCACGTGAATCCGGAGAGTATAATGGGAACACTGGGCATGAGGCAGGAATACATCCTGAATGGGGCAACACTGCGTGCTACATTGCCAATGCCAAGCTATCCATCAGCCAGCCTTATCTAAACTTTAAATTAGCCCTAAAGCTGCAGTCTGTCATTTCTCCCTCTGCTGCCCGAACGATGAACTGCACTTGCAATGATGTACGACGATGCACGATCAACAGCACGTTAAATTCTACACTTTTATGATCCCTGTTCTGAAAGCCTTCCCCTTCTCCTCAACCAACCCCGCCCAGTCTGATTGAAAGCCACGCTTGTTTTTTTTTTTTTTCACTCGACACCGGTCAAGAGGGGTCCTATTACTGTATTAGCTCAGGCCAAGTTTTCAGACGAGCCCTAGCAGGTATGAGAGAATAAATCAATAAAAATGGTGACCTCATGCCCAGAAATCGTTGTCGTTTGTCACCGATTCATTATTTTTAACCGACAATGGAGGACAAAAAAAGCTTCAAATACTTCGAAATAGTACTTTCAATTCTCCATGTTCAGTTAGAGTGCAAAATCACAGAGGAAATCCCTTAATGTATGCTTGTGCTTAATATACAGGGCAAACGTGTTCATAATCGAAACCTCTCCTTTGTCCTCTTCTTGTTTGTCAAGTCGACACTTGTCCGAGTCGTGAGGGTAATCCAGGGTGTCTTAAAAACTGTATTAAAATGCAGCATTGGCAAGACTTCTAAGAAGTCTTTCGAGGAAATCAGCCGAGCTAAGCTGTTCTGTTCCATATGGAGGCGGAGCTTATTTCAGGGCCTGAAATATATAAATCAGAAACCTGAAACGAAACCTGAAAGCTAGTCTGAACTTTTGCATTGGACTATCATGCGTTATAGTTGTAAAAATGTAATTATTGGACATTTATAAACACTCTGACCACACCTTTGACTACTGTTATAGTTCTTATTTCGCTATAAATGATAGTTTGCTTGACCTTTGATTTATTTTCCCCCTGTAGCACTCGCTCTGTTGTATGTAAGCTTATCTGTCCCTGCTTGCTTCATCACTCCTCCTCATAATCTATTTTTATCTCTAATGAAGCAGCTTAGCACTTCCAAACAGGCATCAGGTTTCGGGTCACAAGATAAGATTAGAAAGAAGAAGAAAAAAAAAAAAGATTTTAATTATAAAAAATATACTCGCTTACTCGCAGCTTGTTTTCTGAAAAATCGCTTCATCATTGTTTCTTTTGACTTTACTTTCGATTTCTGGATAATTGTCCCCGAGACTGCAGGGTTTCAGACAAATGTGTACCCCCCAGTCTGTTTCCTGTTTCCTTGACTCAGAAAATAGACTAAACATGTTCACAGTGAGAACAATTTGGTTTCTGGGAACGCCAAACTGGATTAAACTGGTTGCATTGTATGGAAGGAAGAAATTAATGAAGTTAGAAGGCACCCAGGCTTCGAGGAACCCATGCGGCTTTTCTTGATCAGATGTAAAATCTTTTCTGGTGATAAGAAAGCAAGGTCATGTCACAGAGAGAGAGAGAGAGAGAGAGAGAGAGAGAGAGAGAGAGAGAGAGAGAGAAATAAATCTGAAATGAAATGACACATCACAGTGATATATGGAGGAAAACATTGCAACCCCATTTGCTAAAATAAGCAGCACTGCATCATCCACATGCAGGAGTGATGAACGAGATCTCGGTGTCAGGACAGCAGCTCGACATTTTCTTCTGAAGGGAAAAGTTCAGTGTGAGTGTGAGTCAAACAGGGCAGGGCCAGTGTGTGTGTGTGTGTGTGTGAAGCAGAGAGGAAGAGAGAGAGAGAGAGAGAGAGAGAGAGAGAGAGAGAGAGACTAAAAGAGTAAAAGAGACTATGACTAGAAATTACTCAGAGTTTGCCAATATTTTGCAAGTTCAGATGATATGATTTGCATAATACTGTCGGAAAAAGTTACAAATAAACATTGTGTTATTTTTGCCGCAAAAGAAAATGCATATTTATTACACAAAGTCCGTTTGATGGAAATGAGCCCCCAAAAGCAAAATATGCAAATAAATTAACCCACGCAACCAAATTCAGTTTTACGCCGTCCGTCTTGTGCATAAATTTGATTGAATTCATTGGTTTCCATGGTAACTTCTGCAGATGTATTCTTTGTATTGTATTCATCATTGCAGCATTTTTCTGTATGGTGATTGATTTTTTTACTTTAATTAAGCTCTGTATGTTGAATATTGAAACAATTTGTTGACTTTTTCTTAAGTGATTCTACGCCGTACAGTATACTCTGTGTCATTATACAGTACTCTGTAGCACTGATTTACATTCACAGCATTTGTTAGACACGCTTTTGCGGGATAACTTACAAAAGTGCTTTTTTCCCACATGCTGTAAAAAAAAATGATTTCCGGGGCCGGAAATTATTATTATTATTATTATTATTATTATTATTATTATTACTATTATTTATAAATATAAATATAGGCTACATGAACTGCATAACTTTAATTTAAAATAAATATCAAATGTTGTCTATGATTTTGAGGTAAAAATCCACACCAGTTTTCTGAATTTCGGTAGTAATTAAAATGACATTTTATCGAACATTGTGCATATTTATGTAAAACAAAGTTTCAAGTAAAATCCATCGCATGCAAAAAACTAAAAACATGAAAAAAATGAAAATTTTAATTAAAAAAAAAAAAAAAACATGACATTCAAATATATTTAAGGTAAAAAGTTATTTTGCTCTGTGACAATGAATATAGTTTCATTCAATTTGTGAGTGCCAACTAATGCGAGCGCTATTGTGGATAAGTGAACACAGACTAATTTCTGTCCTTTAGTAAACATTATGAAACATTTTCAAACAAAGTAGAATTCCTACACCAATGTTATGTTATTGTCACAAATAATGAGTCTCAGAGTGTTTATTTATTCCGCAGCTGGATTTCTGCAACACTGGCACCAACACGAGACATGTGCTTGAGACTTGACTGTTTAATGTACCACTCTAAACATCATCTCAGGTTGTTTGGGAGATGGCGTGCTGTGCTTTGTCGCAGTCTGAGAAACTGACCAATAAAATATTGACATTTGAGTAATTAAAAGAGCATGAATGGAAAAGGAATTGAATTTAAAACAAACAAGCAAACTGAAATACTTAGATACATTACTGACAATTTGGAATTTATATTACTCTGATTTTTTTTTAAAAAAGTACCTTTGCACAAAAAAAATATTGATGAACTAAAAAATATTTGGTAGGCTCTATCACATATGCATCGTAGATATTACTAACTAAATAAAATGCTCAATTGAACATGGAGTAAAATTCACGCTTCCTTACAATTGATGCATTCCGCTGCCTCGACTTTTCGGGGGATTAAATTCTATGTGCAATTTTTTTTTTTTTCAGTGAAGGTCAGGGTACTTTGGTGTGACCTAACTGAAACCCTTTAAGAGAGAAGCTAGTGCTCCAAAGAAATCACACAAATCAATTCTCCTGTACAAACAGTACTGTAGAAAGGTCTTAGACACCCTCATTTTTAAAATATTAATTAGTCTTAGATGTTTATTTTATGACTTCTGCATTACTGCAAAAAAAATCAATCGATCAATCAATAAAAGTAAAAAAAAAAATAGATTTCTGAACATTACTTTTCAAAAAAAAAATTAAATATTAAAAAAAAATCATTTTTGTATGTCAGTAAAGAAGCAAACATATTACATAACAGACCACTTTTCTGCCAGAAGAAAAAAAAAAAATATTGCCAGCTGTCATGAATTAAAAAAAAAAAAAAAGGATTCTCCGAAATGCTAAGAAAAAACTTCGAAATCATTTGAATGCATGATTTTTGAAGGCAGCTTTGTTTTACAACATTTCTCGACAGATGTAGCAGCGGTTTAGATACAGGTTAAAGAGCTTGGGTTAATATTCACATCAAACATCAGAATTCAGAACAAAATGTGATCTCTTGGACTTTGCATGGTTGTTGCTGCCACATGAGCAGGCTGGAGGGAGGATTTCAGATATTTCTGATCTCTGGGGTTTGTGCCAGGCTGGTGGTGGTAGTGGAATGGTGTGGGGAAGGGTTTCTTGGACCTCTTAATACAAATTAAGCATCATGCGAATGCCACAGCCAATCTGAGTACTGTCGCTGAACACATGCATTCATTTTATAGGTCCAGTTCGCTCTTCTTATACTGCAGCAGGTATGTGATGCCGTCATATCAACATGTACACTGCAAAAATTTAAATCTTAACAAGCCAAAAAAATCTTGAGAATAAATAATGAATCTTGTTTTTTTTTTTTTTTTTTTCTTATTTTAAGAACTACATTTAGTAGAAACTCAATTTTCTCACTATATTGGCAGATCATTTTTGCTTGATTCTAGTGCCTATTTTCTTGTTTTGGTTTTATTTATCTTATTTTTTCACAATGATTTTTTTTGCAGTGTACCAGAATCTAACAGGAATCTTTCCAGCAACTTGTGGATTCCCTTCCATGAAGAATTGAAGCTGTTCTGACAGTAAAAGTTGGGTACTACCCAGTATTAGTAACCCTAATGAAGTGGCTCCTGAGTGTAACTCGTATAATATTTTCCAATATATTACTCTATAATCTTATTTCTGTTCTATTATTTATTTAACATCAACATCAAGCAGCAATTCAGCAGATACTCGCTGTGCTGTAGTTTACTAGGAAGTTCAGAAGCAGCTGATCTGATGTATTGCTGCTCGATGTTGATTTTGTTACAGCAAGTTGATGGCAAGTTGATCTACATGGAGCGTTATTTTTGCCTGTTTTTTATCTTTTATTGTTACAATGTTGCACAATATATTGCAAAATATTGCACAAATACCTCGGAGGAGTCCATGCAGTTTCTCTGTAAGATTATAAAATATGTGCATGTTCTTTTCCTTTTTTTTTTTTTTTTGCTAACATTAAGCACTTAGTTTACTAACATTAGTACTTTATTAGTATTAGTATTAGTATTAGTAATAGTACTTTATTTAATTAGTATTAGAACTTAATCCTGGTATGGGTGATTGATGTTTCTAGAGGTCCCTTTATGTTATACAAAATATAGTAAAGTGCCCACTAGGGTGCCCCTATAGTACATAAAATGTATTAAAGTGCCCACTAGGGTGCCTCTATGGTACATAATGTGCAGCAATGTTCCCACTAGGGTATTAATATGAGCAACAAACTTTCTCTCTCTCTCTCACCCATATTAATACCTCGGCCCACAATCGCACCCCCCCCCCCACCCCCGTTAGCGAATTCTTGCTCATATAAGTACCTCGGCCCGCGATCGCAAAACCCATTCCCAAAATGGCATTTTTTTTCGGTCATCATATCAATATTTTAGAGCTCCCCCCTAGATCGCACCCTGTCTGTAGTACATAAAATATAGTGAGATACCCACTTGGGTGCCTCTATAGTACATAATATGCAGGTAAGTGCCCATAAGAGTGCTTCTATATTACATAAAATATGATAAGGTGCCCCTTAGGGTGCCTTTACAGAGGAGAAAATGTGATAAAGTGCCCTAAATGGTAAAAAAAAAAAAAAAAAAAAAAAAGGTGATGAAATGCCCTCTAGGATGCCCTTCTAGTGCAGAATTAAGTGATGGGCTTTCTTGCATGCATGAAAATAAGATAAAGTGCCCTGTAGGTGCAGTAAAAATGTATCATCTAGGGTGCCTTTATAGTAGATAAACAAGATTTAATGCCCTCCTGGTAAAAGTTGTACTGAAGAAGTTCTAGACTCCTGAGTCCTGACTGTACAGTAAGTTTGTGCTAAAGCTAGTAAAGTAGAGAGCTGCTCATCATCACTGACTCAGTGCTCTTTCTGCACGCGTGCTTATGTCGGGAATAAACGCACGTGTCAATCCGTGTCAGCACGCAACACGTGGAGATCTTGACATCTATAAACACTCAAAATGACCGCCAGTGTTTAATTTACACCCACTGCATATAATAACCCCCCCCCCACACCCCCCCGCGCCTGCGCTGGTGTACAAATAAACGAAAATAAGAGCGCGCGTGCAGTGTCATGTCTCGCCCCTCCTCTCTCTCTCTCTCTCTCTCTCTCTCACGCGCTTCTTTCGCTGCAGCACCTCCCGCGTGCGCTCGAGACGAAGAAGGGTTCGCTCGCGCAGCCCGCCTGCCTTCAACGTCCCGCGCGAAAAACCACTTCACCAAAAGCGCACGAGCCGAAGGTGCGGAGGAGGCTTTATTCTGCTGCGTGATCGCACCACGGACCCAAAGGGGTGTGAATTTTTAAGGAATCAAGGAATCAAGGAGGTGCGTGCAGAAAATGAAAGAAAGCTAAAAAGAAAAAGAAAAGAAAAGGCGGAAGCAGTTGTCGGATTATAAGAAGGGAGACTAAAGGTGTGCATGTGCGGGAGGGCGCGAGCGCACGGTGAATGGGGGGTGTATATTTTTTGGTCTGGTGGGACATGTGGAGGTCTGGACTGTGCAATGTGGAGGAAGCTACCAAGTACGCGCAGAGGCACACGGAGGACACGCCAGTGAGTTTCCCGCTTACTGCTTTTCTGGTGCGCTTGGAGCTGATGTGAGTGTGATTGATCAGCGGCTGCCCGTCAGCGACGGGTTTATGCATCAAACCCCTGACCCACACACACACACACACACACGCACACACACACGCACGCGCGCGCGCACACACGTGCCGTGATTTCTGACACCATGACAGACATGAACTTCACTTCGATTCCCTACGTGAGCGAGAACCAAGCGCTGAATTACACGCGCGGCTGTCCGCTGACCAAAACCGCCTTTCAGTTCTATTACCTGCCCACGGTCTACATCATCGTCTTCATCACTGGCTTCATCGGGAACAGCCTGGCCATATGGATGTTCGTGTGTCACATGCGTCCGTGGAGCAGCATTTCGGTTTACATGTTCAACCTCGCGCTTGCCGACTTCTGCTATGTGCTCTCGCTTCCCTTCCTCATATTCTACTACTTCAACAAAACCGACTGGATCTTCGGCGACGTCATGTGCCGCCTGCAGCGCTTCATCTTCCATGTCAACCTCTACGGGAGCATCCTGTTCCTGACGTGCATCAGCGTGCACCGCTACTCCGGCGTCGTCCACCCGCTCAAGTCCCTCGGAAGGCTGAAGAAGAAGAACGCCGTGCGCACCAGCGCCTTGGTGTGGTTTGTCGTGATAGCCGGGATCTCGCCGATCCTTTACTACTCGCGCACGGGACCCAAGCGAAACGTCACCACGTGCTACGATACGACCACCGAGGACGAGCTTCCGGGATACTTCATCTACAGCATGTGCATGACCGTGTTCGGATTCTGCGTGCCCTTCGTGGTCATCCTCATCTGCTACGGCTTCATAGTCAAGGCGCTGATTTACAACGACATGGACAATGTGCCGCTCAGGAAGAAATCCATCCACCTGGTCATCATCGTGCTCGCCGTCTTCGCCGTGTCCTACCTGCCCTTCCACGTCATGAAGAACCTCAACATGAGGGCCCGGCTTTACTTCCAGAGCCCCGAGATGTGCGACTTTAACAACAGGGTGTACGCTACCTACCAGGTCACCCGGGGCTTGGCCAGCCTCAACAGCTGCGTGGATCCTATTCTCTACTTTTTAGCCGGAGACACGTTTCGACGACGGCTCTCGAGAGCCACTAGGAAAAATTCCAGGAAGGGCGACGTTGTGCTTCAGTCCAAGAGCGAGGAAACAGCCCTCAACAGCCTGCCGGAGTATGCCGAGAACGGGAGCAGGTCGCTCTGAGGATTCCGGAATGAACTCCAGAGGAATTTCCACGATGCACTGATTGGACTCGTTTTCGAAGAAATGCACTTATTGTATCATGACGCGATAGACTCATCATAGGACGGTAATCTGAGACTATCAATGCGAACGCTGTTAAATCTCAAGCCCTGAGCCAGTGACTGGACATTCCTTACACATGGAATAAGAGGATTAGTGTATGTGATGTGACGTACTGTATATAATTGTTAGTAATTACTCTTTCGTGTGAATACACCGTCATTGTACTGTAATGTATTTGTCAGTATTATATGAGCTGCAACGCTGCGGCATACAGCGACCGCTTCACTTTAGCTAACAGTGGAGTAACGAATCATTACTAGAAAGAGGACTAACCATCCAGTTAATGCTTAATAACAAACCCACAGGTCAGACTAGGATAGAGAGCAGTGCTCTGTATTATCCGAGTGTAACGCAATTAAAAGACGTAACATGATCCTCGACTGTCGATCTCGGAGAAGACTCTTACTAGAGCTCACGCCTCCATTCGCTACACCTTGCGATTTTTTCCTAGTGTCTCTCGGTCCCTGTGTTCACTCGGTTCCGTCTCAGTGATCAATAAGGCTGCGTTGTGGTTTTTAAATCTGTGTTATTAGCTCCGCCGTCAGTCGTGGGTGAGATCTCACACACTAGTAAAGCACGCTGTTGCAGGAAAGTCATCGTGCGTCGGATTTTACCCCTCTGACTCGTGAAGGAAGTGCCAAGAACGTTCTCGCCACTCTACTCAGCTTGCTACGTGTTGATTTGAATAAGGAAACAATCGCAACAACAAGACTCGCCATGCCTTGTGGTTTTTTTTTTTTTTTTTTTAATGATTTAGTTTGGCCAGGTTCCAGTAGGCATTATCCTTGACTAAATCTTTACACACCTCTCAGCTGCAATGAAACTATGTGACCACGTGATTTCCACAGAATATTCCACTACCCGTCTAAGATCGGTCTTCCAGTAAGACTAACGTTAGCGAAATGTTGTTTTATCAGCCATCAATCAATCATTCATCGATTTGTCAATCGTTCTGTACAGAATAATAAATTGCTTGCTGCAGTAGCATGTCCACGAAGAGCACTTATTCCATATGCGAATTGGAAACGCCCCCGAGTCAAACTGACGTCGGGAACCACTGTATTCATCAAGCGTACACGTACACAGGAGTTTGTGTGCGAGCATCCAGACCGACCGAAGTGCATAAACGAAATACAGTACAGTATATAGTAAATACAAAGCAGCCAGAAATTAGCGTAATAAATATAATTTAACGTTCACATTCAGCGCTGTTGGATGAAAGGAAGCGCAGTTCTGTTTATTTGCTATAGATGGCATGTTGAGAAGTTTGACCACTATTGGGGGTGGGGGGGGGATAAACTGCCCCTCTCTTCCCCAGCAATTCAGTGTGATGAGTTTTAGAAACTGTCCTGTAATTTGCATGGCCTCATTTGCATATGAAGCCCTGATAGGCTGTTATGTTTTATGATGTAATAACACTGACCTGTGATGTATTCAGTACTAACACCAGTAAGGTTTTTCAGTAAAACTGCTGCTGTCACAACCTTTGCATCGAATTACCTCCAAAAGACTGATTAAAGTATAAAAATATGTTTTTTTTTTTCCTTTATAAAAATGTATTGTGATTCCAAGGGCATTTGCAGGAAGCTGCATCGTAGCTCACAATGACGTGGTCTTGGGTCATGGTGTTTTATGACCTGGTGGAGGAGCAGCCTCACGTCATCTCCAGTTCCCCAGGTTCAGTCCTGATCTAGGTGGATGTTCTCTCTGTGTCCATGTGGGTTTCCTCAAGGTTCTCCAGGTTCCTCGGCCCCTGGGTGTATGCTAAATTGCCCTTAGGTGTAAAGTGAGTGTGTGAATGAGTGTGTTTTATCCATGGTGTATTCATGGATGCAAGGAATCACTAACCAGGATGAAGATGGACAGATGAAGATGTGCATTTCTTTATAATGGTGCTAATAGGAATACCATCTCAGTATCCTAAAGCGAGAACGTTTCCTGGTCAGACGGTGTCTGAAATATCTCTACAGTCTTGCCAAACCTCATTAAACTAATACCATTAATACCAAAGAACATGCAGACTGGAATGCTTTGAGCTTTGAAAACACTGAGAAGCAAGTCTTGTCCTGCCTCGTTCAATGCCATATGAAGCCCGTCAAATATCCGGCCAAGATTATTTATGTGAACAGTGATAACCGGTAGCCATTTTTTTTCACTTCTAGTCTATTAATCCTAAAGCTCACGTAGGCTGTTATTAACTGAAATGTGTTTTTTAAGGACCAGGCTCGTCTTCAAAGCGCATATTAATATGCAGATTAGTGCGTGGCGGATTTTGCCCATAAAAGTGAAGTGAAGTGTGAAATTTAGCAGCCTTCATTCCTGAGGCTGAGAGAAGAATTTCCATTATCGTTAACAAAAACGCACTGCATCACAGGCGCCAGGTAAATGACGTGTCCTCGTGCGGCAGCTTAATTCTATCAGACACTTGCGTAATGGCGTGAAGGCAACACGGGCTATTATTTTAAGTCTGGATTTTACATTGGAAATGCTCTCACAGACAGACGGCCTTTCACAATAAGGACTCAGAGGAGGGTAAGTCATCAGAATCTTTGCTGGATGAGTTGTCTCAATAAGAGATATAGACAGTATAGCCAGTGTGGTGCAAAAGTTTAGGACAAAATGAGCGGTTTATATCGTGATCTAGGTTTCCATTATGTTAGTGTTATTCTATTAATAGTGTCAATAGTGTCCGTGTCTTAATGTAACAATAATAATAATTCTGTCCTAAAGCTTCTATGCTCGTCGTCAGGCCTTCAGATCTCTTTCTCTTCTTATGAATATCTTCTTTAGAACGTTGCAATATTAGGAATGTTATCTCATCACAAGCTGACACTCTGCTTCCTTCTGATAGAGTCATGACAAAACCTATTTACAAACCGTTTTTCGGTTGCTTTTGGCCTTTATTTAAAGCCGGTTTCAGTCCCTGCGATTTCGGAGGTCTAAGTTCACATTTTATTTTTGACATTTAAAAAATGCAGATAGACGGTGGGGGATGCAAACTTTTGCACTCAGTTGTGAAAATACATAGCTGGAAATATATAAAGACTTCATACCACAGCACTGCTGATCTCTAGAATCTGACTGGTCGGAAGGTGAGCATTATTTTTGTATAACTGCACGGCTCGTTGCTTTGTGCACTTTCCAGAGCAGCGTACGCTTTCGGTGGCTGGTATTGGAACAGCTGTTTAGAACTTAAGAGATAACAGGAACTAACTTGTCTCATAGACGTTCCATGAAAATGAAATATAAACAGCTAAAAAGCATGCGCTCATTGATGAATAAAAAAATGCAACTGTTGGCAAATCAGTACGGCGTAAGTGTTATTCTATTCAAACTCATTTACTGATCAATAACTCGGAA
>JAOVYU010000038.1:2892602-2909567 GCA_025674565.1 Synodontis membranacea | reverse complement strand
CATCTTGTCTCCAGTTTTCCCCCCCCCCCCCCCCTCCATATCGTCAGCACATTTCTCCACTTTTTTATTTCTACTTCTTTCTACTTTTTGGGTGTCTTTAAAGTTTTTACAGTTTTTTCTTCTAACTG
The DNA here is from genome assembly GCA_025674565.1 of Synodontis membranacea. Classification (NCBI taxonomy): domain Eukaryota; kingdom Metazoa; phylum Chordata; class Actinopteri; order Siluriformes; family Mochokidae; genus Synodontis; species Synodontis membranacea. The sequence continues at coordinate 2,909,439 of JAOVYU010000038.1, read as the reverse complement.
ACCCATGGGGTTTGAGCAAATATGGATTAGGAGATGCTGTTAGTGTTATATCTGTCTCACACACACACACACACACACACACACACACACACACACCCTGCATGCCTCTCATTCCAGCTCGTGTGTGTTTTCAGTGTAGAGCTGAAACATCCCTCAGCTGTTCAGGAGGAAGTCATTAGAGCTGTTGGAATGTCAGATAGCTGTCTTATAAGTGACTCCCTTTGGAGTGCTGAAGTGTACACTAGAGTTATAGCCTTTTAATACAACAAGAACAGCCACAGTGCAGTCAGGCAGGAGTTCTAAGCAGGTTAAGTCTGCTCTGGGCTACACGCTGATTCAAGCTCCACACTCGTGTGTAGTGTGACACACTTGTCTGCGTGTGTGTGTGTGTGTGTGTGTGTGTGTATACGAGTGGTCATTCAGTCTTTGTCTGCATCTCTGATAAATGCCGTGTGTGTATGAGTGAGTGTATTTCGAGTTGATCACTTCTTCATTTATTGTTAAAAAATTTTTTTTTATAAATAGTAGGCGATTAGCCATCTTTCCTGCAGTTAAAATAAAAATTCAGGATTTTTGGGTTGTTTTATTAATGCACACAAGACTACACATTACTTTCCCAGCTTCAATGATACAGTGTTAATGACATAAATAAATAACTAAATAAATGATAATGCTAAAAAGAAATAATGAATGTCAGTGCAGTCATTTGCATCACTGTTTAAAAAAGTACTAATTCTGAAAAAGCTGAAATCGATGATTCGCAGCATGAAAACTCGTGTCCTTCGTTATGACCTCTTTATAGCTCCATCACTGGACGTCTTTGCGTAAAGATGTAGAAGTTCTTCTGAAATTGTTGATACTGCACACAGCGGAGAAGCGCATGTCCGTCTACAAGACCTCCTTATAGCTCAAAGTTCAACCTCTCCAGGGTTTTCCCGGCTGTTAATGACTCAGGATTTTGAACTGATGTTAATTTCTGGCTTCAGTAGTGTCCAAAAAAAGATTCTGGGTTTTCATTCCTCTGTCAGCTCTGAACTTCTGAAGTGCAATTGGAAAGTGATGTGCAACCCGTGGCTCAAAATGCACCCCCCCACTGGTCATGGCTTTTCAATAGTTCATGGTTTTTAGATTTGTTTTAACTATAAAGGACAACAAGAATATCTACAGGAGGGCTTCCTGCATGGGTGGGAATGGGACTTCACTAGCTACACTTCACACAATGTGAAATCAGATGATTACACTTCATTAAAGCCAAAGAACATAAAAGATATGCAGTTGACTGGATGTGGTTTAATGCGCTGGGATAAAGCAAAGAGGAGCATGTTTTTGCCCAAACTGTGTCTGGGCATGTGCTGGATAGTTAGGTAAAGTTCGAGGAGTTTAGTTTTGCAGCCAGAGGGAAGTTCACACAGTTATGCTGGGTGTGTGTCTTCTTTCTCAGTCTCATACGCACACATGCAGTCTGAAGAGCATGTGCGTGCACGTCGTCTCATAAATTGTGCTCTGGTCATCTCCGGAGTATGTGTGTGGTTATTTATGATGTGTCCGATACTTTGAGTAGCACTTAGTAGTGAGTGTGGGCATGGTTTTATATCATGATGTGGACCAGGATAGGAGTTTTGACCTTGTAGGGATATGTGGCCAGCACAAAGAAAACTACTTTATAAAAACATAAGAGCCAAAGGTTTCCTTTTGGTCACTGTAGTAAAGGTTAGGGTTCGATTTAAGTGTAGTAAAGCATTAATTATCTGCAATAGTGATAATATCGATGGAAGGGCCAGGTCCGTGTGTGTGTGTGTGTGTGTGTGTGTGTGTGTGTTGGCTCACAGGTTTCAACAATCTTGATTACTTGCACATGGCTCAAGTCTGCTCACTCAGAAATGCATCCTGGTCGAGCGGTAAAGGATTTAGCAAGGCCCAGGATGCCCCATGGGAAATCTGAATGTGATTAGCTAAGTGTTTTATTTTTTTCTAAGTCTCTATAGAGTTAAAGTCTCTCTCTCTCTCTCTCTCTCTCTTTCTTTCTGTCTCAGTGAAGAGAGTTATACGGTGATAGACTACGCTCTGAGGGATCAGATCTGGGTGGGTCCGTGCCAGCCGGAGGATCTGAACCTCTCGCCAACACGCACCAGCACGGGCATGCTGACCTCACGGCAGGTCGGAGCCAATCACCTGTTCCGCCTCAATTTCCGCAGCAACCACTCAGGAGACAAAGTGCCCATGATCCTGGGGGCGGAGCTTCTGTAAGTACTCTCCTTATATAACGATGTTTTGGATATATTTCTTTGGGGGATGAAGAGTAAGCACGTGCACGTTGCATTCAAATGGAACGCTTGAAACACTTGAGAAATGAAAAGGACGACTAAGGATAACGATTGCGTTAGCTAGCTAGCTAGCATACAGCCTTCTGCTCTCTTCCATTTTTCCCATAAGGTGTCTTTTCTTTGTTAACTTTTATTCTCATCTTATTTTTGTCTGCTTTTCAGTTCCCTAGACTTTTGCCTTCTCTTCTTCTCTTATATATTTCACACTGACACTGGATGCTAAGCTAAAATGGCCAAAGGCTAATAATTTATCTAGCTAGCATATGGCCATTAAGGCATATACGTATATGTGTGTGTGTGTGTGTGTGTGTGTGTGTGTGTGTGGATACACAGTACATATAAACCATGACTAACAGGGAAAACAAGACTAAGCCATCAGGAATGTCATCATTTTCTCTCAGTTCTGTTGCTTAACTGCTAAGAAAAGACTCTAGACTGTAATTACACTTAGCCTTGAGTGCTAGCCAAACGTCCGTGGGTTCTTCCATACTGAACAATGTAAACATAGATCTTTGTTCTTTACTTTTAGTGACCAGTCCTTGTTTATCAGTTGCATTTCTTTTACCCCTAAAGTTAAGGTCTGAAACTTGTAAGATGCTGACAGATTTGATCGTCATACTGTATAAGCAGGCAGGAGTGGTGCCGTTCTTAGCACTGTTACCTCACAGCAAGACGGTTCTGGGTGGAAAACCTAGCAGGACCTTTCTGTGTGGGTTTCCTCTGGGTACTCCGGTTTCCTCCCACAGCCCGAACGCATGCAGATTAGGTCAAGTGACGTCTCTAGGTTGCCTATAGGTGTGAACGTGAGAGTGAATGGTTGTTTGTCTGTGTATTAGCCCCGTGACAGACTGGCGAACTTTCCAGGGTGTACGCAGTGTGTGCTCTCCTCTCCCCTACGGATCCAGCTTCTGTTGACCCTGACGGATAAGCGCTATAGATAATGAATGAATGAATGAATAACCATGCAGATTGAGTTTCTACTGCCAGTTAGAAGACATCGTGATTCAAAGTGCCACACCGACACCGATAAGATAATAAGTTCCTACAGTAATTGTCCAGACTGATCTTATGCGGCCATTCTGAACAGGAGGGAGTGGTTTCCAAGTGATGGTAACTCCAGTAACATCAGGGAGGATCAGACAGGTCCGGAAAGCAGAAGGGGTCAGCATCACTGGTATCACAGAGGTAGCATGTGGAGAGAGAGAGAGAGAGAGAGAGAGAGAGAGAGAGAGAGAGAGAGATTGTTAGATATGCTCAGTATCATGTACCGGTAATGGTTAAGAACCGTTTATTCGCGTACTGAGTGCAAGCAGGAACTCTGGCCAGCCCAGCTATGACATCATAACTAAAATGGAGAGTCAGAAGGTGCTTTCAGGACAGGATTTCTGTATTGTACAAATCATCCCTCTTAGTTTTCTTAGTTTAAGGTGTGTATCACTTTCTTTGCATCACAGGATGTGGATCACAGATGTGTAATATGCAGGTTCTGTACTGTGTATATAAGGGAGTGTGTAGAGCTCTCTTCGTTTCTGTGAGAGCGACACTCCAATAATGTTTCCCTCATCACACTGTGGTTATATAACACACACACACACACACACACACACACACACATTGGAGTACAGTAGAGCTGTGTGTTTTGTTGTGGCTGAGCTGGTTAGTTGAGATTTCAGACTGTGTTCCCTCTGATAGGCGTCAGTGGATTTGGCCCGCATTCTAACACACACATACACACACGCGCACACACACACACAATGGTTTATTAACAATATATAAACAACATCAGGAAGTGTGTGTGTGTGTGTGTGTGTGTGTGATGTTTATATTACATTGTGAAGACCAAATGTCCCACAACGTGATAAAAACCTGTTATTTTTACCTTATGGGGACTTTTTTCTGGTCCCCACAAGGATAAACTAAATTTTACAAAGATCTGTGAATATAATCAGAAAACTGAAAAAGCCAAAAGTCTTGTATTTTGTTTGGTTACTTATGATTAGGGTTATGCCCATAGACAAAAGTACACTACCGTGTGTGTGTGTGTGTGTGTGTGTGTGTGTGTGTGTGTGCTTGTGTGTGTGTGCGTGCGCTGGGCTCTGAGACAGGCTGAGGCCTGAGTGTGTGGAAACTGGGGCGATTTCGTGAAAGTTTTCTGCGGGGCCTGATTTGTCATGGTTGTACAATAACGGCTGTGAAATTCCTTTACCATGATACCATCAAAGCGAATCTTTCACTGGAGCTGTTTTTTTTTTTTTATTTCACCCCTTCCAATTCAATTCAGTTCATTTCGCATCATTCCGGTCCAGTTCAACTGCGCGCAGTAACGCCTGTACAGTAAGGGTGAAATGTACAGACACTATTGTCTTTGTTATTTCATTTACTTCCAGCGCATATATCCACTTCAGATGTACACATGGTGTCTTTAGATTTTTGTACTTTAAAATAAAAAAAGAAATTGTAGCTATGGTAAAAAAAGTATGATATGTATGTATGAAAAAGATAAGGTTAAAAAGTATCCAGAAACCACGACTGACCTTGCTGCAAAGCCATTGTTGATCATTACAGCTTAAAGTTGTCTACGGTAAGGAGGATCGAGCTTTTTGCAGAATTGAGGCCCATTCCGTTTGGCAAATCGTCTTCAGTTCCCTCCAAGGTTACGAGGATCAGTATGAAGGACTCACAATTTCAAATCATTTCCATGAGGCCATGATTCGACTTGTAGCGGTTGGTGTTTGGTTTGATGCCTTAAACTCTTTGTTGACGAATTCTCGCTAAAGTCTATGGAGAAATTAAATAGCAAAATTGCTCCAGAAACTAAGTCTACTGTAAAAAAAAAAAAAAAAAAAAAAAAAAAAAAATTACAGACAGTCTTCGTAACTCACCTGGAACGTGGTCAATAATTACATATGAAATCGATCCCATTGGACATGCACAGTAGGAGACAGTCTGGAGCTAGCAAAGCAAATCAGGACAGATATCTGTGTGTTTGGTTAAAGTTTTCAGCTTGGTTTTGGGTGGTCCTCTCATGCACTTCTGATGAAGTATGGCCATTGGTAGCAGTAGGACTGGAGTGTGTAGAGGTGGGGTTGTCACCCACTGTCTTTCAGGATCAGAACACCCTCAATGAGCTCATCATCTCATTGTTTTGGAGGTTTATGGGGGTTTTTTTTTTAGTGTTAAAGGGTGTCTGATGTGATGCCCTTCATAGCAGGGTGTTAATGGAGGAAGCCTTTGTAATAGCTGCTCATTTCCTCCTCAGTCTTACACCTCGCTTTCCTACAAATGTAGCAGGGTCCATCTGTTCTGCACAGTATGTGCGTGGGAGACGGAAAGCCCCTGGGTTTCAGAGCTCAGGGCTACATTTTAGCCCCCTCTTGTGATGACGTGACGTCACTTTTCTGTTTTTTTTTTTTTCCAAGTACAGTTGACACATGCTACACATATGACTTGTATAAAGAGCTTATTGTTGCAGCATTTCTAGGCAACAGCTCGATTTGTTAACTACCTGATATCACATTACAGTGAGATATGTGATCCTGAATTTTTCCACAAAAATGTCAATTTTTCCACATTTCCCTGGTATTGGCTTAATCTTCACTTCATATTCCGATGTTGCCTTGGGCAGAAATCAACTTCTTGTTGGCTCAAGTTGACGAGTAAGAGATCCGTAGCCTTAAGGAGCTGCAAAGGGTCTATTCTAACCCTACATGAACACTTAACCATCCATCCATCAGTCTGTCTGTTTGTCCGTCTATCCATCCATCCATACCTCTATCCACACATCCATCCATCTTTTCACTCACCAGCTTGTCACCCACTGATCCTTCCATGTATCCATCTATCTTCCTATCCACCTCTAAAAATGTCCACCTATTCCATCTGTCCTCACATTATCCCACCATCCACCCATCCATTTTTCTGATCTCCTCATCCATTCTCTGAAACTATCCTTTCACTTACCAGTCAACCCACCGGATATCTATACCCCAACCCATCTATACACATCTATTCCTACATTTTTTTTTCTCTCGTTCCGATGTCTCTAATATAGGATCTCACTACAAGTATAAATGTGGGTAAGTGTTCAGATGATTGGCTGTTGTGGTTTGTAGGATTTCCACGGTACACACAAAGTCCCTGTTCCCCCTGAAGCAGGAATAGAACCCCATGTTCAACAAAAGACAATTGGACAATTCAGTGAGTTCTTAAACAGTAATTGGTGAACGGATGAGTCATAGCATACTCATGGTTGCTAATTGCTGATGTGGTCATTCCTGGCTTTGATATGGTGTTAAAATGGACCAGAACAAGAATCAGAAAATGATGACTTAGTGGGGATTTCACTCCCAGTGTGTTTCTCTGATTGGGCTGGAGCCGCACAGCATCCCAGCATCCATCACTGATTGGGCTGGCGTCTGGCTGTGTGTCGTGACCAGACTCTGTGTATGTGTGTACCACCGGCTGATGACTCATTGTAGGTTGTCTCGGAGTTCAGCACTGCATTAATTTGGTTCAGCCGGCATGGTGGAACGACGAAAACAACTCTTCTGTGGAAGTGCACGACTGTGAGCACAACCAGATGAAAGCAATCAAAAGTTAACGCTGGCAGCAGCATTATGTAGTGATTGACTCATATCCTGCGTGTCCCCGTATGCGGAGACACGGGACAGACCATTCTGTGTCTATTCGCGGTTGCTTTGTTTCGGACGTAATTTTATCGAGTACTGTGCTGTTTATTTATTCCTGTAATTATTTGAAAATAACTCCTTATGGATACATTCACCATCAGAGCAAACGACATTAGGCTGGCGCTACAGTTGACACCGCAATACATCAGATAACTTTCATGGAAGGACCAGCGAAACACACAGGAGCTCGGGTTCAGCACACAGTAAACCACAGAGGGTTAAGAGAAGGCTCTTTGGATCTATTAGTGCATTTCCTCCAGACAGCGTGGCATGGCAAAGTACAATATCATCATGATCTCACATTTGAGACAAGGCTTGCCAACATATCCCAAATCCAGGACTAGCCAGGTCATGGCCGAGTGTTTGTTTCCAACTGCAGGAGGACTTTGTCTGGGAGTTATCAAAAAATTCCGGTTAAAATGTGTGTGACAGAAATTGTTAAATTGAATAAAAATATATAGCTGGGCTACAAGATGACTGATTGTATATCGATCATGAAAACCGTTTAAATCTGCCAGAAAAAAAGAACTTGTGACAGAATTTGGCAGTTTCTGTCTCTGCTGAAGATTTTGTGCCAGAGACGTTAATCAGTAAGTCTGCACAATTTGTCCAATCAGTGGGCTGCGCTGTTTCTGACTCCACCCACATTTCTTGCCTCAGTTTGCGTTTTACCTGGGCAAAAAGCATGACAAAAGATGCGATCATGAGTCATTCCTTGAGCTTGACCATCCTCTGGAGAAATGCTACCAGCTGTTATTTATGTTGTGAAGTGACCCATAGTCCAGCTGAGCTGAATCTGGTTTCTCTTCTTGCCCGAGTACCAAAAACAGGCGTGTGGATAGAGCTAGAAATAGATCATTCATTATGCTAGCTAGATAAAACCAGCAGGAGTTTACTTTTCTGCTGGATTTAGAAGAAAAAAAAAATCCCTTTTTTTTTTTTTTTTTTTTTTTTTAACCAAACAATTAGTTTCCGGTTCATTTTTATTTATTACCCCATCTGTGCTTTCATGTCGCTAATATTAGCTCAATTTTCCATTTTCTGCTCTACATCAAATCCACTACCTTTGGATTAAAGTAGTCCCCGAGTCCCAGATTTCTTCAATTCACTAGAGATTCTCACTAGGTTAGATTTTTTGAGAGTTAGCCACGGAAAAATATCGTATATGTTTGAGAAATTCCAGTAGGATTTTAGAAAACTCACAAGTCCGTCATGAGTTCCAGAAAACTCCTCCTACTTTCGCAGGTACCTCTATGTAACGACTGGGTATGGATCATCCTGTATTTTTCAGCACTGGAAAATGCCATATGGTCGTTTTTGATTTTTGATTTTTTTTGCTCCTTCTGTGCATGTGTAAGGAAAGAACAGCACGTTCAGGAGTGAAAACAAAGGTGAATTCAGAGCAGGGTTTTGTTCAGGGCCGTTTGTGGAGTTCAGCTTTCACCTCGTAACCCTACCTGCCACTCGAGATGCGTTTATAGGCGGCGCTGCTGCCATGATGTTAACTCAACACACGCTGCACAAAACTAGACCCGCCGCTGTCTGATTTAACGGTTGCTTTTCTCTCACCTGTGGAATCCCTGTGTGAATAAACACGGGGGGCGTTGAGAGGGTAACAGGTTGATGCTTTTGCGCTTGTGCCAGTGTGTGTTTAAGTAAGGCCTCTAATCTCCTTCTGCTTAACTGTGTGATTGGATTGGACTCTGATTCTCTCGTAAAAGCACTGGATCACACCATTTTCCTGCAGGAACATGTGACAAAACATTTGTTTATGATTAATTCAGAACAGAAATGGCCGAAAGTTTCAACAAAGAAAATGCTTATTTTGAATTTCCTCTGACTTTACCTCCCTCCTTTCCTCTCTCTCTCTCTCTCTCTCTCTCTCTCTCTCTCTGCAGTAATGAGCGTGCTCGCTGGATCAGCGCACTGGGACACACTAACAACGAGAAGAAGAACGCAGACAGAACAAGTGAGTTTTTGTCAAACGTTGCAGGATCACATTTCGTCCCACTGAAGGAGTTAACATGAACGACAACTTAGTATTTTTTTTTTGTACATTTGAAACTTCAAGCAAAAGCTTCTTTCCAACAAAACTCCTTCAATTTCATGCCTCCAGTCCAGGATAAGTCCCAGATTCAATACAATATAAATATTTATTTATATAGTTCAGGGCACTTACAGTGAAACGTGGGAAGTTAAAGCAGTCTGGTGAAGAGGAGGATTTGGCGAAACGTTTAAACACAGAGAGAGAATCAGCGACCCCTGCTGGTCATGTGCTGCAGTGCACCTGCTGTTCACATGAGCTTTATTTCAGTTCTATGAAAGGACTACAGAAATATTATACTAAGACCTGTGTGTGTGTGTGTGTGTGTGTGTGTGTGTGTCAGATTCCATGCAGGTGGAGGTGATTCGTACGTACACAGCTCGGCAGCCTGATGAACTCTCGCTGCAGGTGGCAGACGTCGTAATCATCTCGCAGACAGAAGACGGTCAGCACTTTTACTCCATCTTTCTTTTTCTCTTTAACAAACATTATTATTATTATTTTTTTTATTATTATTATTATTATTAAAGTTAGCAGATGATCGATCCAGGCCATTTCTTTCTCAGTTTTTTTTTTTTTATCCTCCTGATGCTGTGTGTGTGGAAGTGTAGGGGAAAATATGGAGAGAATGGAGATGGAGAAACGCTATTCATGCAGTACAGTCTCAGTCTACTGAAACATCTGTACACAGTAATACTGTAAACTTTCAGTGACAAGGAGACAGTTATACTGTACCTGTTCTCATAATAATCTCCGGATCATGATGGACAGAGAATCTGCTGAAAGTTGGGTTGTAACTTGCCCCACACTCATCCTCGGCATCTCTGATAGTTTCCGTGCATCACTGATACAAACCTGCAACCTGCAACACCCTGTGTTCACTCTGAACTGGCTCATATTGGTTGTCACATCAATTCCGAGTCGTCGTGTTTATGACATCTGGGCTTCATTTGTGTTTTTTTTTTTTTACCATTTGCCACTTGGGGTTAACATTATTCATGACGAGTGCAAGGGAATGTGTTTTTAGTTTTGCGAGCTCAGATCGCTTTGGTTGTTTTTTTTTTTTTGTTTGTTTTTTTGATGTGCTGGGGTCGAGGGTCAGGTGACAGTCCCTGGTGCTGACACTTGTTGGCCAGCTTTTATGTTGAAAGGCCATGGAGCTAAGAATAGGCATCAAAAGCTCCCTGAATCTTTAAAATACCCATTAAATATACAGCACACACATGAAAGCAGGATCTGCTTTATTTATTTATTTATTCTTTTCCCAGAATGGTTCCACAGTTAAATAAAAAAAAGGAGCTTTCTGTAGAAACTTTCAGCACATCATAGCGTCTGTGTCCGACTGCACTTTTACAGCTCGTTAAATTCGCATTACAGTGGCTCGTGAATTCGCCGAGATAAAATCAGCATGGAGTGAAAGTAAGCAGAGAAACTAAAGCATCTCTACCATCCCAAGTGCTTTCCATTTTAAGTCAGTCAGCTAGCATTTTTAAAAAAAAATGCCCCATGACTCCCTAATCGAGTTCTGTTTAGCATGCAGTGTGTGTGTGTGTGTGTGTGTGTGTGTGTGTGTGGATGATCTGACACCTGTATTTTGTTTCAGGTTGGTACGAAGGCGAGCGCTTACGAGACGGAGAGAGAGGCTGGTTCCTCGCCGAGTGTGCTCAGCCAATCACCTGCCAGGCTACTATTGAGAAGAACATGCAGAGGATGAACCGCCTCCAAGGCCTGGAGACCAACGTGTGAGCAGGATGCTCTACAGTTCCTTCCTGAACACACACGCACACACACACGCGCGCACTTACAGAGAGAATGCTGATGTGAGGAGCACCAGGACATCGTGGAGCTCCTCAGAAGAGACACCTCTAATAAAATCTCAACAGGACTGGAGACTGGATCTTGGAAGAACACCTGGATAAGCTTACGCAGCTCTCGGAGGATCGGCTAAAGACTCTTTCAACTCACCCTGGCACAGGGGTGTCAGACATACAGCCAGCGACTGGCCTGATCACAGTGCACAATGAATTTAATCTAAATTGAAAAGGTTCTTTAACGTTTATTTTATTTTATTTTTTTGTTATTCCACTAGGGGGCAATATAGAGCAACAAACCCGGCTACTGCCAAAATCAAGTCAAAATGGTTCTTTATTCACAAGATTTTTGGGGGGTGAATACTAATGCATACAAATTCTTGTAAATAATTATGCTTTATATTTATTTTCACTCCACTTCCACATTATGGGTTAATTTTCATATGAAGTCTAAATCAGTTCCAGTATAAAATGTGGAAAAGTGCAGTGGGGGGGTGAATACTTATGCAAGGCTCTGAAGGTATTCAGAAGGAACAGCTCGTGTTATTGGTCACGTTTCCAGTCCGTCCCACTTTATCTAAAATGAGTCTGGCACCCCCGAGCTAGCGCGTGATCTCGGAGCAGATTAAAGTCCGAGGACTGTACAGAAGGCAGAAGCTTCGAGATGGACGCAGCGTTACAGAGATCACCATCGGGTCAGAGGCTCCTGCTGCCTTTTTTCATTCACTGCTGGTTACGTGAGCACTGATCGCACTTGCCACATCAATAAGCTTTTCATTTCCATAACACAACGCAGCAGGAACAGTACAGAGACAGTTTCACCTTCACAAATCCGCATGCGGCAGTCGGTCTGTATATAAGCAAGTAAATAAGAAAAAAAAAAAAAAAGAAATGATTTAAGGGCTCAGGGAAGGTTTGTAGTTTAAAAATATAAATAGATATATATACACTCAACATATGAAAGGCTCGAGTGGTGTACTTAACCAACGGCAATTTGCATAAATTGTCAGCAGTTTGGAGGAGGACTATGAGCCGCATCGCGTATAAATCTCTTACATAACGGCTTTTATCTTCCTGAAGATCAAACGCTGCACTTCAGCTCTGCGTTTAAAAAAAACTGGAAAACATGCCGACTTTCATGTGTTTCAAAAAAGTGACATGAATTAAAAAACATTGTAATAAATAAACGTGATTTTGAATCGAATGAATGTTTATGGTCTGAAACGAGACGCTGTTCATGCCCGAGGCTCAGGGAGAAGAAACGCGTGTGTGGATGAGTGATGTGTACGTCTGACGTACTGGAAATGACCTCAGTGTGATCCTGTGACTAATCTGCAGACGTGTATTCTGTAAACGTTCGGGTTCGTTTCAGGTGTTTTTGTGTTGTGTTCAGTTACGTGACTTTGCATTAGAATACGCTGTGGAACGCGGCGGCTTTAATAATACATTTCGAGGATCGAGAAACAGGCCAAAGGCAAGCAGACTGATAAAAAGAAACACAATGAGCAGATTTTCACCTTATGGTATAAATATGGACTGGACAGATTACACACCGATCCTTAAAGTTAAAGGTCCAATAAGCAGGATTTCTCTAAAGTCACTCTTTAGTGTAAGTGAATGTGTTGGTGAAAATGAGCAAACTTGCGTGAGGTTCGAAGGAAGAATCCCGAAACGTCCATGCTAACACGGCTAACAAGACATAAAAGCCATGTGATGGCAGTTTTACTCAACTTTCATTCTTTATTATTGTGTTACTAGTGAAATGTCCTTTAAACAGCTGATTTAAGGAGAGATCTCTCTCGCTCTCTCTCTCTCTCTGTGGGACGGTTGAGCTCTAGTCCCAGTGCTGGTAGCTCTTCCTGTACGGCTCTTGTGGAGACACCGTGCTCTCCTGCGTGGTGATGAGGTCGATGATGGCCGAGATCACGGCGCAGTCTTTCGAGGTGCGGTCGCTCCAGTCCACCGGGCGCGGCTCCTTGATTTTGTCCTCCAGCAGCAGATCCAGCTCCTTCTTCAGGTCCTGGAAGGAGAAAGAAGAACTTTCAGAGCACAAGATAAACCCTGAGGACCTAGCCTAGCTTGCTCTTAAGATTTACGATGATTACAAATAAAGATGGGTGTAAAAGTCAAGAGAATTGATTTTGAGCTTGACTGTATTCAGCCACATACCACAGCGTGTCATGTGAATGTCCCAAAAATGATTTTGAAACATTATTAGTGATGTAACAATGTAGGATTGTAACTGGAAATTAAATATTTCCTCCTTATATTCTTCTCACTTTTTCCTCCATGTCTTTTTTTTTTTTTTTTTTTTGGTAGCTTGACCCCAAACTACGCTCTGATTGGCTGAGAGGTAAAAAAGTGCCCGGCGTCACTCTGTGCTCTTCAGAAAATTTTCAAACTGTGGTATATGATGATAAATTCCGTGGTTAAGTTAACCGGTCTCTTCCTGAAAATGGGAAAAGCAGGTGTAGCCACGCCTTTACAGCGGAATGACCGTTTAACAACTGGGGGCAAATAAAAATGTGCAGATAATAGCATAGGGAAGACAAATTAAACACTGTGGACGGAAAGGCAGCTTAGATGAGAAAAGTGACCCAGAACAGGCTGGTTTGTCATAATGAAGCACGCGGGAAATATCCTGCAGCCAGCCAGCAGGGGGCGCTAGACCTGTGGTGGCTTCATAAAATTTTTATTTATTTATTTTAGAGCTGATGCATTTTTTTTGTTTGTTTGTTTGTTTTTTTTTTTTTACATTTTAGTCGATGTTTGGAGCTACGTGTCCACTTGTCCACAAATTGTGAGGGCAGTTGAGGGTGCCAGAGTTTCTCAAATAGCGTACTTCTCTTCCGTTCTGCAGTTACGCACTACAAACTCTAATTTGGCTTTTAAAAGCAACACCTTTTCAAACCTGCAAAGACTTACGGATCATTTCTTAGATTAATAAGTTAATAAGTTTTCACAGCTCATGACGTGTGTTCAGCGTTGCTCTGAAATCTGCTGCTGTGAAGTTGCATGAAATCGGTTCAAGTTTGACTCGGAAACCTGAAGCACATGGATGTTTCGGCTCTGAGGTGCCGTCTCACGGATGTCACTCTTAGTCCTCGGGATGTGTGTAAGCGTGAACGGTCGTGCTTCTGAGTGCAAATTCCACAAACTCGAGCACATTTCAACCAAGGCTTGATACAATTACGTCCACAATTATGTTTGTTTAAAACTCATCGATGGCTGAGTAATTAAACTGCCTAGTTTATTCAATAAAACATTAGCCCTGTGTTCACTTAAGATCAGTTGGTCTCTTCTTTAAGGAACATAAATCTGAAAAGTCCAGGAGTTTGTGCTTCAAATCTACAAAAAGTTTAACGTCCAACTTTTGAACTGGAGACTTTCTTGGTTAGACTAGAAATTTACTGTAACTATGGCATCTGTTAAACAGGAGCGTTTCATTAATAAAGCATGGACGTTACAACGGGACTAGCAGAAAAGCCGAGAGAGGAGACGGAGCACTGAATAAAACATGCAAGACCGAGAGAGAGAGAGAGAGAGAGAGAGAGAGAGAGAGAGAGAGAGCATTACGAGCAAGAAGAAAAATGCACAAAGAGTCAAAAAAGTACAGTAGAAACTTCCATTAGCATTTTTCTGGTCAAATGAAATCAAATGTGGAATGCAAGGCCGCCTCGCGCACGGTGGAGTTTAGTTTTCTTGGCTGGCGCACACATCTGACTCTAATAAATGAAGCATTTGTAAACCCGCGCCCAACTCCCAGCGCCAAGATGCCAATGGTAGCATGAATGAGAGCGAGCACAAGCTTGTATGCACGTGGCATTACGCTGCAGGGTTTACAGTGTGTTAATGCCGTTCACATCACACACACGCTGGTAAATACAGGTGTTACTGATGTGCTGAATGTGTGAAGATTTACAGCTGCTTTCCTGATCTGAAAGAGAACTACTTTCTTTTCCTGTCTTTTGGTTTTTGTGTGGTTTTAGACTATAACGTGCTCTACGAGGGGTCGCTTTAGGCAAAGAGTCACAGACTCTCAGCGTTCACACCACAGTGCTGCTGAATTCTCAATCCCGATCGGTCCGAAGGTGTTGATTAGTTTTCTTTTACAGCAGCTCTGACAGCAGTGCAGTTACAAACCAGGTTCTTATACGTTATTGTTCTTATAGCAACAGCTAACAGGGAGCTGGACGCTTAAAGAGATTAAAAAACGTGTGTACTTGTTATGTGTAAAGTGATGTTGCTGCAGGACGTGCGTAGTGACGGCTTTATGAGAACTGGATCAGTGATTTCTGGATAAACTTGGTGCACGTCATATTGATCTGTGAGCCGTTTCATGGGTCAAATATCACTTTAAGCCAGAAGTAAGTTGTGTGGAGAAAACTGCAGAGAGGAGTGATGTTAAACAGCGCAGGCGGGACTTCCTGCAGTGTGTGTGTGTGTGTGTGTGTGTGTGTGTGTGTGTGTGTGTGTGTGTGTGTGTGCTGGGCTGACCTTGACCAGGTGAGCGATGCGCGCAGGAGACTGGAAGACGATCCACTCGTCCACTGCGATGGTCTCCTGCTCCTTGTCCTTCTGGATGGAGATATCACCACCGAAGAAGAGGAGCGAGAACGGAGACACCTCTGTGCAGTCATACAGAAAGATCTACAGCAGAGAGAGAGAGAGAGAGAGAGAGAGAGAGAGAGAGAGAGAGATCAATTGTAATTTCTGAATGTAGTGTACACTCAGGCTGCAGGAGAACTCTTTATCCTTAGTCCCTCTTTCTCATTTTCTTGCACAGATACACAGACAGATTGGTCACAGGTGTGTGTGTGTGTGTGTGAAGTGTCTGAAGGAATCAACATCCAGCAGTGCTCCACAGAGAGAGGGCCGGGGTGAAGAAGGCTACAACCACTACAACTTCTGATTTCTTGTGTTTTTTTTTTTTGTTGTTAAACCACAGCGCTGTTATGTTCCCAGCTCGGCCTCTCACTGGGTGTTGATTCATTTTTGTGCAACCGCAGCTCTGACATCAGTGCAGCGGCACATCAATCGTTTACTGTAGAATAACGTGCTTCCTCGAATACGTTAGCGTTTCTATTGTAACAGCTTACACAGGGACTCGTACGGTGGACCCTCTGTATAAACGTTATTAAAACAAGAACGCGTGTAATTGTTGACATGGGGAAGATTTCTGTAACAGACAGGAACTGAGACACGGTTTTACCACAGGGGAAAAGACAGAAGTGTACTCTAACCCAACAAGGTGTGGTTTTTGTCTTATTACCTTCGAGAAAGAAAAGAAAAGCCAGGCTATTGAGCTGTGTTTCATGAACACTATTCCTTTTCTGTCAGTACCTTGTAAAGCAGAGTTTCTACAAATTACTCCTCCATCAGCATTGTACCTTCCACAGGCTGATGATCACTCCGAGTTCTCTCCACTCTCTAAATGACTTTCTCTTTCTCTCGCCTCGCACTATATCATTTTTCTTCCCTGCTGTTCGTTCCTCTAATATCTCCCTCCTGTGGCATCATTCAGCTGTCATTTCGTGCCTCACTCTTCTGCCATCTAAATCACTTTTCACTCGCCTGTCCCCGACTCTCAATCTCCTCCCGGCTCTGCCAATAACCGCGCTCTCTGATTCACTCTCACTCAAGTCTGACTCTCAGTAAGCGAATCCTGGATAGACAGACTCTCTGTGTCTCGCGGTGACCCTCTGTGTCTCGCGGTGTCTCTCTGTGTCTCTCTGTGTCTCGCGGTGACCCTCTGTGTCTCTCTGTGTCTCGCGGTGACCCTCTGTGTCTCTCTGTGTCTCGCGGTGACCCTCTGTCTCTCTCTGTGTCTCGCGGTGACCCTCTGTCTCTCTGTGTCTCGCGGTGACCCTCTGTGTCTCTCTGTGTCTCGCGGTGACCCTCTGTGTCTCTCTGTGTCTCGCGGTGACCCTCTGTCTCTCTCTGTGTCTCGCGGTGACCCTCTGTCTCTCT
>JAOVYU010000038.1:2802032-2813377 GCA_025674565.1 Synodontis membranacea | reverse complement strand
CACTCTCTCTCTCTCTCTCTCACACACACACACACACAAACACACACACACACACACACACACACACACACACACACCGGGTGGCCTCTAATCCTATCACACACACATGATCTTTGCCCTTTTTTCAGGAAGCATTCAAACGCAAGCCCAATTAAAAGCAATTCAGGCCCTCGACACGGCAAACAGTACAGGACAAATAAGCAAGAGGCAAAAAAAAAAAAGCACGAGTTTTTTGATTAGGATGTCTGTTTTTGCAAGTCATTAAATAAATAATGATTCTCAGCACTGCTGTGGTAATCGTATATTTCATTTTCATCACGCCTTTCAGCAGTTTCATGGTTGGCTGATCAGTTGGCAGCCACATTTTTTAAAATAATAAACAACTTCGTAGAAACTCTCGGTGATGGAAATAAAGTCATGCAGCGAGCAGGAAATGAGGCTAGGAAACCATGGTGTGCGTGTGTGCATGAGGATGAAGAGTACATGATTCAGTTAGGACTTTATTCACTCTAAGTATGCTTCCTTTTTGAAGAATTTCCAGTTTTGCTCCAAGCGGTGCTTGCATGACTGTTCTGCAACACTTCTTTCAAATAAACACTGATGGTTTTTTATCAAGTGAAGTTGGTTCTCCAGAGCCAGTCAGCCTCAGTGGACAATCAAAACCAGCAGCGTATTTTATTTAAAGGCTTAATACTAGGTCTATTTTATTAAAGTGCCTTTGTTTTAGTTCTGGATAAGCAACTAGCATGAATGAATGGTGAAAAAAGTAAATAATGAATGATTCGATTTAGAGCTAAATCATTAATGATTAGTTCATGGTTAGTTTAACTTGACATAATAATGTTTCTTTTCACCCAGGCTCTTTTGACTAGTAGCACAGACTTTGCCCAGATGAGATACATTCGCTGTAAATGTTGATCCAGGATGAATAAACGGGTACTACTCTGTCTAGCTGTCTTTAAACATTCAAGCCATATTGTCACTTCACTGGTTTGATGTGCTGCCATCAGATGCATCATTTATATAAATGCATGTGACTGGAAATAAACCACAAAATAAATCTGTTAAAGAAGCTCTGCTGGTTGATGTTTTTCCTTTATTTAATGATTTTTTTCCCAAACAGTGAAATGTGCAATATTTTTCAGTTCAGTCCTCTAAAATGCTTTGCTGGTTCCACATCTGGACAGCTGTTCGCCAGTTGATGAATGCCGATCGAAAGAAACGTCACAAAAAAATGTTGGAAATTAATTTGGGTTGAACCTTTTTTGGATTTCATATTAGAACCATCTTTTCATTTTCTTTGTCTTTGCAGGAGTACTGGAGAGAGAAGATAGCTTGAGTGGTAGCAGCTCTTTAGCCAAAGCCAAAACCCTCTATCGGTCCTGCATCAATGAAAGTGAGTCCAGGATAACTGTAAAATGAATGAGAATATCTTAAATGACCTGTTGGCATGTCCGGACATATATTTCTTCCTTTTTTTCAAATACTGCTTTCATGTTATTCATTTTATTCATTCGTTTTATTTGAGATTTACTTAGATCTTTAACAGTTTATAGAATTTCTTCAATTTTTTTTTAACATATAGCAAGAACTCAAACTTGTTGCCAGCATCCAGAGTTAGTTAATATGAGTGTTGATTGTGTTTTTGTTATGACAGGTCTCATTGAGCAGAGAGGTGGAATGCCTCTGATCTCAATGCTGCCAGATGTCTTCGAGTGGCCCATTGCAGTGGATGACTGGGACGAAAAATTTGGTATATGGTTATGTTCTTAAATTTCATTCTACCCAGCATCACAGAATGAAGTTGAATATGTGTTTATGTTTTTATGTCATATCCTGTCTTTAGGGGTCAAATGGGGGGCAGAAGATGCCATAGCCAAACTGAATGAGAAATATGGGAAGCAAGTCCTAATTAACTTCTTCATCGGAACAGACGACCGAGACTCCAATTCTCATATCATTCATGTAAGTGTGCACTTGCAGGCACTCCTTGTTTTTCCTTGCTTTTTTAAATCGCTGTCTTTTATCTCTCTTGCTACCATTTTCTTTCTTTCTTTCTTTCTTTCTTTCTTTCTTTCTTCTGAACATTTCAGTCTTTTCCTATCCAAGACATTTTTTGTTTTGTTTTCAGTCCTGTTCCACTTTGGCGACTCTCCCTTTCAGTAAAACAGTGTTTATTTAAACAGCGAGAACCACTTTGTTCATATAAACCTGAGCCAAAGACTCACAATCGCAAAATCTCCATGAACAAATACTCCCTCTGTTTTTGGAACTTGGAAGAGGTTACATGCAACTTTTTTATTTTAATCATGGTAACTGATACTTTTGTTTTATTGGTGCTGTGGATGCATTGAATTTCCTTTATAGAATGAATGGTATAATTGTGTGTTCATCTGGTTCTTTGTACCAGTTCGACCAGCCAAGCCTTGGCCTGCCCTCCAGAGACTACTATGCCTGCACGGGGCCCTATGAAGAGGTAGGGTTCATCGTCTGTTTCACCAAAGCCGCCGTTTGTGTCTCAGTTTCACTACCATCTTTCTAGCGTAGACAGATATTTGATACATTCTGCAGATTTACAGAAGTTACAAATAACTCACAACTTTGACTTGCTCTGACTTGGTGCTTTAGCTCTGTCACAGATCCTATCCACTTCAGCGATGATAATAATGAAACAGAAAGTTAGAAAATAAGCAGGAAATGTCAATAAACATATCTTAGATATAGAGTGGTATATACTTTATAAGATCCCAGTGATATTACATTTACAAACATGTAAAGTAATTTAAAGGTAAAAAAAAAATTAAAAAAAAAAAAAAAACACACACACACACACACAGGTCAAGTAATCTTCACAATAGCCTACTGTATGTGCATGGTTTGGATAAATATCTTAAAAAAATTAATAAAACCTAAAAATCTTCAGCACTTTTTCATTCTCCCGAGGCCACCATAACAAACTACACATTCCTCACGAAATATCATCATTAAAATAATTATTAATTCATATTATTTCTGAATTGTGTGAATTCATTTAACATCTCGTACTTGAAACATCCTTTTCTATCAGTCGTCCATTATGTATTAGAAAAGGCACATCAAAAAAAGTAACAGCATTCACCCCTATGAATTACTTGGAGTGTTCCAAAATCACATGTTTAGCAGGAAGTTCATGCATTTCATGGATTTAATGAAGGTTATGGGAAGAAGACAATTTAAGACGATGTTGTTAATTTGTTAAAAATGAGATGTTCTTAGAGATGGGTTAACACACTTTTTTATAAGAGGATACATGCATGTTTTCTTAGATTTTATGATGCAAAATTTATTTTAAACAAAAATTTTGGCACCCGAATAGAAGAAACAACTAAGGGGCAGAGATGACCACATGCATGATGCAAGTTGATAATAAATTCAAACATCAGTTCTTCTGCTTCTTTTACAGACACAGATTAGACTCATGATTCAGACAGTCTGTAGAATCACAAATGACATCGAAAGCTAATTTAATCCTTTGTCTTGGACTGTCTCTGACCAATCAGTCCTTTGAGTCCCAAATGTAATTGTTATAACAAAGTCTGTCTCTTGTGCATTTTCTCTATCTGTCATCCGTCTTCATCGACGTCCAGTGTTTCTGGACCTTACATGCAGACATCGTCAGGCACCATCTGATTATTATTCAAATTAAACCGTCCACCCGCTCTGCATCTCTAACATGTTCCAGATCCAACAGGTAATTAGAGCTAGCACTGCTAGAAATGAGATACACACCATAGCTGCATCCCACAGGAAACACCGTAGCAGATGAAAGAACTTGAGGTGGACTTCCTATCCGGTCAGGACGCATGAATATTCATAGAGAGTGTGAAGTATCCTCAGGGAAAGAGCAGAGACGGAGGAGTCAGAGAGAATAGATAGAGGGAGGGAGGAGGAAAGATGAACCCAATTAACTGGTATAATGCCTCATGGGAGACCTAAAATGCTTCCTAAATAACTGGGGAGCCAAACATCAGGAGGCATATACTATCTAGTTCATAATTTAAAAGCATATCCACCCCTGCTAACATTCTCACACATGCACACTCACTCACTCACTCACTCAGTAGTTTGTTTCAGGAGTATTGGTGATTAATTCACAGGCCTGCGTCACATACGAGAACTTCATGGTTGATCTTGCTGTGCTGGTTCGAAAAGACAGAGGATTGTTGGTGAACGAGACAGTAATCAGAGAGGAGATGGCTCGGGTCATGCAGATGGAGAAGGAGATCTCAAATGTAAGAACTTCTTCATGTTCATGTTCACTTGTTCTTGTTCTTGTGTTTCTGCATATTTGGTATGACACCACTACTACAATATGAAGAGCTCTGTCTGTCCACAACACAATTTCTACTTTTTAAAAATATAATAAAATCAATGAAATAAAATAAAATAAAATTTGAGAGGTTGATTTTGTTGTTTTTGACGGGAGTTATTCATTTAGCTTACGTCTTACTGAAAAATGTACTTACATTTTAGTCATTTTAGTCTTTTTGTTTTAGTCGAGATTTAGTCAGTGGAATTTTTTTTTTTTTAGTCTAATTATAGTCAAGATTTTAGTCAGAATTTTCTCAGACAGTTTCATGGTACTTGTAGTCAAATATGCCCTGTAGCTTTAAGCTAAACCAGATGACTCTGTTACAGTTTTGCTAGTTATCGAGTGAAGACGAAATTATATACACTGTGCTTGCGATGAGGATTACTTTTCATATAAAGATTGTACTTCTGGATTTTACTACAGGAACATGAAACAAGAAAAGTGACATACTGTAGTGGATTTTGATTAAGGACTTTTCTATTGGCTGTAAAAAAAAATAAATAAATTCCTTTGAGGAGTAAGCTATGTTGTTTGCTCAAAGAGAGCCAGCTTTATTGTCTTATCAGGACATGAACAGAACTTTCTGTAATTTTTGTTCTCAGATTTTTTTTTATGTTGTTAAAATTTAGTCACAAAATTAATACTGGGTTGATTTGGATGTGATGGGATCCATTAAAAAAATAAAACAAACAAAAAAAACACCTATTTTTATAATTAAAAAAGTGGACACATAGACAATAAAGGTTCCATCTAGTAGACTAATGGGATCTATTAGAACCATAGTGGTTCTCTGCAGAACTCTACAACAGAGGGTTTTCTCTGTTTAAACAGGGCTCCTTTTTATTTAATTGTATTTCATTTTATTCCTCTCTACTGAAACATTTGCCCACACCATGTTTATAAACCAGCATGTCGTAGCACTGCTGTATTTTAAAATCACAGTGTCGACTCCAGACCTTGTAATAATCTTTGACGTTTCTTCTGAAGATGACGTCAGAGTCAAAATGCTGCCCACCACAGCTCTCACTTTTATAAGCTAAAAAAAAAAAACCCTTTTGTTGAAGTTGCTTCATCTCCCACTGAAATTATTTTGAGAACAATCCAAAATTAAATTGAAATAAATGTATTCAGAGAAAAACAGATCCCTCTTCAAGAAATAGTTATCAACAAAAACATGTGCAACAATTATTGGATATATATATATATATATATATACATTTATGAATATAACTTTGCACAACCTTAGTTTGCCAATAAAACCGCACTAAGACTTCATCTATAACATATTATAAAGTTGGAGAATACAGAGCAGAGCAGAGACCATTCCTCTTTACAGAATCTCTCCACATCATCCAGGGTCCTAGGCCCTCTCTTCTGAATTCTCCTCTTTAGCTCATGCCACAGGTTTCAGGTTAGAGGACTGAGATGGCCATGGCAGAAGCTTGATTCTGTGGTCAGCATTTTTGTGTTGATTTGGACATATGTTTTAGATCATTATCCTGCTGGACTATCCAATGACGACTTGAATTCCTGGCAGAGGCAGCCAGACTTTGATTTAAAATGTCCTGGTATTTCATTAAGTCCATGATGCCGTATACCCTGACAAGGTGCCCAAGGCCTTTGGAGGAAAAAACACATATTCACAGAACCTCCACTACTGTATTTTACAGTTGGGACAAGGTTCATTATAAGTTTCATTATAGCCATCCATCTTTTTTTCGCAAAAAAAAAAAAAAAAAAAAAAAAAATACACCTATTTGCCAAAAAGCTCTATTTCCGGACCATAGATCATTGTTCACGTCGGTTGCAGTAGAGATTCTCAAACTGCAATTATTATTATTTTTTCATTTGTGGTTAACTGACAAATATTTTTTTTTTCTGGCATACCTTATAATAATCTGTTGGCATGGAGGTGGCGTCTGATGGTAGTTTTGGAGACTTGATAACCCCAAGATTATACTTTTTCTTGTAATTTACCAATAGTGATCCTTGGGGATTTTTCGCCTCTCTTATCATCCTTGTCACTGTACATGTTGGCAAAATAAACTTGGGTCCTCTTCCTGGTCAGTTTATAAACAAGTCCACTTTTTATTATTGCCCTAACAGTAGAAAGGGTCATTTTCAGGCGATTAGCTATTTTTTTTATAACCAATCCCTGACTTATGAAGGTCAACTCACATCTCCCTCATTCTGGTTTGTGTTTTCTCTTATCTTTTCCCCGCTGATGGTTGACTCAGGGAATTTGGCCTCTCTGTTACCTCATATTTGTACTCCAGATAATCAGGAAGTCACGGATTACAGCTTGGAAGTTCCTACACACTCCAATCAACTCAAAAATGTACAATTTAAATGAGAAACATGCTTCAGTGACATTGTGTTCCAGTAATCGTGGCACATGTGTGTTTGTTGAAAATAATTATATCTTGATGATTGATGAGGGGTTTGTTTTTCTCAGAATAAATTTATTTCAATTTAAAACATTGTTTTCTTCTCATTTTTTCAGTGTGAGATGAAGCTACTTCACCAAAAGGTGGATTTTTTTTTAACCCTAAAGGGGTGCCAATAATTGTAGAGGGCACTGTTATATGAATGCAGTTGTTTGAAAATATATTATATTTATATATGATTATTATGATGAGCAATGATTGTTTGCAAATACTATAATCTAAGTGATAACAGGAATTAATTTGCTCCATGGATACAACGCACGACATGCCATTCTGTAATTAGTAAACCATTGTTGCAAATTGCTGTGGTGTACGGTTGGGGATATAGTGTTCTTTAAAACCAATGCACTTTGGTATGGTTATAGCAACTCTGCTACATGTTGCACTGCATCACCCCTCCCATTCTAGACAGTGTTCACAAATAAGAAATGACAACTTAAGATATAAAATTTTAAGGGCAGGATTGCTACAGTAGTTGGACAGAAAAGGTGAAAATGAAAAGATATGGATTTCCACAGGCTTTTATCCTCTGCCGCACATTATTCACTTTAAAAAAAAAAAACGTTCTTCCTGCTGCTTGTTCTTGTTTCCGCAGGCTACAGAAACACCTGAAGACAGAAATAATCCTGTTCTTCTCTATAACAAGATGCCCCTGGAGACACTCAACACTAACTTCACACTTGAGTTCGGGTCCACAGTATGAAACACATACCTTATTTGTTATCATTTTTTTAATTAATTAAAAGGAAATTTTAGATTACAGATTACTGCTATGCGTGATTCAGTGAGACAGACGAGTAGAGAGATACAGTGAGACAGACGAGTAGAGTGATACAGTGAGACAGACTAGTAGAGAGATACAGTGAGACAGACGAGTAGAGAGATACAGTGAGACAGACGAGTAGAGAGATACAGTGAGACAGACGAGTAGAGAGATACAGTGAGTATATAAATTAATATTGGTGAATTAGTTTCAATTTCAATTTAAATTGATGTCATCAATACAGTAGTTATGTCCACAAAAAAAAGTTGGAGGAATTGGAATAGGACGTTTATGTTTTGTGGTATAACAGATGAGATATTCTCAGCACCTGGTAGCATTAAAAAAAAAAAAAAAAAAAAACTATCATGCTAAAAAAAAAAAAAAAAAGAAAGAAAATCTGGCCAGGACGGCCAGTGATCAGTTTAGAGTTTTTAATCCGTTTAATTTATTTATCATTTCTTTTTTTTAGAATAAGAATTTTGAAGTGTTAACTCTAAACTGTGCAGCCTCAGACTGTCTTTTCCTTTCCAGGTTTTTAACTGGACTCACTTTACTAATAAGATTATGGATACAGTCAACCTTCCCATTGAAGACAGTGAGCAAGTGATCCTTTATGCCCCCAACTACTTGAGGAGGCTCAGCCCTGTCTTGGCTAAGTATACAAAGAGGTGAGTTACTCAGACACTGCTTTCCAAAAAGGCAGGTCCTAAACAGGGGTAACCAGCCTTGTACATGGATAACTTAGTGGCTTTAAATATTTAAATCAAATCCTAATCTAACAAGATCAAGGTATGCTGGGTCATCAATTGGGTATGAATGTTAGATTAGGATTAAGGCTCTTTATCCAGTGTATTTTAGGGTGTCTGAAAATGCCGAGTGTTTTGGAGTGCAGAAGGTGGCCCTTGCAAATGCTGGTTACACACATGACACACTATTCTGC
Source organism: Synodontis membranacea (assembly GCA_025674565.1). Classification (NCBI taxonomy): domain Eukaryota; kingdom Metazoa; phylum Chordata; class Actinopteri; order Siluriformes; family Mochokidae; genus Synodontis; species Synodontis membranacea. The sequence continues at coordinate 2,804,876 of JAOVYU010000038.1, read as the reverse complement.
CTAAGCAGGGCTCTAATTCACACAACCAATCTTTCTAGCCCAATATATCCCCTTCCTTAGGACTAGGTGGTCTGTTTAAAGACTTTTCCACTCCTCCTTTACCTAAGAAATACTTAACGACGTGGAGGAACTTCAGCAGCTATGTCTTCGTAGGTTTCACAACTGTCTGTGTGTCAATATATTTTCATTGACTAAATGTCACTGTCTGTGCTTGTGTGTGCAGAGACGTCCAGAACTACATCGTGTGGCGTTTTGCCATGAACATGGTGGTGGGCCTGAGCAGAGAATATAGAGACACCAGGAAAGCTTTTAAAAAGGTTTGTATTTTTTCTCATTTTCTCTAACTGACAGTGGATTAAGTCTGAAGCTTAAAGAGCCCTTTGGTTTGTTCCTCTGGGGGAATCTTAATGACCCAGCCCTGGTAAATGAGTGAGGATCCATGTGAAAGGTTTATTAAAATGCAATTCAAAGTCAAAAAAAAAAAAAAAGGCCTCATTCCTAGTCCATAATTTTGCAATTTCTTCCGTTAACCTTTAGCCATTCTTGACATGTTCTCCCTTTTGTTTTCACAATTCCATGCTTCTGTACTGTTCTCTCCTCTCCCTTCATCCTCTCCTCTCACAGGCAATCTCTGGTACCAGTTCAGAGGCAGCAATATGGAGGCAGTGTGCGGTCTACGTCAACAACAACATGGAGAATGCTGTCGGTAGACTGTACGTAGAAGAAGCCTTTGCTGGAGACAGCAAGGACATGGTGAGTTATATTTATGTGTCCATGTCTACATGACATTTCTGTTCGATATTTCTGTACAGCTCTTGGAAAACGTGTTTGTGCTGCACACACAGATATGTGTAGGCTGACACTTGCCGCTGTCGTTTCCTCGTTTTCTTGTAAGTGGAGCTCGGTGCCACCTGTCATACAGCATAGCCCTTAACACAACATTAATCACTGCCTGTTTGGGCTCCACGACTAGCGAGTGCCCACTTTTCTGCAGCGCAGAGATAAACTCCTGATGTGTGGCCATGTTCAGCCATGTTCATCAAATGAATGCTGCGAAGGTGCAATGTTTTGTTGCGAATATTTGAAAGTGTATATAATCCCATGCCTTAATGCAGCCTTTTGGTTAATCATTGCTAATAGCCGGAAACAAGTAATTGTGAGACTTGGATTTGTTAATTTTTTTTTTGCACATTGGACTGCTGAACAAGGCAGGCTGGAAGGCAAATATTTATCTATACTGAGTGGCCAGTATTAAGCAGAGGTGGCAGTATTATATTATTATATACAACACTATTATTTATATAGCACTTTTCATGTTAAGTTCAAAATATCAAAGTACTTCAAAAATCCTTCCATAAAATCCTTCCATAAAATCTAAAAAATGAGACACCAAATAAAACAATCCATACATAGACAAAATGACTTTAATGACTTTAAGGATAAAAGAAAAGATTAAAAAATAGACAAAAATGTAAACAAAACAACAAATAACAGTGTGGAAAAAAGTTAGAAGATGCTCTGGTAAAAGATGAAATAGAGCTTTTAGAAAAGTATAACCCTTAAATGTTGTAGTTTACTCAGTTCCAGTAGCAGATCACGTGCAATGAAGTAAATTATTAAGCGGACCTGGACCTGAGACTAGCTACAGAGAGGACTTTCACTCATGCTAGTCGTTAATCCACCCCTTGATGCATTTTATATAACTGGACCTTAACAAATTTTAGCTGAGTACTGTAACTGCCCTGTACTGTATATTCTGGGGTGTAGGCCTGTTTAGTAATTGTTTGTGAGATCAGAAGAGTATCACATACTGTACATGCACTGGTCTCTGTTAAAGCATTGCCTCTGGTTATACAGATTAAAAATCTAAACATTCTGGAGTCCAAGCAAAACACGATATAAAGTAGTACAGTGTTATCAGCAATAGAGAAAAAACAAAGTTCCATTGTGCAAACTAAGTCCAGGAATGTGAAATAAGTAGGCCTATAGAATGCAAACCAACGAAGAACACAGTGTACTGAACAGCACGTCAGTATAATTCGTAATGGTTCTGTCTATTTATTTTAAGAACTAGTTAACTTGTAGTTCTCATTGAAGTTTATATTTAAAGTCAGATCAAGTATATACAACTGTAATTAATGAACTTTCAGCTCAATGTATGAAAAACATAAGCCCTAAGCGACTCTAAACATATCAACATATCATATTGACGTGGGAATTGAGTCACTGTAGCATTTTACTACTTACATGATCCTTCAGTGCACAAATTTGCTTGTTACCCCCCCCATCCCCCCCGTTTAATCCTCATTTGTCCTGTTTCACAAATATCACATCCAACGGAAATATCACAACATGTTGCGACATGGACCCTTTTCATCGTAACATAAATTCACAAGACTTGTTTTGGTTTGGAGCCTATATCTCATTGACTATATAAGCCCATTTGTCAGCCGTAATAGAGTTTATTTGTACTAAACAGTTTGCTCAAATAACCTAATGCATGTTTAAACATGTTGACTTTGAGAGTTTCCTGTACAACTGGTATTGTAAAACACTTTACTGCTGGCATGAGTCAGTGTGAAGAATTTATTATTGGTGTCTCAACTCATGTATGCCAGAGGTGGTCAATGGTCTTCAGTCATGTTTGGTTCCTGCTTGTTTTGAACAAAAACTTGTTGCCACTCCAGGCCTTTATTGTTAAGATTGGACACCAATGGTGTAAACAAAGGAGTCTGAGGAACCTGCACTGACTAGCCTGAGCATGCTCTGTGTGTGTGTGTGTGTGTGTGTGTGTGTGTGTGTGTGCACTTCTTTGTAGTGTGGACCAAGTTCTCATTGATACAG
>JAOVYU010000038.1:2700372-2711646 GCA_025674565.1 Synodontis membranacea | reverse complement strand
ATCACTGGTATCTCAGGTAGCGTGTGCAGCTCGACAGAGAGAGAGAGAGAGAGAGAGAGAGAGAGAGAGAGAGAGAGGCCTGTTACTTATACCCATTGTTGTGTAATGGTTAAGACCAGTGTATATTATATGCTGAGTGCAAGCAGGAACTCCAGCAAAACTAGCTATGACAGCATAACTAAAAGGGAGAACCAGAAGGTAAAAAGGGAGAGCCAGAAGATAGCTCAAAGTTACCAGGAGCTGCTTACAAGTCACACTTGGTCAGCAGTGATAGAGATTTTAGGATGATTGCCAACAATAATCTAATGCTCTGGATTCGGCCTGTAAGAGACTCCTCTAGTGAACAAATAGGCTTCCTAGGACAATCAGGTTAAGCTTACAACTTTAAACAGCAAAAGATTAAAATCACACAATAAATGAAAACCAAAAGCACACAACAATCATAAAGAGAAGATGCTACCGCACACAATACTCCTTCTAGTGGAAACAGAACACACACATACATACATTTGTATTACTGTCCATGAAAGGGAAAAATTGTTATTGCAGCTATTAATGCTATGCCTTAACCTAAAGCTAACCTTAACCCTGAAATTCTGTTTCCCATTTAGGGTAAGGCAAATAATGCAAATAACTATAATATGTAAATAATTCAAGTCTTAACAGTTTTGAATTAAAATAGACAGATGTAGCTTCAAATGTTGTGGTATGTTACCAACTTTCTGATTTGTCTGACCTGAGTGGTTATACCCAGAAGACCCAGAACATGTCTATAAATATGTGAAGACTATATCTGTTGAGAACTGATCTTGTAAAAGTGTTGGACAAATTGTATGATGCAATTTCTTATTTTACTCCTTTCTCTTAGCATGACAAAGGGAGAAAATTGCCATATACTGGAAAACCCAGCATATCCTCTGCTGTCTAAAGATGGAGAAGTCATAATTGGTGCTGTCTTTTCAATACATAGTGGTACACAGATGCAGTCACTGCAATATACTGAAAGACCTCAACCTTTAATCTGCATTAGGTTTGTTGTAGTGGACAGTGTCACATTTGTATTATATTTATAGAATATTATATATTTATTTGATTTCTTTTTACAACTCTACTGTATGTTTGCATAAAATCTATTTTACTTTTGACTTCTTATTTGTATTTTCCTATGCATTTATATATATATTTGTAGATTTAACCTAAGAGAATTTCGCTTTGCTCAGACCATGATTTTTGTAATTGAAGAAATCAACAGAAGCAACAATTTGCTCCCAAATATTTCAATTGGTTACAGAATTTATGACAACTGTGGCTCAAGATTGTTATCTATGAAGGCAGCCATGGCTTTGATGAATGGTCAGGATATAAAGGCTGCTGATAACTGTTCTGGACAAGGAGAAGTACAAGCCATCATAGGGGAGTCTGAGTCTTCTCCTACTATAGTACTCACAAAAACTACAGGGCCTTTTAAGATCCCAGTGGTAAGAATCAATTATTCTAATAATTATTAATAACAATTATTCAATATTTACAATAATGCTTGAAACAAACATGAGAGTATTATCTTCATTTATTGATTATCTGTAATTAAGCATAAACTTGTAGAAATTAATTTTAATATGCTATCAGATGAGTATAATTACCCTAAATTTGCTTTTGAGCAATTTATGTTATCTATCTGCTTTGCTAAGATAATGATACTTAGTATACTTTTTCAGCAAGTTACTGTTGCTATTTTATCTCTTAAAATCTCTTTGTAATTTCCTCTTTCTTATAAATAAGTAAACATGAAAAAACCTGGTTACATTAGTAAAAAGATGCATTAGTTCATTTTTTGTCTGTCTTTCTCTACTCAGATAAGCCATGCTGCCACATGTGAATGCCTCAGCAACAGAAAAGAGTATCCCTCCTTCTTCAGGACCATAGCAAGTGACTACTACCAGAGTAGAGCACTGGCATACTTGGTCAAGTACTTTGGCTGGACTTGGGTGGGAGCTGTGAACAGTGACAATGATTATGGGAACAATGGAATGGCCATTTTTCTTAATGCAGCCAAAGAGGAGGGAATATGTATTGAGTATTCTGAGAAGTTTGACCGATCAGATCCTGAGAAAATCATGAAAGTGGCTGATATTATAAAGAAAGGCACAGCCAAAGTAATTATCATATTTCTTGCACACATTGATATGAATATTCTAATAGACCATCTTATTTTAAAGGATGTCACTGGCTACCAGATGATTGGTGTTGAAGGATGGATTACTGCAGTCAATCTAGTAACACCAGCAAGTTATAACATATTGGCTGGATCCATTGGATTGGATGTGGGAAAACTGAACATTGGTGGTTTTGCTGAGTATGTTATAAAAGATTTTTGGCAAACAGCACTCCCTTGCTTGCATACAGAGGAAAATATTTCTCAAACTGAAAACAACTGCAACAAATATGAAGATATGATTCCATTTAAAAACTACAATGAAGATATATCAGAATTGAGATATGCAAATAACATCTACAATGCAGTTTATGCTGTAGCACATTCTCTACACAGCCTGTTGAGATGCACAGAAAGTTTAAGTTGTAAGAAAGACAAAACAATACGATCATGGCAGGTAACACAATAAAGTGAATTAAAGGAAATTATGTCCAAGACTGATCTATTCATGAAATAAATACTTGTCTCATTTCCCTTTGAAGGTTGGTGATTCACTCAAAAGTGTAAATTTCACCATAAAATTAGGAGAACAGGTTTGGTTTGACAGCACTGGTGCAACAGCTGCAAAATATGATGTGGTGAACTGGCAACGGGGGATCAATGGAGAAGTGCAGTTTAAGGCAGTGGGCTATTACGATGCCTCTCTGCCAACTGGACAACAATTTGTTCTAAATGGCGGAGATATAATTTGGGCTGGGGAGAAAAGAGAGGTACATACAATTTATACAATGTTTTTGTTAAATATAATCTACAAAGAATGAAATAACTATGATATATACATGCCACTAACATATTATCATATCTAAAAATGCATTCCATATTGCTTTAGTGCATAAAAATCCAAAGCTAAAATCCTGCTTGCATTTTATTGGGGAGCAAAATATTGTGGTAATAACTGCTTGACAGAGCTGTCAGACAGAAATTAATAGTTCCAAGGATGTAAAAGATAGTAAAATAGATGACTAATAAGTGGATATGGTTATTATTATTATTATTATTATTATTATTATTATTATTATTATTATATAATTGTTCCTCAAACCCTGTATATTTTCTGGATTTTATGTGGAAACTCCTGATATTCATATTAGAAGCCAAGGTCTGTGTGCAGTGAGAGCTGTCCTCTAGGAACCAGAAAAGCTGTACAGAAAGGAAGGCCTGTCTGCTGCTATGACTGTATACCATGTGCTGAGGGAGAGATCAGTAACCAGACAGGTAATTTCAGCATTGCCAAGTTTCAAAGACAGGCTGTTAATTGTACGTTTTGCATTATCCTCCTATTGTTTAGGATACAGTTCCTAAAAAAATGGATTTAATAAATAATGTCATGAGACAACGTTCATTTTCCTTCCTAATAAGAATAACCGTGATTATTTTGCAGATTCAAATAACTGTGAGCAGTGTCCAGGAGAATATTGGTCTAATGCTGAAAGAAATAAATGTGTGTTAAAAATCATAGAGTTTCTTTCATTTACAGAGGTTATGGGGATAGTACTGGTACTTTTTTCTTTGTTTGGAGCAGCAATAACTGTGTTAGTAGCCATTTTATTTCTTATAAAAAAAGACACTCCAATTGTTAAGGCCAACAACTCTGAATTAAGCTTCCTGCTGCTGTTCTCCCTCACTCTGTGTTTCCTCTGTTCACTTACATTCATTGGACGGCCCTCTGAGTGGTCATGTATGCTGCGCCACACAGCGTTTGGGATCACCTTTGTCCTCTGCATCTCCTGTGTTCTGGGGAAAACAGTAGTTGTGCTAATGGCATTCAGAGCTACACTTCCAGGCAGTAATGTCATGAAATGGTTTGGGCCTCTACAGCAGAGACTCAGTGTACTTGTATTCACTCTCATACAGGTGCTTATTTGTGTGCTTTGGTTAACAGTTTCCCCTCCTTTCCCCTATAAGAACATGAATTACTACAAGGAAAAGATCATATTAGAATGTAACTTGGGCTCAGCAATAGGCTTTTGGGCTGTGTTGGGTTATATAGGAATTCTGGCATTCTTGTGTTTTGTTTTGGCTTTTCTAGCCAGAAAGCTGCCAGATAATTTTAATGAAGCTAAATTTATCACATTCAGTATACTTATATTCTGTGCAGTTTGGATTACCTTTATTCCAGCTTATGTCAGCTCTCCTGGAAAATTTACTGTAGCTGTGGAGATATTTGCTATTTTAGCCTCTAGTTTTGCTCTACTATTCTGCATATTTACACCTAAATGTTATATTATTCTATTTAAACCTGAACTCAATACAAAGAAACATATGATAGGGAAAATGGCATCTAAATGACAAATAAAAAAACATTAAAATCAACAACAGTAGTCATTTGAGTGGACTTTATGTTGAAATTGGTATAAACAATTTCACTTTCAATTTCAGTTTCACTAAACAATTTATCCTGGTCAGATTCACTGTGGATCCTGCAGTGAGGTGGGAATAAACCATGGATAGAACAGCAGTCCATCACAAGTGCACACAGTGTGCACGTACATTCATACACAATCGTAAAACCTAAATAATAATAATAATAATAATAATAATAATAATAATAATACATTTTAATCCTCCTAAAGACATCTTTATGGGAGGTAGAAGGAAACCAGGAAACCTGGAGGAAACCTACACAAATATGGGCAGAACATGCACAGAGGCACAGAAACTTTGTACAGACAATAACTCAAAAAGAACAGTTATGACCAACACAAAATGTGGTCCCAGTCATGTTTGTTTTCCATATTTAACATATATGATTATTGTCGGAGAAAGCAAAAACTTCTATAAAAATATCTAAAAATTAGTCTATACATATGACAAAATTAATGAAATCTATGAAGGGAATTGAAACAACTTCTCTCAGACAATACAGGAATTCATTACAACAACTATCAGTAATGAATATGAAAGGCAGTACAAATTAGGTGTTATGTGCTGCTCTAAACAGATTATGCCACATATACAAGACACATAGAGGATTGAAATTTTGTGTCTCACAGACACGAACAAACAACAAGCAAGAAAACACATTTCAAAATTAAAAATATGGTGGAATCTCAGTGCAAAGGTGGATAACAGTGGGGAGTTAGGGGAAGGAGAAAGTGTTCAGCATCTGGACATCCTGGTGGATGAAACTATTTCTCAGTCTGGTGGAGCAGGCAGAGAGGCTCCCGTAAGTTCTCCCAGATGGCAGGAGACTGAGGAATCTGGGTGAGGGATGGGTGGAGTCTCCCATAGTGCTGACTGCTTTGTGGGCTGGGTGGTTGTTGTAGATGTCCAGGAATGAAGGGTTTGAGGCACCAATGATCTGTGCTGCTGCATTATTATTATTGTTGTTGGTAGTGCAGCTTCCAAACCACACAGTGATGAAGTTGGTCAGGATACTTTCAGTGGTGCCTCAACAGAAGGAGACCACAATCTGTACCACGGCACTTGCTTTGTTTAGTTTGTGGAGATAGAGGCATTGTTGGGCTTTCTTTTTCAAGTGATGCAGTTTTCTTTGACCAGGAGAGGTTCTCTGTGATATGGATACCCAGAAATTTGGTGTTGCTCAAGCTTATCACTTGATGAATGATAATTTGGGTCAGTGTGACAGGGCAGTAGCCACTAAAGCAGAAGGGGGGATACATTCTTTGGTACTGGTATGATGGTGGTGGTTGTAAAGCAGGAGGGGACAACAGTCTGAACCAGGGAGTTGTTGAGCTCCTCTGAACAGACCTTGAACACACGACCAGGTATGTTGTCTGGACCAGCAAGGTTAAGGTGTCAATCCTGGAGAGTGCTCTCATCACACTAGCTGAAGACAGGCATGTAACCTGGTTTTCGAGTGGGGGGAGTATTTTGTTTACAGGTTTGGTGCTTTGTGCTTCAAAGTGTTACTAAGAAGTTTCAACTCACAGCAATCACCATAGGCAATTGCCATTGGCAAGACTTGCACAAAAACCTGGCCAGACTTGCAACTACACACAAGAATATGTTGAGTGGTGTGTGTCCTGTTGTAGTCACACAGTCCACTGTAAGGAGGAGGGCCAAAGAAGAGTATGATAAGAAATGTGCAGGAAATGTTGAACCAGCTCCGTGAGAGAAATTTGACCAGAAAATTTTTTATCAGACATTGGTAGTATCCTACAGATTAACTGAAGGCTGCAATCAAAGCAACCTGGGCTTCAATAATGCCTCAGCAGTGCCACTAGCTGATCACCTCCATACCACACTACACTGATGCAGTAATTCATGGTAAAGATGCCCCAACCAAATACTGATTCTATGCATAGGACAATTATGTATTGTAAATGCTTTTTTAATTGATCTTAGTGGATATTCTAATAACTTAAAATACTGAATTTCTGATTTTCGTATACTTTAAGCCATAAGCATCACAATTAAGACAAAGAAGGCTTGAAATAATTCACTCTACATGTAATAATTATGAAATATATGAAAAATTTCCTTTTTGAAATAAATTACAAAAAATATGCTTTTTTATAATTAATTTTTTGACATGCACTAGAATATACCTATTATATTTTTGATGGACTGTTACATGTCAGAAACAGCTCAACTCCAGTGAAAGAAAGTGTGCGCAGATGTGGCCAAATATATTTATCTTTATCCATATTTACACTAACATAAAATGGGACATACAACTAAACCAGAAAAGCATGCATTTGATATAACTTCAAACAAATGGTCTACTGTATATGCAACATTTCATTTTTTTTTATGTTTAATATTAAGCATTCAGATATTGTAATCACTTTAATCATATTGCGATGATTTGCTGTTGAAATTTTTGTGATCACATGATTGCATATTGAATGCACCCAGAAGGATCCATCACTCTATATAAAACTTGCCCTTCAATTTGTAACGGGGAAATTCATGAGTGCCCCAGAGCCTCAGTGATGCTTTTATTTACATTATTGATCATCTGTGTCTTTAAAGTAAAGGGAGAAAAGGCTACCTGTCAAATGATTGGGAACCCAGAGTACCCGCAACTCTCCAAGGATGGAGATGTCATCATTGGAGGAGCTTTTTCAATTCACAGCAAAATTACATTACAGACACTTTCATTTACTGTGAAGCCACAACGTCTAACCTGCACAAGGTTTGTTTCTATTTTAATCTTTGTATTTCTGTTATAATCCAAAGGTAACATTTTACTTGTCATGTACTGTAGATGTATTAAGTCAAACACTACAAACCAATATTCTTGTAAAAATGGGATAATTATATGAAATTATGCTATTGTGAAGCAATATTAACAAGATGCTCTTTTTTTCTTTTCTTTTCTATTTAGTTTAAACTTCAGAGAATTCCGGTTTGCTCAGACCATGATCTTTGCTATTGAGGAAATAAACAAGAGTGGCCTGCTTCCTAATATTTCTATTGGATATAAGATATTTGATAGCTGTGGTTCAACATTGGCCTCAATGAGATCAGCAGTGGGTTTAATAAATGGTCATGAGCTTACAGCTCAAGAAACATGCTCTGGGCATTCAGGAGTGCAGGCTATCATTGGGGAATCAGAGTCTTCTTCAACCATAGTGATGTCAAGAGCAGCAGGGCCATTCAAGATACCAGTGGTAAAATAAAAGGACACAGCTGTATTTGTTCATTCATATAAATGTATCACATGAATAATACTTTCTATATTTGTCCCATACTTTCAACAGATCAGTCATTTTGCTACCTGTGCTTGCCTGAGCAACAGAAAAGAATATCCCTCCTTCTTCAGAACAATTCCCAGTGATTACTACCAGAGCAGAGCTCTGGCTCAGCTAGTAAAGTTCTTTGGATGGACCTGGGTAGGAGCAGTAAGAAGTGACAATGACTATGGCAACAATGGAATGGCCACATTTGTGGAGGAAGCTGGAAAAGAGGGAGTATGCATAGAGTATAATGAAGCAATTCTAAGGACAAATTCAAAGGAGAGCATTGCTAAAGTTGTAGAAATAATTAAAAAAGGCACATCCAAGGTGTTGGTAGCATTTCTGGCTCAAAATGAAATGGATGTTTTATTAGAGGAAGCCTTTGCTCAAAATGTGACAGGGCTTCAATGGGTAGGCAGTGAATCCTGGATAACTGCCAGATACTTAGCAAATGAAAGGACATCACAAGTTATCAGCAGTGCATTAGGATTTACTATCAATAAATCTAACATTTCTGGGCTAAAGGACTTCCTTCTAAAAGTTCACCCATCCCAGAGTCCCTCAAATTCCCTTTTGATAGAATTCTGGGAAATGACATTTGGATGTCAATTTTCACCAAAAACAGAGAATGTGAAACTTTGCACTGGATTTGAAGATCTCAAAGAAATAAATAATACATTCACTGATGTTTCAGAGTTAAGGATTTCCAATAATGTGTATAAAGCAGTTTATGCAATAGCTCATGCCCTACATAACACTTCAGTTTGCAATGGTGATGGTCCCTCAGAAAATGCAAACTGCACCAAAAAAGATATGCTCCTACCGAGTCAGGTAAAAAAAATAAAAAAGATAAGTAAAATTGCAACAATAATAAGAGGATAACAAGCAAATACACATGTGTGTAAAATAGCACATGATTTCCCCCTGCAGGTACTAGAATCCTTACAGACAGTGCATTTTATAATGCCTTCAGGTGAACATGTGTATTTCAATGCTAATGGAGACCCTACTGCAAAATATGAACTGGTGAACTGGCAGAAAAATTCAGCTGGAGACATAGCCTTTGTTGCAGTGGGTTACTATGATGCCTCTCTCCCAGCCAACAAGCAGTTTGTCATGAATCCTTCTAATATAGTTTGGGCTGGAAATAGTAATGTGGTAGGTATGAGGTACAGATGTGAAAACTTACTGTAAATTTATAGTGAGTGTTTTATTTTCAAACGCATAACATAGCCGGAATGTTTGTCAGAGGCTGAGATCTGTGTGCAGTGAGAGCTGTCATCCAGGATTTAGACGGGCACAAATCAAAGGGAGACCATCATGCTGCTTTGCCTGTATACAATGCCCTGTGGGTGAAATCAGCAATGAAACTGGTATGTAAATATTACAAACAAAACATATCTTACAAAAAAAAATGTAGGGAATTCTTTATACTTGACATAAATATAAAAGTAAAAACAAAAATTATTGTGACCATGTTCTCTCATTTTAGACTCTGCTGAATGCACCAGATGCCCTCTGGAATACTGGTCAAATGAAAATCATAGTCAGTGTGTTCCAAAGATAATGGAATTCCTTTCATTTAATGAAAACATGGGCATTCTCCTGACAGCTGTTTCATTAACAGGAGTTTCTATTACAATAGCTGTAGGATTGGTATTTTTCTATTTTAGAGACACACCACTTGTTAAGGCAAGCAACATTGAGCTGAGCCTCCTGCTACTCCTCTCTCTAGCTCTTTGTTTCCTTTGTTCACTTACTTTCATTGGACAGCCTTCTGCGTGGTCCTGTATGCTGCGACACACATCATTCGGCATTACATTTGCACTTTGTATGTCCTGTGTTTTAGCAAGAACAATAGCAGTAGTGATGGCATTTAAAGCCACAGTTCCAGGTAGCAGTTTCTCCCAGTGTTCAGTTCCTGTGCAGCGCATGAGTGTTTTCTGCTGCACCCTATTTCAAGTCATTATATGTGCTCTGTGGTTAACACTTGCACCCCCAGTGCCTCAAAAAAACATGGCTCATTATACAGAGAAAATAATACTAGAATGTAATCTGGGCTCAACAATCGGTTTCTGGGCTGTGTTGGTGTATATAGGACTTTTGGCTCTTTTATGTTTTATTTTAGCTTTTCTGGCTCGTAAACTTCCTGATAATTTTAATGAAGCTAAATTTATCACATTCAGCATGCTCATCTTCTGTGCTGTTTGGATCACTTTTATTCCAGCATATGTCAGTTCTCCTGGAAAATTTACTGTAGCTGTGGAGATATTTGCAATTTTAGCATCAAGTTTTGGTTTGTTATTCTGTATATTTACTCCAAAATGTTATATCATCATACTTAAGCCAGAAAAGAATACAAGAAAGCATCTAATGGGCAAAGCAAATGTGAAATCTCAGTGATTGTCTTCACCCACTGTACTGACTGATAATTCATAAATCAGATCAAGTGTTTTAAGTTTGTTAATGAGTTTAACATATCAGTTCAATAAATATATAATAATATTTAGCTCTTGTTTTGGGTTTTTTCCTAAACATAATTTCATAAAGTAAGAAACATTTAGGTGAGTATTACCTTTGAAATCATAATTGATCATTTTGATTAATTATGTTGTAATTGATTGATTATACAGTATCTAAGAGACCTAATACATGTACTTATTCTTTCTACAAAACTGAATAATAATAATAATAATAATAATAATAATAATAATAATAATAATAATAATAATAAGTACTACTACTATTGTTGTTGTTGTTGTTTATTAAAAACGAATAATAATACAATTAAATTGATTTTTGTTACACTCTAATTGCAAAGCCTAATCCACACATCCATAATCCACACATTACTGCATGTTTTTTTCCTTCTTCTTTTTTTCTATTAATCACCATACTTGATTTGATCATTGGAGAGAAATGTAAACATGCAAATTAGGTCACCTGTTCCACAGTTATTAGAAATACATAAAGGGTGTGTTAGGCAGAATCAAAAGGATCAAAGACATATGCTTCCTATATAGCATAATGTTTTTATTAGTGGATATTCTAATCATTATATGTTTTACTGCTAATACTGCTAATACAATGTACAGCATATGGAAGAGATGAACTACTTCATTTTTTTAAAGAGGGTGATGTTTCCATAGGAGGCATTTTTTTTTTCATTCCATCAGTATCCTGTTGGTATAAATCCAACATTGCAGGTCAACCCAGGAATTATGAGATGCTATGGGTAAGTTGGTAGTTGGATAATTAATGGAACATTACAGACCTGAAAGACTACTAAACACTAAAGGAAATGCTTGCAAGCAACAATAGTAATCACTGTATGCTCATGCACACACACACACACACACACACACACACACACACACAAAGAAGGCTATAGTACATTAGTGACAAAGTACAGAGTGC
>JAOVYU010000038.1:2688071-2700272 GCA_025674565.1 Synodontis membranacea | reverse complement strand
GCCCCGCCCAGTCCGAGTACAGATACAGATACAGATAATTCATATGGTTAACAGATACAGATACAGATAATGCTGTAGTCGCTCATCCCTAATGACTATACTGTAACAACAATATAAATGGAAAAAAAAAAAAAGGCATTACAAATTCCTCAAAATCTCTGTTCATTATGCCCTGATAAGTAAACACAAGCCAAAATAGTTCAAGCAGACAATTTGGCATACTTCTCAAGGTAATTTTTCAGCATGGAAAAATATCCTTCAGCAAAGGATATTTTTACATTCTTAAGTGCATTTGGGAAGTGAGGGAGTTCGACTCACTAGGCTTGGAAACAGCTTTAACATTGCTCCTTGACTGGTATATGAGTCAGGACACACACACATGGCATTGGTCTGAACAAAGTAACATACTTATATGAAAATCATGGTCATCACCATCACAGTGTACAAAATGCTCTACAAAACAGTTGAAGCCAACTCCAAATAATTTTACATAACCATGGACTGAGAGGCTGCCATCCAAGAAAGAAACCCCTCGTCCAAAACCAAAACCTTCAAGCTTGACTAAAGTTGGCATCTGACCACATGGAAAAAAGAAAATCTTTCCGGAGGAAAGTATTTTAGATGAGACAAAGATTGAGCTGTTTGTCCACAATGATGAGTTACAGAGGAACACCAAACCTATCGAAAATATGAAAACTATGCTTAAAAGTCAGTCATTTTGTAATCTTTGTACTTCTCTTCTGATCCAAACATAGCATTTAACTTGTCAGGAACTGCAGAAGTATGAAGACAAACATTCTTGTAAAAAAAAAAAAAAAAAGTAAAAAATCATCTGAAATTATGCTATTGTGAAACAATATTAACAAGACGTTGTTTCTCTTTATTTAGTTAGTTTGAATTTCAGAGAATGCTGGATTGCTCAGACCATCATCTTTGCTATTGATTATACAAAAAAAGAGTGCCCTGCATCCTAATATTTCTATTGGATATAAGATTTTTGTATAAGATTATCTGTGGCTCAACATTAGCCTCAATTAGATTGGCAGTGGGTTTGATAAATGGTCATGACTTGACTTGACTTGACAAGCTCTGGGCATTCAGCAGTGCAGGCTATCATTGGGGAATTAGAGTCTTCCTCAACCATACTGATGTCAAGAGCAGTAAGGCCATTCAAGATTCCAGTGGAAAAATACATTGGCATAAATCTATGTCTGTTAATTCATATAAAAGTGTCACATGAATAATACTCTCTTGATTTTTCCTTACGTTTAATAGATCAGTCATTTTGCTACCTGTACTTTCCTGAACAACAGAAAAGGATATCCCTCATTCTTCAGAACAATTCCCAGTAATTACTCTAAGAGCAGAGCTCTGGCTCAGCTAGTGAAGTATCTTGGATGGACCTGGGTAGGAGCAGTAAGAAGTGACAAAGACTATGACAACAGTGGTATGGCCACATTTGTGGACGCAGCTGGAAAAGAGAGAGTATGCATTATGTATTGTAAAGAAATCAGGGAAGGGGCGGGGTTTTACCCGGCATGCAGCGGGGGTTGTAGTTCTAGTGTTCATTGTTTGGGGAATGTGTGTTGCATTTATCAGCTCTAGCCGAATTGGGTTGTGTGTGGAGTAGTGGTGGTTATTCCTTTGTATGCTTTCTGTGTGAACTACAAGTATAATAAAGTACTTCCCAGCCATTTGCATTGGGGATTCCCCAGAAAATTTGTCTTGGCTTCCGCTGAATCAGCACCCATGTTACATTGGTATCAGAGGTGTGGGATGGGAGCGATGACAACACCAGGAGAGATGGAAGAGCTCATTTCCCAGATGAAGGCTTTCCAGCTGGGAGGGACCCCTTCTGTGGCGAGGCTACAGAAAAAGAGCAACCACCTGCCAGACAGAAGGGGAAAGACGCGCTCACACCAATGCCGGATCCGGGGAGAGAAGAGCAACCTTCCCCGGACACGGCAGGCGCAAGCACGGCTGTGAACATTCAATGGGGCCTGCTGAAGCTTCCCATCTACTGGGGTGATGGCCCCCTGAAGCTTCCCATCTACTGGGACGATGGCCCCCTGACGGTTTTCCAGCGACGTCGGCTCGCTGGAAAACCGCCATCTGTGTCATGCTTTCTTTGGAAGGACACGCCCTCCAAATTGTCAAAGACCTCCTGCTTCATGAACAGCAGGACTGGGTAGAGATCCAGAGTGCATTGCAGCGCTGCTTCGGGAGAAAGGAGGCGTAAGAAAGAGCCTGCGAAGAACTTGCCAGCCGGTAGCGATGCAGCGGTGAGAGGCTGGGTGTGTTCATGGCCGATTTAAAGCACCTTTCCTGGCGAGGTTATCCTGACTTCATGGGAAAAGTATAGGAGGAGCTGGCACTTCGGGCTTTCCTCCAGGGGTTACAGCCACGACGTTTACGAGAACATGTGTGTCTCGTGGCACCAGATTCGCTAGAGGCGGCGCTAGAGGAATCGGAGCGTGCTGAGCCGATCGTGGCCGAGTTACCTGGTCAATGAAAGGTACGCCAGGTGATCGTTGAGCAGGATGGGGAAAGACCCTGTCACTCACTGGGTGACCAGCGGCGACAGGTATGGGAACACGAGCATGACATCGCAGAGAACGAACGAGAACGAAAGAACTTGCCGAGTACAGGGCTACCCGTGGCGGCAAAAGCGGGGGGCACGATCAAGATGATGGGGAGGATGACGAGAGCCACAGCCAGTCCCGGGGGTTTCTGTGCGACCACTGAGTGGGGTTCCTGCTTCTGTTGTCGGGAGAATGGACACATTCCTCGCGATTGCCCTGCGTCTTCACCAGGGGACTTCGTACGCAAGCAGCAGTTATACTAGAGTGGGGAGGCATCATGGGGAAGACACCTCCCCTAGCTAGCAGCTTTTCCCTGAGCAGCAGCTTTGATTTGCGGTTGGGACATTTGGGGCACCGACGCAGATTATTTGTGGATTGTGTACTTGATTCGGTTCGTTGCAGAGCACTGGTGGATACTGGGTCAACGATTTCCCTCATTCAGAGTGGATTATTGGACCGTACGGAGTGTTTTGCCGGTGAACAGGCCGAGACATTGTGTATCACTACTGTAACTGGCGAGCAGACCGATATAAAAGCCAAATGGATGGTGCAGGTGACTATGGGGGAATGTACATATTGACACGAGTTTTTCGTTGGGGCCATTCAGGACAGCTGTATTATTTTGCTGGATTTGCTTGAATGCTGGCAGGCTGTGGTGGACTTAATGGAAGGGAAGTTGCAAGCAGACTTTGGCATAGCTAAGCTAAATGGACCAGAAGGTCCATCACAGTCAGTTACTTTTTCTGTGAGGGCGAGAGACACCTTTTTCCCCACTGAGAAGAGGCGGCGGGATTCGGTAGCAGACAGAGCACATGCAGAGGACAATCTGTTTGAGTGCAGCAGCGCTGAGCTGAAGGACGAGCAGAGGGGGAAACTTGGCGCACTGTTGAATTACTTTAGACATTTTTGCAGCTTGCGAAGGTGACTGCACAAGCACCACATCAACACCAGAAGTGAACCGCCCATCCACTTGCGGCCAGGTGCTAAGCGAGCCGCAGCCGAAGAAAAGTTACAATAAATGCGTGAAGCCAGGATGATTGAACTGGCAAACAGCCCATGATCATCCAGTGGTGATTGTGAGGAAAAAGGACAGGACCTGGTGGTTTTGTGTGGATTACCGGCGTTTAAACAATGTGACTTGCAAAGACTCATATCTGCTTCTGCGTTTCGATGACACGCTGGAGTACATCGCAGGCTCGCACTGGTTTAGTTCTCTGGAACTCCGTACCAGGTATTGGCAAATAGAGCTAGCCCCAGAGGCTCGGGAGAAAACAGCCTTTTCCATTGGCCAAGGACTCTGGCAGTTCCGCTGTATGCCGTTCGGATTTTGTAATGCTCCAGCAACTTTTGAGCGGTTGATGGAGAAAGTACTTGTTGACATTCCGTGCTTGTGTTGTGTTGTTTACCTGGACGATTTGCTTGTACACGGGAAACACTTTGATGGTGCGTTGGCTAACCTGAAGGAAGTGTTTACGGCAGTATGTAAGGTGAACTAACAGCTGCATCCAAATTAATGTCATTTGCTTCGGCGTGAAACTACGTTTCTGGGACATGTGATTAGCGCGAATGGGATTGCTACCAACCCAGCCAAGGTAATGGCAGTGAGAAACTGGCCTACGCCAATGAGCGTACAGCAACTTCAGAGTTTTCTGGGACTAGCCTCTTATTATCGGTGGTTCATGAAAGACTTTGCTACTATGGCTAGCCCTTTGCATGACTTGACAAAGAAGAACCAGACTTTTAGCTGGGAAGCTAAGGCAGCACGCGCATTCACATAGCTAAGGGCTTTGTTAGTGACAGCCCCTGTGTTGGATTACCCCGACCCAAAGTGTGCTTTTATCGTGGACATGGAAGCAGGGTGAGCGAGTGGTAGCCTATTTCGGCGGTGCACTTTCAGCACCAGAGAGGAATTATTGTTTAAAGTGCCAAGAACTGTTAGCCGTGATGGCAGCCCTCCAACACTTCTGGCCATACTTATATGGGCAATCGTTTCTGCTCAGGACTGATCATGCTTCTCTAACTTGGCTGTTGAACTTTAAAGAGCCAGAGGGACAGTTAGCACGGTGGCTTGAAAAGCTGCAGGATTATCAGTTCACCGTACAGCACAGAACGGGGCGGCTTCATGGCAACGCGGATGCATTGTCTTAACACCCCACTGCTGTTACTGCCAACGGATCGAGGATCGGGCTTGGACTGATTTACCTGTCTTTCTGCCTCATTGACCAGTGTCAGAGGCCTCAGCGTGCAACCGTGTGACCGCGCACCCGGGAGATGCACAGTCTATCACACTAACAGTGCCACAGCTGGAGCAAGAGCAGATCAAAGCAGAGCAGCAGAGTGATCCGGTGCTAAGCGAAGTCATCGAGTGGGTGCAGTTAAGCCAACGGCCGGATTATGCTATGATTTCGCAGTGTTTAACAGTTCATGACCGATTATTGTACCGCCGTTGGGAGCAACCGAGCGGAAGGGGTGAACTGCTGCAGCTTTTTTTCTGTGAGGGCGAGAGACACCTTTTCCCCAGCGAGTGAGTGATGTGGTTAGCGGTGATGCGGTTAGCATGGACATGTCGGGACTGGACATTTTGGTGTTACTAAAACTTTACGCCGGCTGAAGGAATGTTTTTACTGGCCAAATTGTCACATGGACACTGAGCTGCATGTACACTGCTGCAATGTGTGCACCGCCAGAAAAGGGCCTGCCCAGCGCTCACAAGCCCCGTTGCAGGACTTTCGAGTGGGGGCTCCCATGGAGCATGTGGAAGTAAACATACTGGGCCCATTTCCCCTCTCTGACCATGGGAACCGCTATGTCCTGGTTGCTATGGACTATTTTATGAAGTGGACGGAGGCGTATGTGGTGCCCGATCAGAGCGCCACAATGACGGCGAGGGTTTTGGTGGAGGGGATGTTCAGTAGGTTTGGTGCACCTGAGGAATTGCATAGCGATCAGGGGAGAAGCTTTGATGCAGAATTGTTCACTGCTGTTTGTGAGCACCTAGGAATAAAGAAAACATGCACCACATGTCTTCATCCTCAGAGCAATGGGCTGGTAGAGCGATTTAATCAGACATTGACATGGACATTGACCCAGCTTGCCGTGCTCACCAGCAACCGACAACGCGACCGGGACAAACATCTTCCGCTAGTGCTTTGGGCATACCCAACCACTGTACAGGAGTCCACATAGCTAAGCCCAGCTGCACTTATGCTTGGCCGTGAGATCTGCACCCCGTTGAATTTAGTGTTTGGACTGCTTTTGGAACTGGAACTTCCAAAAAGACCTGCTATGGATTATTATTTTCATTTGCGGCAGAGATTGTATACTGTGCATGAACTGGCCCGGCAACTGGGTGCTGGACTTAAGCAGCGGCACATGTACGACTCTCATTCACGTGGCAGAGACATTGGGGTGGGGGAGTGCTTATGGGTGTTTTCCCCGGGGAGGAAAAAAGGACTGTCCCCCAATTTGATGTCACAGTGGGTGGGACCGTGTGTTGTTTTGGAAAGACTGTCAGATGTGGCTTACCGGGTACGGATTGCGGGGCGAGCACACATGGTGGTGCTCCATCAGGATCGCCTCGCACCTTAACAGCCACATGCCGAGAACCATCAGAACTCAATGGAGTGAAGGGAATCCCCAACTGACGTAAGTGTTACTGTTTCACCCTGCCTGACACCAGAGACTATAATTTGTGTTAGAGTGTCTGAGGACAGACACTTCTTGGAGGGGGGCAGTGTGACAAAGTCAGGGAAGGGGTGGGGTTTTACCCGGCATGCACCGGGGGTTGTAGTTCTAGTGTTCACCTTTGGGGAATGTGTGTTGCATTTATCAGCTCTAGCCGAATTGGGTTATGTGTATAGTAGTGGTGGTTATTCCTTTGCATGCTTTCTGTGTGGTCTACAAGTTCAATAAAGTGGTTCCCAGCCATTTGCATTGGGGATTCCCCAGAAAATGTGTTGGCTTCCGCTGAATCAGCAATTGTATAATGAAGCAATTCTAAGGATAAATTCAAAGGTGAGCATTGCTAAAGTTGCAGAAAAAGTTAAAAGAGTTCATTTCTGGCTCAAAATGAAATGGATGTTTTGTTAGATGAGGCCTTTGCACAAAATGTGACCGGGCTTCAATGGGTAGGCAGCCAATCACAAGTTATTTGATTGTTATTATACACATTATTGTTGTTATATATACACAAGTTATTTACACTGGATTTAAAGATTTCAAAGATGCAATATCTATGCAATAGACCATGCCCTACATAACACGTTGGTTTGCAATGGTGATGGTCCCTCTGAAAATACAAACTGCACCAAAAAAGATATTGTAACGTGGGTGGGGTGATGGCTAGCGACCATCACCCCTTGCGTCGTGTTTCTATGGGAGTGTATGCCAGGGGGGCGGGGTTCTGATGTTCACCCTCCTGGACCAGTTGAGCCAGTTTAGCGGCCTTGGCCAAGTTCGGGCCTTTTCGTTATGTGTGTGTGTGAATGCTCACTCCATTCAGTGATGTGTTCTGTTATACCCATGCTTTTGAGGCAATAAAGAGCAACCCTAGCCATTTGCATTGGGGGACAAAAAGAACTCTCTTGCCTGGTCTCCGGTGTGTTCGGCATGATGAAGTACGCTACATTGGTGTCAGAAGTGGGATTTGGAGACGGACAAGATGGAGGTCATCGCGTCGCTGAACGAGGTCATCAATGAGCTTGCCGGGGAGATGGAAGCAGCCTCTCCAGTCGTGGACAAATTGCAGAAGAAGAGCAACTACCTACCAGAGGGGGCCAGTGCAAAATGACCGATCGAGCAGCAGAGGTGCATAGACCCGCTGACGGCCACAGCGCTGGATCTGGAGGTGGCCAGTGAACCCGCGGCCCGCATAGATGCCTAGCAGAGTGAGCTGAAGCTGCTGGTGTACCAGGGAGATGGGCCGCCTGACGCCTACATCACGCAGACGCACCTAGTGGCTCTCGCTTCGGGCTGGAGGGGGTGGCGCTTCGCGTGCTGGAGGACCTTCTTCCGTGTGAGCAGCAGAGCTGGGAAGAGATCCAGAGAGTGCTCCATTTCCGTTTCGGGGCTGGCGAGCAGAGAGAGGCCGCCGGCGATGAGCTTGCTGTTCAGCAGAGGCATGACAGTGAGAAGGTTGGGGCTTTCGCAGTGTACTTAAAGTGTCTTTTGCAGCACGGTTATCCAGAGTTTGCAGCAGAGGTGCAGGAAGAACTTGCGCTGCGAGCTTTCTCCGGGGACTGCAGCCTCGACGGCTTCGCAAGCACACGCAGCTGGCTGCAGCAGGTCGCGTTGAGTATGATGGCGAAGGCCCGATCGCGCGCTGGGCATCCCATGGTGATCGGTATGGGATCGTGATTGCAGTGTTGATGGCAAGGAGAACGGCGAATGAACCGGTCGCGCGCCAGGCATCCAGCGGAGACCGGCAGGGGATCATTACCCAGTCATCGCTGAGAGCAACGGTGGCAGTGAGCATGCTACTGAACTTCCACGTCAGCACAGATTGGCGGGACATGATGTCTACTTTAGATGCGGCAAGCCGTGGCATATCGCACGTCATTGCAAGGCTCTCAAGCCGGAGGACTCCATACCCCAGCAGCATTTAAACTAGGCGAGGAGGTGTCACGGGGAAGCCGCCTCCCGCTGCTAGTAGTTTTTCCACTGATTGTGGAATTAATTTGCGGTTGGGCCATTTAGAAAATCGCGCGGGACTGTACGTAGATTGTTTATTGGACTCCACCCATTGTCGTGCTTTGATCGACACTGGTTCTACGATATCCATTGTTCGGACCAGATTATTGGACTGCACGGAGTGCTTTTCTGGGGTGCTGGACAAGACACCATTACTATGGTGATTGGGCAAAAATGAGAGCGATTGTTCAAGTGTCTATGGGTGAGCAAACGTACTGGCACGAATTCTTTGTTGGGGAAATTCAAGACAGTTGTATTCTGGGGCTGGATATACTCTCACGCTGGGGAGCGGTCGTGGATTTAATAGTGAGGAAATTGCGTGTGGACTTTGGCATGGCCGAACTTACTGGCCTGGGGCAGCCGATGTGGACAAGTGCTTTTTCGGCTCAGGAAAAAGACATTTCTCCTCCAGCTGGTGGGAAGCAGCGAGATCTAGCAGCGGACAGAGCGAGCACCATGAGCGATTTGCTCAAGCACAGCAGCTTGGGGCTGAGCAGTAAGCAGAAACAGAGACTTGGTGTGTTGCTTAATGGTGTTATAGACATTTTTGCCAACGGCAAGCGTGAGTGTGCATGCCTTGACTCAGCGCAGCAAAGCAGGGATGTGTTGAATCAGCAGACGTGCTCAGGATGCACCTCTGTTTCCACAAGCGCTTTAAGAAGCTGACCCGTAGTGACTCTCCTGTCTGGCAGCCACACAGGACAGCGCAACCGGGGGCTGTATGTAACCGTGTGACCATGCCGCTTGTTGTTTCGGAATTACCATCCAAGCTAGGTATGGATTTTGTTCGTTTGCAAAAGTGACTGAGCCGGGCTCACGAGCTTGCTCGCCGGACAGTTGAGGATGCAGGGGCGAAGCAATATCGGGCTTATGATACCCATTGTCGCAGCAAGGACTTTGGGGTGGAGGAACGTTTGAACTCTGGGGAGCGAGGGGAGCTTTGGGACTGTGTGCGTGCTACTCCCTTCCCCAATCATGGACTTAGGCGTTCGCAATGCCAGCGCCGACTGCCACCTCACCTTAGAGACTGTGTGCAGGTGTGATTGACTGGGGACAGTCACGAGCTAAGGGGAGAGTAGAGTAATGTGGGCAGGGTGATGGCTAGCGACCATCACCCCTTGCGTCGTGCTTCTATGGGAGTCTATGCCAGGGGGGCGGGGTTCTGGTTTTCACCCTCCTTGCCCAGTTGAGCCAGTTTAGCGGCCTCGGCCAAGTTCGGGCCTTTTCGTTAGGGTTGTATGTGTGAATGCTCACTCCGTTCAGTGGTGTTTTCTGTTGTACCCATGCTTTCGAGGCAATAAAGAGCAACCCTAGCCATTTGCATTGGGGGACAAAAAGAATTCTCTTGTCTTGTGTGTTCGGCGTGGCGAAGAATGCTACAATATGTTCCTACCAGGTCAGGTAAAGATAAGTAAAATTGCAAAAGCACTGAGAGGATAACAAGTAAATACACATGCATGTAAAATAGCACACAATTTACACCTGCAGGTACTGCAATAAAATTTTTAAATATCTTTAGTTAAACATTTTTATTATGAACTGGTATGAACTGAATATGAACTGCTGAACTGGCAGAAAAATGCAGCTGGAAACATAACCTTTGTTGCAGTGGGTTACTATGATGATTCTCTCTCTTAACCAACAAGCAGTTTGTCATTAATCCTGGTAAAATATTCTGGCCTGGAAATGTGTAGCAATGTGTATAGAGTACAGGGGTGGATATGTACTGTGAATTTATAATTAGTGTTTTATTTTTCAAAAGCATAACTTTTGAATGTGTGTCATAGGCTGAGATCTTTGTGCAGTCAGAGGTGTCAGCCAGGATTCAGAAAGGCACAAATGAAAGGAAGACCACCATTTCTATTACTATAGCTGTAGGATTGGTATTTTTCTATTTTAGAGACACACCACTTGAAAAGGCAAGCAACACTGAGCTGAGCCTCCTTCTACACTTCTCTCTAACTCTGTGTTTCCTTTGTTCACTTACTTTCATTGGACAGCCTTTTGAGTGGTCCTGTATGCTGTGCCACATAGCATTCAGCATTACATTTGCACTTTGTATGTCATGTTTTCGCAAAAACAATAGCAATGTTTTATTTTAGCTTTTCTGGCTCATAAACTGAGTGATAATTTTAATGAAGATACATTTATCACATTCAGCATGCTCATCTTATGTGCCATTTGGATCACTTTTATTCCTGCATATGTCAGTTCTCCTGGAAATGTTACTATTGCTGTGGGGATATTTGCAGTTTTAGAATCAGGTTTTGGTTTACTATTCTGTAAATTTACTACAAAATGTTACATCATCATACTTAAGCCTGAAATGAATACAAGACAACATCTAATGGGCAAAGCAAATACAAAATCTTGGTGATTGTCTTCACATACGAAACACACTGTACTGACTGAAAATTCATAAATCAGATCAAGTGTTTTAAGTTTGTTAATGAGTTTAACATATCAATACAATAAAGGTAATTATTTTTAATCATAATAATATTGAACTTTTGTTTCAGTTTTTTTATTCATAATTTCATAAATATGCAGTAATAAACATTTATTTGAGCATTACCTTTGAAATCAGATACCTTTGAGATTTTTTAGTACACAGCTGAATAATAATAATAATAATAATAATAATAATAATAATAATAATAATAATAATAATAATGCAATCCAAACATCACTGCTTGTTCTTTTTTTACTTCTTTTTTCTGTTAATCACCACACTTGTTTTCATCATCAGAGAGAAATGTAAACATGCAAATTAGGTCCCATGTTCCACAGTTATTAGAAGTATATAAAGGGTGTGTTAGGCAAAGTCCAAGGATCAGAGACATATGGTTCCTATATTGCGTCATGCTTTTACTAGCAAATATTCTAATGATTATATTTTGTACTGCTAACACTGAAGATCAGCAATGCATAGCATATGGGAGAGATGAACTCCTTCAATTTTTTAAAGAGGGTGATGTTTCCATAGGAGGCATTTTTTCATTTCATAAGTTTCCTCTTGGTATAAATCCAACATTGCAGGTCAACCCAGGAAATATGAAATGTTATGGGTAAGTCAGTAAGTTGGTAGTTAGATAATTTATGGAATATTACAGAACTGAAACAAAAATATTTCTGAACACCAAAATGGTAATTCAACACTAAAAGAAAGAAATACTTGCAAGCAACAAAAACAATACACATTATATATATCTTCATCTGTTTTTAGGATTGATTCAGGTGAATTGCAGTATGCCATGGCAATGATGTTTGCTATTGAGGAGATTAACAATAGAACAGATATTCTTCATGACCTTACACTGGGCTACAGAATATATGGCTCCTGTCCTACCATTCCTCTCTCGGTAAAGGCATCTCTGCTTCTCATGAACAGGCCAGGAGTAGAGGGAGAAAACTGCACAAAATCTTCCAATGTGCATGCTGTCATTGGTGAAACTACTTCCACAGCAACTATAGGTATTGCAAAGACCATGGGTCCATTTCATATACCAGTGGTGAGTAAATGGGTATTCTGAGATTACTTGTGTACTCTTTATTCTGAAAAATAATGCAAAACACGTAACAAAAAATATCTGTATTTAAAGATAATATACAACATATTATTACATAATGATACCTATATAATTTTACTATGTTCATAAATTATGGATAAAATATCTGTCCTGAGATACATGTAAACATTTAAGTCTCCATGTTGTGTAATTAGCAACAAATATAATGTGCCCTGAAAGCTTTGATGTTTACTGTATCTAGGCATATTTGATGAAATTAAGAATTGACATGATTAGTAAAGCCATAATAATTAGTAGATTGTACTTTTCTTTTGCAGATTAGCCACTCAGCTACATGTGCATGTCTTAGCAACAGAAAAGAGTATCCCTCTTTCTTCAGGACAATTCCCAATGATTATTAT
>JAOVYU010000038.1:2666079-2676910 GCA_025674565.1 Synodontis membranacea | reverse complement strand
AGTGGGACTGTACTATATCAGTCATTTATACATATATCAGTAGGACTGTACTATATCAGTCGTATTATACATATATCTGTGGGACTGTTCTATATCAGTCATATTATACATATATCAGTGGGACTGTACTACTACTACGACTGTCAGCCAGAATTGCTCACCGTGTTTAGAATGGTTCTGGACCACGTGACAAACGCCGACTGTCAGTCAGAATCGCTCGCCGTCTTTAGAAAGGTTCTGGACCACATGACAAACGCTGACTGTCAGTAAGAATCGCTCGCCGTCTTTAGAAAGGTTCTGGCCCACATGACAAATGCCGACTGTCAGCCAGAATCGCTCGCCATATTTAGAACGGTTCTGGCCCACATGAAAAACACTGACTGTCAGCCAGAATCGTTCACCATCTTTAGAACGGTTCTGGCCCACATGAAAAATGCAGACTGTCAGCCAGAAACGCTCGCCATGCTTGGCCCACAATTGGCCATTGCTGACAGTGAACTGAATGTGCCACAACTCAGCCAGAATCGGCCCAAATGTGCTTTCTACCTGGGTTCCACTAAAAACTTAAGAAAACTTGTCTCCATGGAGCTTTCATTGTGCAGAGTAGCACTGTCAGGCAGGAACATGTTTGGGCTTCTTAGTAGTGTTGTAGTTCTCGAGACTGGTTTTTGAAGGTCTTGGTCTCGTCTCGGACTCAGCCACATTTGAACTCGGTCTTATCATGGACTCGGACGAAAAGGACTCTGAATTTTATTTTGAGACCAGCCGAGACCACGGCTCAGAGAATATTAATATTAATGAGCTGTTTAATGTCAGATTGGATAACTTCTCACTTCAAGTGCAACCAATGATGTTAGAGCCGACCGCGGTTACCCGACCCGCCCCCTTCAAACACGCACTGGCCAAGAACACGGGTGAAGTCATGGTTGTCTGGGAGATGTCAGCAAAATTTTCCATAATCAAATTTGGATATCAATCCCACAAAGAATTCACATGTAACATTTACACAGCAGTGTGTAAATTCTGCAATAGAGTCGTCCCTCGCTACTTCGCTCTTCGACTTTTGTGGCTTCACTCTATCGCGGTTTTTTTTTTTCAAATACAGTATATTCATTCAAAAATTTATCAACACAGTGAAAATGATCAGCGCCTGCTTGGTTGTCTGAGTCAATTATACACCCCTGTATTACAATTAAAATTAAAATTACTGTACCTATGGACTGTAGACCTATGTGTAAATGATGCATGTATTGCGGTTCTGGAATGCACTTGATGGAGCAATGGAACCCTACAAAAGCCTCCTCATGCATATGAAAAGACAGCACCAGCAACTGCCCATCATCGTTCTTCAGCCACGCATCATCATCATCGAACAGGTTGCACTATTTGCATAGGTTAGTGGTTGTGTGGAAGCACTGTGTGTGTGTGTGTGTGTGTGTGTGTGTGTGTGTGTGTGTTATTAAATGTACAATAATAATAATAATAATAATAATAATAATAATAATAATAATAATAATAATAATATGATATTTGTAATGTCTAATATGTCTTATTTTCTCTTATTTTGTCTAATATATTGGGCAATATAAGTGTAATGGTGACCAATGGGTGTTATTTCATGTCTAGACGGCTCTAATAATGTTAAAAACCATATTTAGAAGGTCGTAAAAAATATGCTCTAACTACAAAAATATTTAATTTATAAATAAAGAATCCTACTTCGTGGAAATCCACTTATCGCAGTAGAGTCTGGAACAGATTGACCGCGATAAATGAGGGTTGACTGTACAGTGATAACGGAGGCAACTGGGACAACATCAAACTTTTACCGTCACGTAGAAAGGAAGCACACAGAAATGTAAGATAGGTTGTGCTAGCTAGTGTTATTAGTCATGCGGTGTAAAACGCGCATTGGTCCGGTCTCGACTCAGTCTCGGCCAGCCCTGGTCTCGGCCTGGTCTCGGTCTCGGCCAGCCCCGGTCTCGGTCTCGACTTGGTCTCAGCCTCTCAGAGTCTTGGTCTTGTCTCGGTCTCGACCCCCTCTGGTCTTGGTCAGGTCTTGGTCACTTGACAGGTCTTGACTACAACACTAATTCTTAGTTCCAGTAAAGGGAATTCTTAATACTACAGAATGCAAAGACATTCTAGACAACTGTGTGCTTCTTACTTTGTGACAGAAGTTTGGGGAACCACATATTAGTGTGAAGATCAGGTGTCCACAAACCTTTGTCCACATAGTGTACCGATGTGCACAGATGAACAAGAAATTGTCTGAAGTGAATAACACTAACAAACATTATGAGTTTGAGTAAATTGCTGTTCTACCATAGTATAAATACTGTGTACTAGTTCAGTACACACAACCACAATCATGCTGACTTCTGACTTGACAGAGCTGTCAGAGTACTGTATTGAAGCATGTTAATGGAAAGATGACTGGAAGGGAAAAAAGGGGTAGGAAAAGGTACACAAGCAACAGGGATGACAGCAACCTTAAGAGGATCGTCATTAAAAGTCAATTGAAGAACTTGGGAGATCTTCACAAGGAGTGGACTGAAGCTGGTGTCACTACATCAAGAGCCACCACACACAGACATCTACATAAAAGTGGCTATAACTGTCACATTCCTAATGTCAAGCCACTCCTGAATCGGACATCCAAAGCATCTTATCTGGCCTAAGTGGAAAATAATCTAGACTGTTGCTCAGTGGTCCAAAGTCTTCTATTCAGCAGAAAGTCAATTTGGAAATCAAGGTCATAGACTCTGGAGAAGGAATGGAGAGGCACAGAACCCAAGATTCTTAAAGTCCAGTAGGAAGTTTTTGCAGTCTGTGATGATTTGGAGTGCCAGGTCTGCTGATGTTGGTTCACTGTGTTTTATCAAGTCCAAAGTCAATGCAGCATCTACCAGGAGATTTTATAGCACTTCATTCTTCCATCTGCCGAAACAATACATGGTACATTAGATGCGGACGTCATTTTCTAGCAGGACCAATACTACTACCAAATGGTTTGCTTATCATGATTTTACTGTGTTTGATTGGCCAGCCAACTTGAGAATATATGGTGTATTTTAAAGAGAAAGATGAGAAACACCTGTCCCAAAAATACAGATGAGCTGAAGGCCACTATCAAAGCACACTTGGCCTTCAATAACACCTAAGCAGTGCCTCAGGCCAATTGTCTCCATGAAACACCACATTTATGCAATAATTTGTGTTAAAGGAGCCCCAACTAACGAATATACTGTAGCGTTTTTGACACGCCGAACACAACGGAGATCAGACAAGAGAGTTTCTTTGTCCCCAATGCAATGGCTGGGTGCTCTTTTATTCACCAGATAAGCATGGGTACACAAGAACACATCACTTGAAAGGAACAAGCATATGAGCTTAACCAAAACACACCAAACATGTCTGAGGCCGCTAAACTAACACACTAGCCACAGGAGGGTGAACCACACAACCCCGCCCCCCTGGCACAGACTTCCCCATAAATGCGCGGCAAGGGCTGATGGTTGCTAGCCATCACCCCACCCATGCCACACTACTACCCCCCCCCTTAGCAGGTGGCGGAGGAAGTCCTGTAATGGGGTGCGTGTACGCTAGACCAGCCCCTTTTTGGCCGCACACACATCACAGCAATGTTCATGTAAATCCATGTCCATACGACAACTCGGCCAGTAGAATCATTCTCGCAATCACCGCAAAGTCTTAGTAATTCCAAAGTGGCCCAAACCCAAATGTCCATGCACCAAACCCAAAACTCGTTCACGGAGTGCCTGCGGAATCAACAGCTGCATCAGCTCACCATGCCCGCACGGGTGCTGCCAGCGACCGTAAAATGTACATCGCACACGGTTAAACTGGACCACTGTGAATGTAATAATCTCAGTTCCCACCCTCGGTGTGCGTTCGCCGCATAGTCCGGACGTTGACTCATTTGAACCCAGCCCAGCACCTCTTGCAGGACCGGAATGTTCTGCGATGAGCTGCTCTCGGCTCACCTCTGGCACTGGCCACTAAAATGATCTTTACCCGAGCCGAAAAAGTGCACATAATGTTCCAGAAGTTAAGTCTACAACCGCTTTCCAGCGTGAGAGTAAATCCAGCCCTAGAATACAACTGTCCTGTTTTTCCCTGACAAAGAATTCGTGCCAGTATATGTGCTCACCCATAGTCACTTGAACCATCCGCTTCACTCTCATTTCCTCCCGATCGCCAGTCACCGTAGTGATGCACAGAGTCTCATCCGGCGCCCCAGAAAAGCGCTCTGTACAATCCAATAATCTGCTCCGAACAATGGATATCATGGATCCGGTGTTGATCAAAGCATGACAATGAAAGGAGTCAAGCATGCAATTCCCGTGAAGCCCCTCACGATTTCCGAAACAACCCAATGCAAATTTAAAGGCTGCTGGGCTACGATGTCCTTCGGCTTGAGAGCGGTGCAATGACGTGCGATGTGCCCTGGCTCACCACATCGAAAGCATGCATCACGTGCCGCCGATCTGCGCTGACGTGAAATCTCCATAGCATGCTCACCGCCGCCGCCGCCACTTGCGGCAAAGTCTTGCCCAGGATCCCCTACCGATTGTCGCGGGACGCCCAATGCATGATCGGGTCTCTCGCCGTTCCTCTCGATGTCAAACCGCCGCGCTCTCTCTTGGTCATGCTGCTCGCTCAAGATCAGTTCGGAACGATGTGACTCTCATAGTGCACCTCGGCCGCGAACTCTGGATAACCACGCCACTTTAAGTCCGCCGCGAAAGCTTCCAGTTTCTCGCTGTCATGAATCTGCCGAACAGCAAGCTTGTCGCAGGCGGCCTCTCTCTGTTCACCGGCCCTGAAAGGGCGGCGGAGCACTCTCTGGATCTCTTCCCAGCTCTGCTGCTCACACGGAAGAAGATTGTCCAGCACGCGAAGCGCCTCCCCCTGCAGGGAGAGCGCAACTCGAACGGCGGTCTCGGCGGAGCTTCAGCCCGAAGCGAGAGCCGCGAGGTGCTTCTGCGCGATGTAGGCGTCAGGCAGCCCATCTCCCCTGCACGCCAGCAGCTTCAGCTCGCTCTGCCGGGCATCTATGTGGGGCGCAGGTTCACTCGCCACCTCCAGATCCAGTGCCATAATCGTCAGCGGATCTCTGCACCTCCACTGCTTGATCGGTCGCCTCATGCTGGCCCCTTCTGGTAGGTAGTGGCTCTTCCTCCGCAGTTTGTCTGCGACCGGAGAGGCTGCTTCCATCTCGCCGGCGAGCTCGTTGCTATCACCTCCATCTTGTCTGCCTCCAAATCCCATGATTATGACACCATTGTAGCGTTTTTGACACGCCGAGCACAATGGAGATCAGAAAAGAGAGTTTCTTTGTCCCCCAATGCAATGGCTGGGTGCTCTTTTATTCACCAGATAAGCATGGGTACACAAGAACACATCACTTGAACGAAACGAGCATATGAGTTTAACCAAAACACACCAAACATGGCCGAGGCCGCTAAACTAACACACTAGCCCCAGGAGGGTGAACCACACAACCCCGCCCCCCTGGCACAGACTTCCCCGTAAATGCATGGCAAGGGCTGATGGTCGCTAGACATCACCCTGCCCACGCCACAATATGTGTATAAACAAACACACATTCTGTATTGTAAATCCTTTTTTGATTGATCTTAAGTATTCTAATAATTCTGATTCTAATAATTTAAGATACTGGATTTCTGATATTCAAAATCTGTAAGCCACTATTATCACAATTAATACAAAAAAGCTTGATATATTTTATTTCACGTGTAATGGATATGGAATATGTGAAAGTTTTCCTTTTTGAATTAAAATTGTTGGACTATTATATGTGAATAGAAACATATGCATGTGAAAGGAGAATGTATGCTTGTGAGAAGGTCAGAATGATTTATGGCTTGTACAGTACCAATCAACCATAACATTAAAACTGCCAGCCTAATTTTGTGGTGGTGGATTGAGGTCAGCCTGGGCTCTCTGACTATTTTGCAGCTAAAATATGCAGCAAACTGTAATGCATTTTGTGTATAATAGTCCTCATTAAAATTTTTCAGCAATTTGTGCTAAAGGACTCCTTCTGTGGGATTGGAAAATATGGGCTGGCCTTCTCACTACAAGCACATCAACAGTGCTCACGACCCCCACTTCATTCAGATTAGAAACATGTCACACCTCCTGTGGCTATGTATACATATAACTTTACCATGATAATTTGCATTTCCCTCTTTATAAATACCATAGATTATTTCTGTTCAGTGATCCAACAGATCAGACCAAGGGCGCACAAATTATCACTTACTCTCAAAATAACTTCTGAAGAGGTACTAGAGCAGGATAGCTAGATGGAGTCAATTTTTATACTCTTGCACATAGTAATGACCATCATCAATTCGTACAGAGCTCAAGAAAATACCTGTAGTCTGCGTGGAGAGCCTACATACCCACAGCTTTGGAAAAATGGTGATATCATTGTTGGAGGAATTTTCCCTTTCCATAGTAAATGGGAGAACACAGACCCATCCTATTTGGTAATGCCACCTGCAATGAATTGTGAGAGGTAAGCAACTTAAATATTAAGATAAATAATATAATATATTATTACCAACAAATGATATTATATACTAAAGTATCTGTATTTATATCTGATTTTAACAAGTCTGGAATTTAGAGCCCTGCAGTATTCACAGACCTTGATCTTTGCAATAGAGGAGATCAACAATAGTTCATCTCTACTGCCTGGGGTCTCACTGGGCTACAAGATCTATGATACCTGTGGTTCTTCAGCACAGGGGGTGAAAGTAGTAATGACTCTTGTGAATGGTAATGAGAACTCAGTCTCAAACCAGATCTGCACAAAGCCAGCCCAAGTGCAAGCCATAATAGGAGAGACATACTCATCTGTTTCCATGGCTGTAGCAAAGAGTATTGGACCTTTTGGTGTGCCCTTAGTAAGGATTTTAATAATATTAGGTTTATAAAATTGAGCTCAATGTGTAATTACAGAATGGGATTGTATAGTTAATTTATAGCTAATAATGTTATATGACAATAGGAAAAATACTGACTGCAACTTATCCCTGATATAACTATGTGAATCTAATTTTAGATCAGTTATTATTCCACCTGTGAGTGTCTGAGTGATAAAAGGAAATATCCTTCATTTCTGCGCACTGTTCCCAGTGACTATTATCAGACCATAGCACTTGCAGAGATGGTCAAGCACTTTGGCTGGACCTGGGTGGGAGCAATAAGAAGAGATGATGATTATGGCAACAGTGGCATGGCTGCATTTACTAAAATTGCAGAGCAACTGGGCATATGCTTAGAATATTCCCTTCCATTTTTTAGGACCTACTCACAAGAAAAAGTGTTGAGAATTGTTGAGCAAATTAAACACTCCACTTCTCGAGTGATAGTGGCATTTGTCACTCCCTGGGACCTGGAGATTTTGCTTCATGTATTTTCTGAACACAACCTCACTGGATACCAGTGGGTAGGAACTGAGGGATGGATTACTGATCCAGTGGCAGCCACACTGGACAAATACAATATACTGCAAGGAGCCATAGGTCTAGCTATTCCAAAAACAACAGTAACAGGCCTGAAGGACTTTATTCTAGATATAAAACCTTTGAAATCAGCAGGCAGTGCAATATTTACGAAATTCTGGGAAGCTATGTTTACTTGTAAATATGGAATTCAGAATAAGTCAAAGGACCTACCAGTGTGCACAGGTGAAGAGAAGCTGTCTGACATGGAAAACACCTTCACTGACATGTCTATGATGCCTATTTTCAGTAATGTGTATAAAGGAGTATATGCCATTGCCCATACACTGCATGAACTTCTTGGCTGCAAACAAACGTGTCTTACAAAAACACAGCCTAATCCTTTCACAGTGAGTTACAGTATTTCCAAGGCACACTTTTTTATACTTAGGCTATAGAGCTTTGTTTGCTCTAGACTTGTATATCATAGTAGTTATTAAAAATTTATGTTTTGAAATGCATTTTTTTTTCTTGTAACTGAATTTAATTTAATTCAATATGGAATCCCATTTTCCCCATCAGTTTCTAGAACACCTCAAAAAGGTGCGTTTCAAAACAAAGGAAGGTGAAGAGGTTTATTTTGATAAAAATGGTGATCCTCCGGCAAAATATGAAATAATAAATTGGCAAAAAAGTAAAGAAAACCAATATGAATTTGTCACAGTTGGACTTTATGACTCCTCTGTTCCTGCTCAGAAGCGATTAGCAGTAAATACTGCCTCCATTATCTGGGCACAAAATACAAATCAAGTGAGTATTTGAAGAAATATTTGACTTCCGTAAATAATGATGGGGTGTTTTCACATTGTGTGCTTCAAGTGCTCAGTTCAGCTATAACCATGGCTTGTATATTTTTAATACTTAAATAATGAACTAGATAATGTACTATGCTCTATTAATGTTAATAGAGAAGATAATTAACTGAATCTTTAATCCTTGATCATAGATGCCAAAATCTTTATGCAGTGAGAGTTGCCTCCCTGGCACACGGAAGGCTGTACAGAAAGGAAAGCCTATCTGCTGTTTTGACTGCATACCAT
This sequence comes from Synodontis membranacea, assembly GCA_025674565.1. NCBI lineage: Eukaryota > Metazoa > Chordata > Actinopteri > Siluriformes > Mochokidae > Synodontis > Synodontis membranacea. Next base: position 2,668,308 of record JAOVYU010000038.1, on the reverse strand, counting down.
GTGCTGCTGGAGAGATCAGTAATATGTCAGGTATAAACATGTAAAACAAAAAATAAAAAATAGAATTAATATATTTAAAAAAAAAAAAACTTTATCTAAATATACTACATAGTAAGGAATACAGATTCATGTAAACACAACAAACTAGACTCATTAAAACAAATTAAATTCTTCCTTGTACTATGTGTTGCTGACTTCATTTACTTTTTGCTCTCTCTCTCTCTCTCTCTCTCTCTGTATGTGTACAACAGATTCTATTAAATGTGAACAATGCAAAGAAGATTACTGGTCAAATGCAGACAAAGATGGATGTGTAAAGAAGGAAATTGAATATCTGTCATATGAAGAAACTATGGGAATTTTGCTAACAGCAGTGTCCATTACTGGTGCTTTAATGACAATGGTAATTGCGATCATATTCTACAGATGGAAAAACACCCCAATAGTCAAAGCAAACAACTCTGAACTCAGCTTCTTACTGCTCTTCTCTCTGAGTCTGTGTTTTCTTTGTTCACTTACTTTCATTGGTCAGCCCTCTGAATGGTCCTGTATGCTGCGCCACACAGCATTTGGGATCACCTTTGTGCTCTGCATTTCTTGTGTTCTGGGAAAAACAATAGTGGTGCTAATGGCTTTCAATACTACAATTCCAGGTGATAATGTCATGAAATGGTTTGGGCCTCCACAGCAAAGACTTAGTATAGTTGTATTCACTCTCATACAGCTCCTTATTTGTGTGCTTTGGCTAACAATATCCCCTCCTTTCCCCTTTAAAAATCTAAATCACTACAAGGAAAAAATCATTCTAGAATGTCATTTGGGCTCAAACTTAGGATTCTGGGCTGTGCTTGGTTATATAGGCCTTCTGGCTCTTTTATGTTTTGTTTTGGCTTTTCTGGCTCGAAAGCTGCCTGACAATTTTAATGAAGCCAAATTTATTACATTCAGTATGCTAATGTTCTGTGCAGTTTGGATAACATTTATTCCAGCTTATGTCAGCTCTCCTGGAAAATTTACTGTAGCTGTGGAGATATTTGCAATTTTAGCATCAAGCTTTGGTTTACTGTTTTGTATATTTATACCAAAGTGTTATATAATCATTTTGAAACCAGAAAAGAACACCAAAAAACAAATAATGGGAAAAGTGTCTATTAAATGAGCTGCTATTCATTTTGACCCTACATAATTACTGTGGCCTTAAAACATATACAATGCTTTTAGAACACTGGACACTGTCTGAAAGAAGGAACATGTTGATGTCCTTATTGAATTAATATGCCATACATTTTTCATTGAAGAGCACTATTTTATAAATATTTTGGCCTCAAAATGAAAAAGTATAAATAAAGGTTACCATCCAAACAAAAAATGTGTACATGACCTTCCTTATCCCCTTAATGAACTTTTTACCATTACCTTTACTGTACCTCTCTAAGCTGCATTTGATTTGTGTCTAGTATTCAGTAAATAGCAATAAATAAACATTAAAACTCATTAAAATAATACTGGTACACTTTAATGTGGAACTTGAAAGCATTGATTTTGGGAATTTAGTTGTCATTTGTTACATATACACAGGGTGTCACTTGTACACAGGGTGTCACTAGTTTGGACATGACTCAACAAGTGGGTCAAAGCTTATGAAAATATATAGTACCTACAATTTCCTGATGTTTATGATTAGAGAGGTCACTAGGGCTTGATATGAACATACAAGTACATTTTTAATTATTTGCATTTGAGCTTATTCTATTGCTAGTTATGCTGATCAGGTATAACATTATGGCCACCTGCCTAATATTGTGTTGGTCCCATTTTTGCTGCCAAAACAGCCCTGACCATCATCAAGGCATGGAGTCCACTAGACCCCTGAAGGTGTGCTGTGGTATCTGGCACCAAGATGTTAGCAGCAGATCCCTTTAAGTCCTGTAAGTTGTGAAGTGGGACCTCCATGGATCTGACTTGTTTGTGCAGCACATTCCACAGATGCTCGACTGGATTGAGATCTGGGGAATCTGTAGGCAAAGTCAATACCTCAAACTTGTTGTTGTGCTCCCCAAACCATTCCTGAACAATTTATGCTTTGTGGCAGGACACATTATCCTGCTTAAAGCCACAGCCATTAGGGAATACTGAAATAATGAAAGGGTGTACATGGATGGCAGGACCCAAGATTTCCCAGAAGAACATTGCCCAAAGCATCACAATGCCTCTACTGTCTTGTTTTCT
>JAOVYU010000038.1:2589727-2610000 GCA_025674565.1 Synodontis membranacea | reverse complement strand
ATATATACACCCCCAAACTCGGCTGGAGCCGTTAAACCAAACAACAGCCGCACTGAATGCTGGGTAACTTCGCCCCTTACCATAGAGCCACTACACTGCCCCCTCCCAAGAAGTGACTGTCCCCAGGCACTCTAGTGTAACTTACAGTCTCTCAAATGCAGAGGCAGCCAGCGCTGGCACCAGGAACATCCAGGCCCCCGGCGGGGCGAGACATGCTCAAGCACAATGTCCAGTTCAGGTGGCCTCCCCTTTTTCGCGGTGCACACATCACAGCGCGTCACATGCCGTCGCGGGAAACCCTGTGCACGGCCATCCCTTTCGCCGTACTCCATTGGCGACCAGCCCTGCGCATGAGCAGCGAGTCATTCCTGAGCCGCCAGCAAGTCTTCGTCCCTCCGCTGCTCTGGGCCTCGCGTGGTGCTGGCTCCATCTACTAGGTGAGCACTCTTTCTGTTCGCAGCAAGAGGGGTTTCTCTCCACTAGAGAGCTTCCTTCATCTTTCACAGCAGTAACTGCATTCCTTGCACCACTAACAGCATACACATACACTACATCGCGGCACAATACAGGCAACTGCCATTAGCAACATTAGTTTAGTGTGAATCACCAACACTGTCCATATTCACAAAACCCACATCCACAGACTTCGATCATGTAAGGAACCTTGTGAATCCCTTATAAACACTTTTTATTTTCTTTGATGGTTACCACCAACCTTTGTGTTACAAACAGGAGTTTGTCTCACTCTCTTCCTAATTTACGTGTGCTTCTCCTGTTGCTCCTGAGTGTGTGTGTATGAACTTGCAACCTGAATAAGGGTGGGTCTTGCTCCTCCCTGCTATAGTATGGCACTACAGTGTAATTTAGACCAATAGCGATAAAATAACTTAACACACACATAAGTCAATCAAATAACTTCGGATAACCATAGTTTTGTTAATCAGAAATCAAACGAAGATAGATTTACAAACATATTTTACTTGATTAATAAGTATATAAATATATTATTATTTATTTATTTTTAAATAAATAAAATTAGGAACTGTTTCTACTGGGTTACATGTGTTACAGGACATCACTATGCACCCTCTTCAGCATTCTCACAGATGCCTATGATTGGCTAGTGTGACACTGTATCATGTTTCATCTACATACCGAAAGAAATCAGTGAGCTCCAACTGTGCCAATATGTGCACCTAAAATTTTCCACTGTCCGGCACATTTAATTAAGCATAGTGGCAATTATGAGCCTTTGTTAATATGCATACATGTTGAATAATATTATATCATCTCACACTCTCTAAAAGAAAAATGGCTTTGTTCAACAGTAAAATTTCTGAAGTTCATTCACTTTATCATTTATAATCACTTTGTAAACATCTTTATGAATATATTTGCTTTCTTTACAGTTTTTGTTAATCAGAAATGAAAACAAACAGAAAGTCAATTGCTTGAATCTCAACATAACACAAAAATGCAGGTTTAATTTTGTGGTTATGAATAGAATACACAAGCAGCATTTGTAACTCCAGCCCATAATTGGCAAAACTTGTTATAGCTGACTGCATCAAAATTTCAGAGAGAATCCACAGGACTTTGCACTGTCAGAAAACTTTGCACATTGTGAATGTCTTCAAATGACACACCTCTACCAAGAACCAGCCTATGGCATGCATGACATAAAGGCAATATATTAAACAAGGAGCACTCGTCCTTATCCTTGAGCCATGGGTATGCTTGTTGATTTATATATGTGTTTGATACTCTTTACACAAATTGGGTTTGCATGCCAGCTGCTGGGTAAGTTTGACATGCGAGACATGTTTAAGGAAGGAGACATTATGATAGGTGGAATTTTTCCTATATTTAACAAACAGGAAAATATTATGGCTTCATTTGAAAACAAACTAATTAAAGCTGAATGTAAAGGGTGAGTTTATATCCAATATAATATAGGAATATAGTTCAATGCTAATTTATTGTTATGTTTCATTTTGCTGTTTCTCTACTTTAACATTCATCACAGATTTGACTTACGAGCATTTCGTTGGGCTAGAACCATGATGTTTGCAATAGAAGAAATAAATAGAGATGACAGTTTGCTTCCTAATGTCACTCTAGGGTATAAAATTTTAGACTCTTGTGCCTCCCCTACTAATGTTTTGCGAGCTACCCTCACTCTGGTGAGTATGTCAGAGAAAAATAAATCCTCTCAGTGTCATCCACCTCCCCTTTCTGCTATCGTTGCTGAATCAGGATCTACCCAATCATTAGTTGTGGCTGGATTGCTTGGACCATTCAGAGTACCACTGGTAATAATAACCATTTAACCTAATTAAAAATATATATTTTAAGTGTGGAAATGTTTTTGTATTCATACAAGGATGTTGTTTATGTCTGACCAGGTGAGTTATTTTTCAACATGTGCATGTTTAAGTGACAAAAATAAATATCCCACATTTTTCCGAACAATACCAAGTGACTATTACCAGGCAAAGGCTTTGGCTTTCCTTGTCAATCGGTTTGGCTGGACATGGATTGGAGTTTTACAGTCTGACAATGATTATGGACGAAATGGCATATCAGCATTCACAAAGGAAGTGCAAGCACTTGGTGTTTGCATTTCATTTGTTGGCACGATTCTGCGGACATATCCCCAAAGTAAAATCTTTGAAATTGTGGAGCTGATAAAACAATCAACTGTCAAAGTAATTCTTGCATTTGTGCCAGAGGGAGATCTCTATCCTTTAATGAAAGAAATAGTAAAACAAAACATTACAGGAATACAATGGATTGCAAGCGAAGCCTGGATAACAGCAGACAGGCCATCCACTCCAGAAATGTTCAAATCTTTTGGAGGAGCAATAGGATTTGTGGTTCGAAAGATGGCCATACCCAAACTGGGACCAGTTCTCAAGGATATCAGCCCTTATTATGAATCAGAGTCTACCTTTGTTGATGATTTCTGGGAAACAATTGTGGGCTGTAGACCTCCATCTTCAGTAAATGATTTACCTAATAGCACAAAAACATGTTCTGGGACAGAAACGGTGGATTATACAAATAAATTCTTTGATGTCACACAACTTAGAGTGGCATATAATGTCTATCAAGCAGTGTATGCAATTGCACATGCATTACACCAGGTGATGTTTTGTGAAAAGCCTGAGACCAATGTCTCAAAATTATGTCTTTCTGTGTTACAGATAACTCCAAAACTGGTGAGCTATTTTTATTCACATTTCTTTGATTAGAGTTATCATCCTTTTAAGCCTCTTAGTGACTATATTTACCTTTTTGTATGCAAGGTAAGTGAACAGTTAAAAAAAGTTAATTTTGTGGACACATTTGGAGAAGCCGTGTTCTTTGACAAAAATGGAGACCCACCTGCCTCATATGAACTGATAAACTGGCAGCTGAAGGAAGGACAAGTCCAGCATATTGCAGTTGGCCATTTCAGCACCTCTGCAAATGGAAAATATGAACTTGTAATTAATGAGGACAGGATTGTCTGGAGAACAGGGAATTTGGTAGTATAAACACACTATTTTTAAAAGAACATTTTAATTTTTTTATTTAATTCCATTAGTCACCCAACATGTCCACCCTGCTCTATTATTTCAGACTCCAAAAGCTGTTTGCTCAGAAATCTGTCCACAAGGCACAAGGAAAGCTCAAATCAAAGGATTGCCTGTGTGCTGTTTTGACTGCATCCCATGCGCTGATGGATCTATATCAAATACAACAGGTTAAGTAATGTAGCATTAATATTTTATAAATAATGCATGTTAAGTAATCGAACATTTCAAAACATTCATCTTCTGTTTTAGGAGCAGCAGATTGCATCATTTGCCCTGAAGAGTACTGGTCTAATGAAAGGAAAGACAGCTGCATCATGAAAATAACAGAGTTTCTTTCATACATGGAAACAATGGGGATTGTTCTAACAGCCATGTCACTATTTGGTGCCTGTTTAGCATTTTCTACTCTGGTGGTTTTCCTATACTTTAGAGACACACCAATAGTGAAAGCAAATAATTCCGAGCTGAGTTTACTGTTATTGCTTTCCCTCATATTTTGCTTCCTTTGTCCTCTCACATTCATTGGCAAGCCCTCAGTTTGGTCCTGCATGTTGCGTCATATAGCATTTGGTATCACTTTTGCCCTCTGCATTTCCTGTATCTTGGGGAAAACCATAGTTGTGGTAACTGCCTTCAGAGCAACACTTCCTGGGAAAAATTTTGCAGGAAATTTTGGGCCTCCTCAACAAAGGGCCATTGTGTGTTCATGCACTGTAGTTCAAATAGTTATCTGTATTATTTGGCTAAATGTCGCACCACCATTCCCTGATAAAGTCTTTGAGCAACACAGCAAAAAAATTATTTTAGAATGTAACACAGGCTCATGTGCTGCATTTTATGCAGTTTTAGGATATATTGGCTTTCTTGCTGTTATTTGTTTGATCCTAGCCTTTTTAGCCAGAAAGCTACCTGATAATTTTAATGAAGCCAAATTTATCACATTTAGTATGCTTATATTCTGTGCAGTTTGGGTTACCTTTATTCCAGCTTATATCAGCTCTCCTGGAAAGTATACAGTAGCTGTAGAAATATTTGCAATTTTGTCATCTGCCTTTGGCCTACTGTTATGCATTTTTGCACCAAAGTGTTATATAATTTTAATCAAACCAGAGAGAAACACAAGAAAACATGTAATGGGAAAAAATCCAAAGATTACTTAAATGTATTCAATTTAAGAGAGAGTAAAATAAAAAAAAAATAATAATTGTAAGGAAAGTATGGTATGGAAGTGTATTATAGCAGGGGTCCCCAGACCAGTACTGGTCCATGGATCATTTGGTCCTGGGCCGCAAAGAAAAAATTTTGTGGTTAAAATTATAGTTATTTTTCTTTCATTAGTCTTCCGGATCTTATTTTGAAAAATGACTGTTTCTGCCCTCGCCTCACTAACACTCTTGACTCTGGCATGCCACTGCACGCATCAGCGACACAAGCTAACCTTTGAAAAAAATGAGCCCAAAACAAAATTCACTGTAGAGCTTTTTTTGGGAAGGAACAAGCAAACGATGGGACATCAGAAGGGTCACAGGCTGCCAGCAAAAAGAAAGCTGCATTGAAAAGAAAATACCAATATTCCTTCCCAAGTTACGGGTCCATTGCAACAGGCAATACACAAGCTCCACACCCACTATGCAAACTCCTGCACCTCTACCCGGTCCGCGGAAAATTTTTCATGCATGAAACGTGTCCCTGGTACAAAACTGGTTGGGGACCACTGTATTATAGTCCCTTTTTGCATTGTATTGATAAGGCTTAAAAGCAACCTTTCAGATTTTTCAAAAACAAAAGACATGAACACTTTATATAGGTTATGTTAACATATGTATATAATGGAAACAATCAGAATATTGGTCACTATGACTTAAACATTATTCTATAATGAGTAGCCTTCACTTTTGGGCATTTTAACCAGACATGCAAAGACCTTAAACAGTTGCAAAGTAACCAAATTGGGCAGCAACTACAGTTTACTATTCATTAAGTTAAGTGCTCTGTCTACTGACACATTCATTATTGGAAAGAGGCCAAATAGATTAAAATAGACAAAGTAACAGAACAAAAGCTTTTTATAGAATATATTGCCTCATTCAGTGGGATGGTGGTTTCTGTCCAATTGTAGATTTGAGAGGGCTGAAGTTGTTCTGACACTCCTAAAATTTACTCCTCTGCAATGTGATATTTATTACATACAGTGTATATACCCACTACTCTAAATTGCCCATAGGTGTATGTGAGTGTGAATGGCTGTTTGTCTCTGTGTTATCCCTGCAATAGTTTGGCAACATGCCCAGGTTGTGCCCTGCTTCTCTCACATTGAGATGGTCAGATGTCCACAAACATTCAACCATATTGTGTGTCTCTTTGAGATTTTTATGAGTTGTTACCATATCTTAAAAGGGAAAGCAGACAGTGCAAAGTAGAGAGTGCATGACATGAGCGGCCAGAAAGCAGATCCATGAATGTTTGTGTGGTGTTTGTCACTGAATGAAGCACTGAAATGTGCTTTGGAATATTAAAGAGAAAATAAAAGAAACAAAAAGCAAGTAGCTCTATCCGAAGCCTGAATTCAGTAACCTCACATCTAAACAGAAATGCCTTGATCCCACTGCGTGAGTAAGTAAGAGTGAGAAAATGAGTGAACAGTATGCTATATGAGTATTCAAAAAAAGAAGCAGGTGTGCTCCATCTGGAGCAAAACCAATAGAACCTTTCATAATCTTGCCAACTTTTTGAAACTATCACTCACTTTTTATAGTATCACATAGTTTGTATATTAATTATTTATTGGTAAAATTGCAACAAAGAACCTTTACCTTATTGGTAGTGGAAAAAGAGTTATATGAGTTTTATTGTTAATGCATCCCATCTATTTTTTTCTCCCTAATTTGGTCTTGGCTAATTTCCACCCTTTAGCCAGCTCTATCCCCTGAATTGCTGCAGATGCTGTGTCACAGGACAGCACAACACACTGGGAGGACAGCACTATGCACCCTCTTCAGCATTCTCACAGATGTCTACGATTGGTTAGTGTTGCTGTGATTGACAGGGGAAAGAGCATACTCCACCCCTTCTACCCAAGATGCAAGGCCAGTTTTGTTCGCTTGGACTCCCAGCCACAGTTTGTTTGTCACTGAGTATCTCATTCCTCATCCCAACGTATTTTATCTGCACAACACTGTGTCCTGATGTTTCCTTTTCCAGTAGATTATACCCAGGAAGCTCCTAAATGTGACACCATCTATCTTGTTTTATCTACATACCCAAAGGAATCCGTGAGCCACAACTCACCAATAGCTTTGAAACAGGTGCACCTAATTTTTTCTACTGTCAGGCACATTTAATTACACATAGTGGTTTTTATGAGCCTTTGTTAATACACAGACATAGTGAATAATATTAAGGATGATAAAAGGATAATCATCTCACACTCTCTAAAAGAAAAATGGCTTTGTTCAACAGTAAAATTTCTGATGTTCACTTTATCATTTGTCATCCCTTTGTAAACATCTTTATAAATATACTTGCTTGTTTACAGTTTCTGTTATCAATAAAGCCTCTACTACAGTTTCTGTTAATCAGAAATGAAAGCAAAACAGAAAGTTAATTGCTAGTATCTCAATATAGCACCAAAAGCCAGGTTTTATTTTGTGGTTATGAATGGAACACACAAGTAGCATTTGAATCTAAAGCCCTTAATTGGATAATTTTCTGTTACAGCTTACTGCTTCAAAACTTCACAGAGAATCCACAGACTTTGTACTGTCAGAAAACTTTGCACATTGTTAATATGTCTTCAAATGACACACCTCTACCAAGAACCAGCCTATAGCATGCATGACATAAAGGCAATATATAAAACAATGACCACTCGTCCTTATCCTTCAGTCATGGGTATGCTTGTTGTTTTATATATGTGTTTGATACTCTTTACACCAATAGGGTTTGCATGCCAGCTTCTGGGTAAGTTTGACATGCAAGACATGTTTAAGGAAGGAGACATTATGATAGGTGGAATATTTCCTATATTTAACAAACAGGAATATATTCTTGCTTCATTTGAAAACAAATTAACTAATGCTGAATGTAAAGGGTGAGTTTACCAGAAAAAACATACTGTAAATGAAGGGAAATATAGTTCAATGCTATTTTTTTTTTTCATTTTGCTGTTTCTCTACTTTAACATTCATCACAGATTTGACTTACGAGCATTTCGTTGGGCTAGAACCATGATGTTTGCAATAGAAGAAATAAATAGAGATGACAATTTGCTTCCTAATGTCACTCTAGGGTATAAAATTTTAGACTCTTGTGCCTCCCCTACTAATGTTTTGCGAGCTACCTTCACTCTGGTGAGTATGTCAGAGAAAAATAAATCTTCCTCTCAGTGTCATCCACCTCCCCAGAAAGCTACCTGATAATTTTAATGAAGCCAAATTTATCACATTTAGTATGCTTATATTCTGTGCAGTTTGGGTTACCTTTATTCCAGCTTATATCAGCTCTCGTGGAAAGTATACAGTAGCTGTAGAAATATTTGCAATTTTGTCATCTGCCTTTAGTTTACTGTTATGCATTTTTGCACCAAAGTGTTAGATAATTTTAATAAAACCAGAGAGGAACACAAGAAAACATGTAATGGGAAAAAATCCAAAAGTTACTTAATTGTAATCAATTTAAGATAGTGTAAAAAAAAAAAAAATAATAAAAAAAAGGAAAGTATGGTATGGAAGTGTATTATAGTACCTGTTTGTTTATTGCTCTGTCCCAGATACATTTTCTATGGGAAAGAAACCCAATAGAATAAAATAGAAGAAATAACAAAACAAAAGCTTTTTATTTATATTGCCTCATTCAGTGGGATGGAGGTTTCTGTCCTATTATAGATTTGAGAGGGGCTGATGTGGTTCCTACAGTATGTGACCCTACCAAGTAATAGGTTACTGTGCTATGTTGACTAATAGTTGAGGGACAGAAGTTACATACAGTCATGGACATGAATTTCATGCCAGTTTTGGGTCTTCAGTGATTTCTTTGAACCGTTTTTCTGGGTATTATTGATTGTACAATATACATATTTAATAGAAAAAACAAACAAACATTTGGTGTACAAATCACGAACCCTTCCTCCTGGATGTTCCCCACACATGTTCTTTATCTCACACCTTTACACACATGCCAAACTAAATTGACAGTGTTCCAATTGGAATGTAAGGAGATCCTCCTGAGCTATAGGAAAGCTCCTAGTACCGCAGGATCAACATATCTCTCCACCCTAACATAAAATAACAAAAAGGAATCCAAAATTCCTATTTAATACTGTATAAAAATTAATTATGAAAAAGAGGACCACAGTAACTCTCATACCATCAATATGTAGTAGTGATAATTAATTTTTTTAACAAAAAAAAATCACAATATCAGGCAAAAAACTCAGGTTATGAATCTAACGGCAGAGATTTTCATAAGTAATTCTGTAGACAACAAGGTAACTATATCAAATCAGCAATTAGGATGTTTTACCCCTTCAAGGAACTGAACTTATTTCTCTGCATCGAAATAATTGACCTGTGTTCTAGAGCCTTTACCTACATATTTCCTCAAACAGATAAGTCCAGAAGCCATCAAACTGATTCTAAAAATAATAAATTCTTCTCTCAGCATTTCCTATATACCTAAATCATTTAAATTAGCAGCTATCAAACCCCTGATTAAAAAACCCGACCAGCTTTTGACACCATTGATCATACTATTCTCCTTGATAGATTAGAAAATGTGATTGAAGTTAACGGAACAGCCCTTGCATGGTTCAGGTCCTATCTGACTTATCGTTATCAGTTTGCTGATATAAATGGTGACTTCTCCTCACCTAGTAAGGTACTGTTTGGTGTAAGGTTCTGTTTAAGGCCCACTACTTATTTCCTTATATATATTGCTTCTGGGTAATATTATTTGTAAACATGTTATTAGCTTCCACTGTTATTCTGATGACACACAGTTGTATGTTTCATCAAAGTCAGCAGACAGAGACACCAGTTTAATAAAATTGAGGATTGTGTAAACGACATAAGGCAGTGGATGCTTACTAACTTCCTTCTACTCAATGCTGATAACACAGAAGTACTAGTACTATGACCACATACAGCTAGAAGTAAGCTGTCTGATTACATTGTAACTCTGGACGGCCTTTCTGTTTCACCATGTGCAGAAGTAAAAGACTTTGGTGCGATAATTGACTACAATCTTTGATTTGATGCTCATGTAAATAACATTACTAGGACAGCCTTCTTTCATCTCAGAAATATTGCTAAGATAAGGGATAATGTTACTGCATGATGCAGAAGTTTTAGTTAATGCTTTTACCTCTAGGTTAGATTATTGTAATGCCTTACTGTCTGGATGTCCGCGTTGGTGTATAACCAAGCTTCAGTTAGTCCAGAATGCAGCATCTTCTAGAAGAAGAAAATTTGAGCACACCACCCCTATCTTATGTACACTGCATTGGCTCCCAATCAAATTTCAGGGTGATTAATACTACTACTGACCTATGGTATGGCGGTACTACTGACCGGTATGGCGCAGCCATGTCCAGACGCCTTCCTGACTGCTCTGTATAGACTGTGTGCTTTTTTCTTTATTTATTTATTTTACTTTCACTTGCAAATAGCTCTTCAGGTTTGGTGACCTATGACATGTAGAGCACTACTGGATATAGAAATTCAGATTTCGGCACTAAATAAGACCCGTCGTGGCCGTCTGAGATACTACGCTGCTTGGACGACGACAAGAATGGATGCGACGCTAACCCGCGGTGAAGAACAAAGAAGTGCCAGGGGAAATGGAGCAGTGTCCATAACAGAATGAGAGAGCAAGCTCATTGCACCCCTTTGCCGAGTATCCTTCTGGCTAATGTACAGTCTCTGGAGAACAAGCTAGATGACCTCAGAGTTACTTTCCAGTGAGAAATGAGGGATTGTAACCTTCTGTCCTTTACTGAGACATGGCTGACCCCCACCATGCCAGACCGAGTCGTAACCCCATCTGTGTTCTGCATGGACAGGATGTCGGAGTCTAACAAAGCTAAAGGTGGAGGTGTGTGTTTCGTGGTCAGTAACAAGTGGTGCGATCCCAGGAACATTTCCATTCTCTCCAACTGCATGATGTGCTGTGTGAGTTCCAAAACAAACACCTGGAATACAGCACTCATTGTAGCAGGAGACTTTAATAAAGCTAACCTCAGACAGGTAATGCTGAACTTTCACCCACATGTCACATGTCAGATGAGGGGACTCAACATACTGGAACATTGTTACACACCATACAAGTAGGGCTACAAAGCTGTTTCCCATCCAGCATTCGGGAAATCAGACCACAATGCCATTTTCCTCATACCGGAATATCAACAAAGCTTTTGTCGTTAAGCTCTGGTCATGAGGGCGGTGCAAAGCAGGTCTGCCCAATCAGAGTCTACACTGCAGGACGCACTCGATGACGTAGACTAGGACATGTTCCGAGCCTGCGCAGAAGACATCAATGAGTTTGCGGGTATAGCAGTTAGCTTTGTTAGCACGCTTGCAAATGAAGTTGTCCCAATGGTGAGATTCTATATCATCAGGCGAGCGGTGACAGAAGCTAAGGGCTGGTTCCGACGATGAACAGAATCGCACTTCCACCAGGGTGACACACACCATATGTGGCACAGACTGCGCACAATCACGGACTACAAGGCCAAAGACACCGCGATAATCAACACTGACTCTGCATTCGCCAACGAGCTGAAAGCCTTCTATGCCCGGTTCAAGGTTAGCCAGGCGGCTAACACTAGCAGCCTGGTGACTGAGGATGGTGACGTCATCAGAGAGCAACAGGTCATCAGCATCACAGAGCATGACATTTACGCAGTGCTGAGGAGGGTGAACTCCAGGAAAGTGGCCAGTCCAGACAGCATCTCCGGGTGCCTGCTGCACTGCTGCACTGCTGCACTGCTGTGCTGACCAACTGTCAAGTGTGTTCATCTTCAATGAGTCCCTGGAGAAGTCCGTGGTCATTATGTGCTTCAAGAGATCCACCATCGTCCCAGTGCCCAAGACCAACAAACCCTCATGCCTAAATGACTACCGGCCAGTTGCACTGACATCGGTGGTTATGAAGGTGTTCGAGGGTCTGCTGAAAAACATCATATCCTCCTCCATCCCCAGCACCACAGATCCTCTTCAGTTCGCCTACTGCCCCAACAGATCCACAGAGGATGCTATCTCCCACGTCCTGCACACCACTCTCAGCCATGTGGACAAGAAGCAGGGTAACTATGTGAGATTGCTGTTCATTGACTACAGCTCAGCATTCAACACAATAGTGCCTCACAGACTGTTCACAAAGCTGAGGGACCTAGGTCTGGGCAAATGCCTGTGTGCCTGAGTGTTGGACTTCCTCACGGACAGATCTCTGGCAGTGAGGGTGGGCAGGTGCATCTCCAGCTGCATCACAATCAACACAGGTGCTCCATAGGGGTGTGTTCTTTCTCCACTGTTGTACTCCCTCTACACGTCAGACTGTGTGGCCACGCATGACTCCAACACCATCGTTAAGTTTGCTGACGACATGGTGATGCTGGGCTTCATCACTAACAATGATGAGTCGGCCTACATAGATGAAGTGGAGAACCTGGAACTATGGTGTCAGGAAAACTGCCTCCAGCTGAACGTCAGTAAGACTAAGAAGCTGGTGGTGGATTTCAGAAGGAGACAACATGACCACAAACCCCTCACCATCAATGGAGTAGTAGTCTGTTCCACAAGATCCTCAGCTCATCTCCACTGAACATCACTGCTCTCTTAAGCATTGCTCGTGGTCTGTCTCCAGCTGTACCATGAATCAATTGTAAACTGATGTGACACATGACACATTCATCTACGGTAGTAATCTGGTACTGTGCTTATCAGGTGTCTTGTGACACTCCTTTTTGTCTCATTTAAACACTCTAGGTTGTACAGTATGTTTGCTTTCACTTTGGCTGCTGTGCAGGGAATAGTCAGAAACTCTTTACATTGAGACTGATATTAAGCAATAATATCAAGTCTGTACCAGTCAAAATATCCACTTCTCATACACTTAGCAAGAACGAGCTCAGCTGGTGTGCTACTAGGAAATAAAGGGAGCATTTGAAATTAGCCAATAGTTTGATAGCTGATGAGGGTCAAGGTTAAATTTGATAACTGCTAGTTTAAAGGGCTTAGGTAGATGCTCCTGGAGTTCTGGGAAGTAATGCAGAAACTAAATATGTTTAAAAAAATTTATAGACATTAGTCATGCTCTCCCTTCACAGGAACTAAGAGTCCTAGCCCAAGCACATTCCTGCATGACACTGTCCTTGTATGCAAAGCAAGATTCATGAATTCATGGTTTACCAAGGTTGGAGTCGAAAAACTCAAGAGGCCTTTGGGATGAATTGGGATAATAATTGTGCACCAGATCTCCGTACCTGACATCAGGGTCTGACTTCAATATTGCTCTTATAACGGAATGGGCAAATCCCTACACCCATGCTCCAAAATCTAGTGGAAAGCCTTTCCATAAATGTGGAGGTTACTGTAACAGGAAAGAGGGGACACAATCTGAAATGAGATGTTCAAGAAGCACATATGAATGCTATGGCCAGGTGTCCACAAATTTTGGCCACATGGTGTATTTGTATTATTTCCTAAAAATGAGTTTGTTGGAGCAACAAGTCATTATATACTGATTGTTTATTGCAGCTTAAAATTTTTTGCAATTCCAGACTAAATACATTTTACAATAATTAATACTAAAGAATAAATACAATAATTGTATATGTGTTTAATTAGGTTGGTGAATGATTCTGCACTATTTTTTCATCATATGCTTTTTGCTGTTTTTCTCCGGTCTCAACAGAACAACATAGCACTTTGGAGCAAATATGCACAGAAGCAGTCCAAAGGCAGAAGCCAAGATGGCAAAGACATGTACAGCAACCATATATTTTCCATTTGTGCTCACATAAACAGGAATAAATGTTATCCACACAGCAAAAAAGATTAGCATACTGAATGTGATATATTTTGCCTCATTGAAATTGTCTGGCAGTTTTCTGGCCAGAAAAGCTATTAAAAAGCACATGCATGCAAGTAGGCCAATGTATCCCAACACACACCAAAATCCTATCTCAGACCCAACTTTACACTCTACAATTATAGTAGGACTCAGAAACTCAGTGGTATAGGCAGCAGAGGGAGGTTTGGTTGTTAACCATATGATGCAAATAAGTACTTGAAATAAAGAGGATAAAATGACACTAAACCTCTGTTGAACTGGACCAAACCATTTCATGACATTACTACCAGGTAGGGTGGCCCTGAAAGCCATGAGAACCACTACAGTCTTAGCCAAGATGCAGGCAATGCAGAGTGCAAAGGTGACTCCAAAGGCTGTAAACCTGACCTCACAGAGCCAATCAGTAGGCCTGCCAATGAATGTCAGACTAATCAGAAAGCATGCACATAGGAATATGAGTAGGAGGAAGCTGAGTTCCATGTTGTTGCCTCGAACCACTGGAGTCTTTCTGTAGATCATAAACACACAAAGCACTGCAGCAGTCAAACAAGCTCCAAACGTTGAAACAGCCAAGAGAACTATCCCCAAGGGTTCCTGAAACGACAGATACTCCAGGGTCTTTGGCATGCATTTGTCTCTGTCACGGTTTGGCCATGTTTCCTTTGAACATCTTAAACAATCATTTGAGTCTGTGAGGAAAATGAGCAAATAAGATGTATTCCATTGTCATGATCATAGACATCAGAGTAATAAGACCAATGAAATGAAATCAGTTCCACACCTGTTTGATTGCTAATCTCTCCCTCAGCACATGGTATGCAGTCAAAGCAACATATGGGTTCACCCTTTCGCCTGGCTTTCCTGGAGCCTGGCAGACAACTTTTGCTGCAGACTGATAATGGTGCCTAATAATCACATCAGAGGGTGGGGTGATGAATGGATTTCACAGTTTCCATTCATCACCCCCCCCCACACACACACGCATATATAACCTTCACCCTTATGTGTGTGTGGGTGTGTGTGTGTTTGTGAGTATATTCCCCTCAGAATAAAAAATAAATAAATAAATCTACTAAAGAAGTAGTAATGTAAAATCACATGAGTGAATGGAATTATGCCATTTAAAGATATAAAAAATAATATCTTCTATTTGAATTACAATAATGCAGAAAGACTGAATAATAAGTAAGCGCACAAAAGATGATCTGGTGATGGATGAAATAGTACACACCTTATTTTCTCTTTGCCATATAATCATTGATTTATTTATGACCAGGGCACTCTCCTCTTTCAGTGAGGCATCATAGAACCCCACCTTCACCAGCTGAAGTAAGCCATCACTTGCTACCTGCCAGTTCATCAGATCATAAGAAGCAATAGGATCTCCATTTTCATCAAAGTGCACAAACTCCCCTAGTGTTGTGAAGTTTGTTCTCTTCATGTAGCTTATTAGCTGTCGGGAAGATTGGGAAGTCAGTTTGATAGATCTCGTTATATATTTTCCACCAGTATAGTTGATTTGATCAGATTTGCACTAAAAACGCTATAAATATATACATAGACATTCTTAAAATAGAATAATGTTCAGAAATATATCACGGTATATTCACAAGTACTTACATACACATTCATTCATACACTCACACACCTGCCAAGGCAGAAGGGGATTTAGACTCCCACATGTCCCATTTTGAAAGGGGCCCTGTCCTGGAACACAAGTACTCATATCATGTAAGGCATATGCTATGAGATTCACAGCTTTGTATACATTGTAGGAAACTCTAAGCTGTGATACATCTGTAAAGGTAGAGTACACATTGTCCAGACTCTCTCTTCCACTACAAGTTTCCCTGTTTTGGGACTCCTTTCTATGTATATGAGTGTTTAAAGATCCATTGATCTGGCAGTTGAAAGTCTCCTCCCAGAACTCTGCAAAAAAATGTGATGTTTGAACACTGGAAGCGCTTCTCTCTTTGAGGTATCCTCCAAGATTTGGGATTTCCCCCTTCCGTATGGCAAACCCTAGCGTTCCCTGTAAGAGATCATAGAACTCACTCCACAATGCCTGAGATGTTGCCCAAGCTTCACTGGCAATCCACTGTAAATGTGTGATGTTTTGTCGTCTACATTCTCTCAGAATAGTTTGCATTTCTGATTCTCCAGAGAAGTTTAGAATGACTGTGGCTGTAGAGGCTTTAATGGTAACCATCAACTCCTGCACTCCTTCTGTAGTGAGTGTGGCAGGGTAAAAGTGCACATATGCAGGACATACATAATATCTGGCTGATTCTTTTAGAAAGAGCTGGATGGCAAAGCGAGCATAGTCTGAATCAACACCTATGACCCCCACCCAGGTCCACTGAAAGTAATGGACCAGCTTTGCTAAAGCCTTAATCTGAAATTCATCACTTGGCATAGTCCGCATAAATGTGGGAAACTCTTTCTTGTTACTCAAACATGAGCATGATGCAAAGTAGCTCACCTGAGAGGATAATAAAATCAGCATGTGATATAACTAACAATAAATTAAAAACAAAAAACAAACAAAAACATTAAAACATGGAATGCATAAAAGTAATTTTCTGCTGTTCATTACTGTCTTTAAATTGTTTATGCCTATTTAGACAGTAATGAAGTACAAAATCTTAAAAAAAAATTAAACTATTAGCAAGGTCTTATTAATGCTGATAAAATATTACAATATGAATGTTTTTTTTATTATTATTTCATTATTTATGTATGTAAAGCACTACCAACTATTTTGACTGGGCAATAAGTAAACAATCACTCTGCACAGCATGGTTTGTAATTTAAAATTATGATTTTTTCAAAATAACAATCTCTGATTTACCATAGGTATACTAAACGAGCCTAGTGTTCTCATCACAGCCATGGATATCCCTGATGCAGCATCTCCTACTATGACAGGAGAGGGCTGCCTGATTGCATTTGCACATCCAGATCCTTTTCCTTTCTCTGGCTGCCCATTGACCAAGAGAAGTGAGTTCTTAATTGACACAGGTATGTCATCGCAGCTGTCCCGGATGTGGTATCCCAGAGACAGATTTGGTAACAGGTCCTGTCTCTGATTTACCTCCTCCACAGCAAAGGTCATTGTTTGCATCCACCTCAGGGCTCGAGGACTAAAGCTGCAGCATATTCAGAAACATTTTGTACATCAGAAAATTATAATAAACATTTACAATGATATACAATGTTCCACAATATAAATGGCATTACAAATGAAAGAAAGTAGATAAATATAATTTAGCAGTGAATATATCCGTCACATACTACTTGTAATCAGTTGGATCAGGCTTGCTTTGGAAAGACTGCACTGCTGAAACAGGGCTATAGTGCAGGGGGAACAGGCCTCCCAAAATCACATCTCCACCCTTGTAGAAACTATGGATCCCTTCGTCTCCCTGATAGATGCACTCATCCTTGTTTGTGGACTGACAGCACATAAATGTGTTTAGAAAAAAACAGACTGTTAGCAAATTACTATGGCATGCCATAATTGACACTAAACAGAAAAATGGGACAGATAGGCTTATATAACTACCAGTATAAGCAGGTGACAGTCATGTCTTGCCCAAGAGAAGCATGTGAACCAATGATATTTGCTGTTCCTTCTGTCAGTCTCTTTATACTACGAGACAGTGCAAAACTGCTTTACAGATTGTTAATATAATCAAATAATGTGTTGCCTTCAAAAACAATGCAATTAAATGTTTTCTACATAAAAAACAAACTCAGCATTTGTTGTGACAACTCTTTGTCTTTAAAATGCATCAGTAGTGTTCTTTGCATTTTTGTGAGAATGTTGGATGATAAGCTTTTTTGAGTATCCTGGAGAAACAGTTCTTCTGGACACTTCGTCATGCTTGTTTATATTTTTGCAGGTCTCTGACAGCCAGTCTGTTATGTAATATGTTACTTTCTTTAATGACATGCAAACACTGTAACAATATTTTAAGCATGGTCATAAATGTCTGAAGCTAAATTAGTATGAAAAAGGGGTTCTAAGACTGTGTAAGACTTTATGTCACATTAATACTGGACTCTTGTTTCCCAGAATTAACCCCAGCACACAAACACTGACACCATGGTCTATGATAGCTCTCACTTTCAATGTAAAAAATGGTCAAGGTTCAGGGTGTTTTGGGTTATCTCTGATAGTGCCGTTGGCAGATTCTAATTTTTAATTATTGTCTTGGACTTGATTGCTGGGTCATTTGTTAGTAAAGAACTGAACCCACATTTTCATCCATCTATGCTTATCATGACACTTAAAAATTTATAAACAAATATCAGTTTACATATTTCTTAATGTGATACCCAATGTAATAATCAAAACTATCTATTATATGCAACCTTTCAAATAATGGTTTGTTAAAATATTTTTAATTGAATTCTTAAAAGCAAAAAAATAAATAAAAAAAATAATTGTACATTTCAAATATTTCTGTCATGTCTCCTGTGCTCCTCCACTGCACAGGAGACTTCTGACGACGCGCACGTCAACCAGCCCCCTGTTTCTGCGCGATCCATGCGCACCCTTGGTCTGTGTCCTCACACAGACTTCCGTGTTTGTATAGTCGCGGGCACCTGTGGATTATTTGGGACAATTATGGACGCTATAAAGAACGCTCTCACGCATTCGTCGACGCGAGGCTTTGTTTCCTGTCGCGGGTGGACGCTGTGTGTGTCTTTGCTCTCTGCTCCTCTTCCCTGGACTTCCTCCGAGTTCGCTCCTGTGGGTTCGTTTACGTTTTCTGTGGCTCAGTTTTTCACTGTGGTTCATCCAGCTAAGGTGTGCTTCTCGATTTCTAACTGTGTTTGTAAAGCTATATGATCTCCTCAGTTTATTACCTTGATCAATAAACTGATCTCCTCAGTTTATAACCGTGTCTTATAAAAGCTATATGATCTCCTCAGTTTATAACCGTGTCTTGTAAAAGCTATATGATCTCCTCAGTTTATAAGTGTGTTTGGTGATGCTGTATGGTCTCCTTAGCTCGTGGCCGAGGTTTCGAAAGCTAAGTGATCTCCTCAGTTTATAACTGTGGTTGGAAAAGCTATATGGTCTCCTCAGTTTATAACTGTGTATGTAAAGCAAAAAATTATCTTAGTTTATAACCGTGTTTTGTAAAACTGAAATCATCTCCTCAGTTTACAATGGTGTTTTGTAAAGCTAAATGCTCTCAATATAACTATTGTTTGTGAAGCTTAAGTGCTGTCTTCTGTATATCATTTGGGTTTTTGTTATTCTAAAGGGTTCCTCTTCATTTAGTCCTTTTTACATTAGCGTATTATCTTTGGTCTGGTTTGGTTCTGCTCCTGGGCCTCCTTTTGTTAAAAAACATCCATTCCTTTAAGTTAAACCCTTCTTCTGTCTGCCTGCCTCCTGCTCCGGTGTCCGACTTCCGCTTCACCACACCAGGAGTCCCCGGTAGACTTCTACTGCAGGAGGTCCTCGGAGCTCCCCCATATCGCCAAGGCCGTCGCTCTGGAAAACCCTCTAGAGGCCAAGAGGGAGGCCCCTGCTCCGGAGCCCGCCACCATTAACCTTTTCTGTTCTTCTGACTCTCTTTCAGGTGCCAAAGCAGAGCCAGAACCCCTACTGCAGTCTGAGAGGGCAGCCTGCAGCGTTGACGCCCCGGTGCAGCCTACGAGGGCAAGCTGCACTCCAGAGCCCCCAGGGCAGACTGAGAGGGCGGTCTGCGGCCCAGAACTTCCACCAACTCTGTGTGTTTCTCTGGCACTGTTACAGGTGCCGTATCAGAGCCAGACTCCAGGTGGCAGGCTGAGAGGGCAGCCTGGGACCTTCAGGCACCGGTGCAGACCGAGAGGGCGGACTGCACCATGGAGCTCCTGATTCAAGCTGAGAGGGTGGCTTGTAATCCAGAGCTCCCGACGAACAGCCATAAGGCGGCCGGTGGCCCTAGGCTGCCAGGACAGAGCACGGAGGCAACCAGCAGGGCTGGTTCTCCCATCTCTAACATTGTGTCCTCTCTATCTCTTTCTTGCCTGACGGAGCATCCCCTAGTAGACCGTTCGGAGTGCGGAGCTACCACCACCGACTAGACTAAGGCCAAGTCCCGCCGTAGAGCTAGGAAAAGGGCAAAAGCAAAGTTTGAGTCTCCGCCTCCAGCCCCAGGGCATGCTCCAGCTCCGGCTCGGCTCCAGCCACTGAGCCCGCTCCTGTCTCAGCTCCAACCACTGAGCCCGCTCCAGTTTGTGCTCAGACCAAGGCCAGGAAAAGGAAAAGGTCAAGCTCTGAGTCACTGCCCTCCGCCACAGAACCAGCTTCTCAGCTCCAGCGTCCAAGCCGGCCACAGCTCCAGCATCCGAGCCGCCCACCGCTCAAGTATTGAGGCCTATTCCAGAATGCACATCAGAGCCTGTGCATGAACTCAAGGCAACCAAGGTTCTCACACCCACATGCAAATGCTCACACACGCCTAACTCTCTTACCCGAGCCCTCCCTAAACTCTCTCCTGAGTCCCTACTCCATTTCCTCGCTGACTCCCTCATCAGCTTTGCATCAGTACATCCGAATATCACACCTGCGTGACAGGTACAGGATGGCCACAACAACTGCCCGAGTCACACCAGGAA
>JAOVYU010000038.1:2560741-2571200 GCA_025674565.1 Synodontis membranacea | reverse complement strand
ACTGTAGCTGTTGAAATATTTGCAATCCTAGCTTCAAGCTTTGCTTTGATTATTTGTATTTTTGCACCAAAATGTTTTATAATTATTTGTAGGCCAGATCAGAATACCAAGAAACATCTTATGGGTAAGACACATTCGAAAGATCACTAAGACCATCATACAAGTAATAAACATAACATGAAGAGCCACTATCCTGGGGTGTTTTTACACTTGCTCCATTTCAATGTTTCAAGTGGTATCAGATGGATGACTCTGCTTTTTTTGTGCATGTGTGATAATAGTAATTAAATAATAATATAATTAAGTGATTAATTGTCATTGTTAAGACAACACAGCACACAGTGCACAACAACAAAATGTTTCCTCCGCATTTGTGACACACAGCAGGGGCCAGCTATTTTTTCAGCACTCTGAGAGCTGTGCTTGGGGGCGGCACCTTGGTCAGGATACCTTAGTGGTACTTTGCTGGCTGGGGGATTCGAACCTGCAATCTTTCGATTACAAGTTTACAAGTTTAAGTGACTCACAAATGAACTGTACTGAGAAAACTTTCAGAGGTGGTCAGAGTATGGTTCGATTGTGGTTGATTTTGTGGTCCATTTCATTTGTTCAATGTGAAAACAATGCCTATAGTCTGCTTCACATTTTACTTTTTGAAGGACTTAAGTGTTGCTGTACATATATAGCAGACTTTTTCTGTCATCTAACAGAAAAACAACTGAAATGACACATGTTTGTGTTCCCACAGTAAGGTTAGCATATTAAGTAGCAACACGATGGGCTAATAGAGGAGTGGAAACTATGCTATAGAGCTTAAATTTGTTGTCCGCAATAATAATAGTATTGAGTCAGTGACAGAAGCAATAGTTACTGTTTAATATTATTGTTTAAAGTATGTATGCAATATATGTAGAGCTTTATCCACCCCAACCACTCACATAATCTAAACATTCAGTAGCTCTATGACATGAAATATATTTTTGATTGTTCAACATCAAAAGGTGCTTTTGGTATTTGACTTCATATTTGTATTCCCTGCTGTGGTTTTCATCCAGATCATAGCATGTCAGCAAATTATAGCATCATGAAAGCATTTTGAATGATCCTTCAGTGGAACACAGCTATTACACTGTAGTAAAATGGTCATGTTATGAACAGCAAGTGGTTTGAGATATTATCAGTGCAAAAATTTCCAGAAAGAGAAGCGAGTCCTCTTTCGAGTCCACTTGTATAGTGAAAACCAAAGCTCTGAGACCATATGGAGCTGGTTCCCTATCCGATCCACTTTGACATATGTGAGTATGGCACATTTAAAAAAATCTATGTGAAACCACACATAAATAATTAGAAAATAAATGAAATACAGTGAATTATGTCTCATACTGCATTAAACTTGTACATAGTACAGTACATGGGACATATATAGCATCGTTTAGTTTACACACCTTCTAGGCCTTCCCCGTTACTGAAAGTAATGCTGAAATAAAATGAACCTATATACAAATCTGCATTTAATATGTATATGCTTATACCAAGGTGCTAATTTGAATCCCGCATTCCTTTCTATATCCACCATGGAACTGTACTCATCTCTTTTTGCTGTATTCTTATTTTCTCTTGTATTTGAGTGTCGAATATATATATATATTTTTTAATGATTTCATTAATATTTTCAAACTATATTTATATTGGACAAATTACATAATTAAATAAGTATTAGGGCAATTGATTTTTGTAAACTATTGGCTATCAAAACAAAGTAGATTCCTCAGAAGTATAAAGACTGAAGGATGAGACTAAGAGCCAGATTATAATAAAAAGAAATGGTTCTACTGGTTCAATAGTACCCTCCACAATTATTGCATCTATTGTAAAGATTAGTTAAAGGTTAGAAAAAAAATCCACCTTTTGATAAAGTACCTTCATCTCACACTGAAAAAATGAGAAAAAAAAAATCCAACCTTCAATTGCAATTAATTTACTCAGAGAAAAACACATCCCTCATCAAGAAATAATTATTTTAAACAAAAATACATGCCACAATTATTGGCACCCCTGGCAATTGTTGTGAGCATGTAACTGAAGCAAGTTTTCCATTTTTTCCAATTTTTGAGTTGATTGGAGTGTGTAGGAACTTCTAAGCTGTAATCTATGATTTATTGATTAACTGGATTACAAATACCCTAATCATGATTCAAAATAGAAAAGATAAGAGAACACAAATCAAATGAGGGAGAAGTGTGTTGGCCTTCAAAAATAAGTCAATGGTTATTAAAAAAAAATAGCTGCTTGCCTGAAAATGTCTTTATCTACTGTTAGGGCAATGACAAAAAGTGGTTTTAATGTTACTGTTAACTTGACTGGAAGAGGACCCAAGTCTATTTTGCTCCAAATGCAGTAATAAGGATGTTAAAAAAAATCCCCAAATATCTCTTTTTGTTAACTGCAAACAAAAGGTGTTTTTTTTTCTAACCCTTTTTAATAATCGTTACAAGGGGTGCCAATAATTGTATATAAACATAGATGGTGAAAAATGCAGAAATATCTGAGAGTATATATATAAATAACATCCATTTAAAAGGAAGCAAGTAGTATAATTGAATTTTATGAATCAGGAATGGACTAATGTCCATTTCTCTAGGATATTTAAAATCTTTTACCATGCAATGTACTTGCTTTTGACTTCCTCAAGTGGGTGATACTGTATTTTATACTTATTAATACTTTGGCCTCTTAATCCTTTTATGTCTTTGCCTTTTTAATCACCATCAGGGCTACCACAATGGCTGCCGGATCAGAATGTTTTTGATTGGTGGTTGTTAAGACATGAATACAATTCCTTTTGCATTAGAAGTTGAAGGCAATGGCTGGCTTTAATTTTGGCTTGGAGATAATTGATTATTTTCATCCATCTCTCTACATGAACACTTGCATTGCTGCCCAAGGTCTTTGTGCTTGATGCAATTATCTAAAGCAGAAAAACATCACTCTCTACTCTACTGGTTGTTCTCTTTACATAATTTAGCCTTGTTCTTTGCATAAAAATTAACACTGTGTTTTGACCTAGTTTTCTTTCAAATCTGAATTTATCAGCAAAAGGCAAGAACAGCTCATAAACTGGTGAAGAAGACTTGCAAAATCATTGGGATGGTAAGGATTACTTGTTGTCATACTGTATAAAAGGCAGTATTTGGTTTTTCCACGAAAGCCAGGGTTCAACTATAATTCATTTTAGCAGACAGTGAGAAACAAAAAGAAAGAAGAGTTTAATCATTGTGCATCAAATTCTATGAGAATAAATAATCATTCATTGATTTACCATTTATTTCTTCTGATAAGATTTACAGTGATGAGTATAAATGTGATTTATGCCTTCAAAATGTGTCAAAGGGAGGATACAGGTCAGACATAGAATACTTTCACCGTTCTATGTTTGTGTGGCATAAAAAAGGTTATCACCATTATTGTTATAAACATTGAACACAACCACACCCCTTGTGTCCAGTTCACACCCACTGTTACAGTTCACTGAAGCAAAATAGCTATTTAAAGCACTGTGAGTAAGATGTCTTGGCCTACAGAGTGCTAGGCCCTACAGATACTACCATGCAGCTCATTAACAATATGATGTTATTTGTGTCAATTATGTGGATAACTCTGCTCTACCCTGTAGTGTGTAATGCTCACCCGATTAGCTGCAGGTTATGGACTGACCCTAAGTTACCTGATATGTTTATGAATGGGGACTTTATGCTTGGAGGGATTTTTGCCATCCATGACTCCACAAGATTAGAGAAAATTGCCTACACCACGTTGCCATCACAACTACAGTGCTCTGGGTATGTGTAAAATGCATCGCAAAGAAGGCAGTGGTTTAAAAGTTCTCCTTCATCGTCATCATCATCATCATCATCTTATTATTATTATTATTTGTCTTATTATTATTTATTATAATTATAATAATTATTATTAATATTATTATTAGCAGTATAAGTAATAGTAGTTATGGTAGTTATATTTATATTGTAGATTATAATTAAATTGTAGGCTTATTTTAAAAATTTGTATATGATCATTTATTTTTTTCGTACAATATATATAATAAACATAAACTATAATTTTTTTTTTACTTGTCTCACTGTCTCCTTACAGCATGGACTTTAGGGAAGTGCGCTTCGCCCGTGCCATGGAGTTCACCATCCACGAGATCAACAACAGAACAGATCTTCTGCCGGGCATCACATTAGGATACCAGATACACGATTCATGCTCTACTGTGCCGATGGCAATAAAAGTTGCATTTCAGCTTGCAAACGGTTTGGAGCCGGTTTTCAACTACTCTAATTCCTGTTCCGAATCTGCAGATGCCGCTGTAACAGCTGTCATAGGAGATTCTGCTTCCACACAGTCAATCAGCATAGCCAGAGTGCTCGGTCTTTTTGGAATTCCTCAGGTGAAAATTATTAATCATACCTGTGTCTCCCTCACATGGCTCCATACAAGTATTGCCACGGGCCGCAATGTAACTGTGCACACATGGTTTAGCCAACAATGACAATAAATAGTTAAGAAAATAATATTAAATCAGGCTGTTCACGTTTCTTCTTTCTTACATTGCCTAAATTCCAGGTGAGTCACTATGCGACCTGTTCATGTCTGAGTGATAAGCATCAGTATCCTGCCTTCTTTAGGACCATACCTAGTGACCAACACCAAGCATCTGCACTGGCAAGAATGGTCAAGCATTTTGGCTGGACATGGATTGGAGCAGTGCGCAGTGACACAGATTATGGAAATTACGGAATGGCATCATTCCTAAAAGCTGCGCAAGCAGAGGGGATATGTGTGGAATATTCAGAGGCTTACTACAGGACACAACCACGCAGTAAACTGGAGCGAGTGGCAAACGTGATCCGCAGATCAACAGCCCGCGTTATAATAGCATTTATGGCATCGGGTGACATGCGACTTCTTTTAGAAGAGCTATCACGACAGCC
Source organism: Synodontis membranacea (assembly GCA_025674565.1). Classification (NCBI taxonomy): domain Eukaryota; kingdom Metazoa; phylum Chordata; class Actinopteri; order Siluriformes; family Mochokidae; genus Synodontis; species Synodontis membranacea. The sequence goes on along the minus strand of JAOVYU010000038.1, from coordinate 2,566,203 downwards.
ACTGCCTCCACTTCAGTGGATTGGAAGTGAAACATGGATCACAGATCCTGATTTTCTGCGGTATAACATGTGCGCCGGATCAATAGGGTTTGGCGTTCCCAGGTCGGTTATTCCTGGCCTACGTCAGTTTCTTTTAGATCTAACTCCAGCTAAAGCATTAGACTCTCCTCTGTTAACAGAATTTTGGGAAACCTCGTTTAGTTGTCATCTTAAAGGAGGAACAGATATCTCAGAGGGCGCACGAATATGTGACGGCAGTGAGGACATTCACACGCTCCAGAATCCATATTCAGACACGTCTCAGTTGCGCATCACTAACATGGTGTACAAAGCAACATATGCCATTGCGCACGCCATCCACGAACTCATTTGTAATGAGACAAGGTGCGACAAGAATATAAAATTTTCGACATGGCAGGTACAAAGCTACAGTTTAATTGCATTTTTTAAATGAGTGAAATAATCATATTTGCTCAGAGGTTTATAATATATATGTTTATATTAATAAACCATGGCATACATTTTGTGCCATTTTTCCTGCAGATATATGACCAGCTCAAAAACGTAAATTTCACTACAAAAAATGGATTTCAAGTCTCATTTGATTCTAATGGCGACCCTCCAGCTGTCTACGAGCTCATAAACTGGCAGTTTATGAAGGATGGTGCTTTGGATTTTATCACAGTAGGCCAGTACGACTCATTCAGACCAAGAGGACAGGAGTTCAGAATGAGCAGAAATATCAGCTGGGTTGGAGGACAGAAGGAGGTACAATAATAAACGCCACAGATTTTCCTTCTGCCAATCTCATGTTTCTTTCATTTTGCCAGTGTCACAATGCAAAGGTACTAAAAATAGTAAGCATTGCAGTATTATTATGATTTCCCCAGAATGTAATTTAAATATCAGGTAATCTTTTAGTTGTAATTGGAGTATCTTCTTCGCAGTTAAATTCTGATTGGTCCTATTCATTGTACATACTGTACACTGGGCATTGATCTTTGAACACAGAACATGCTGAGCATGTTTTATAGAGAAATTGATTCACTTTCATGATAGCTGTTCATTCCTGAACATGCATTGTTATTATTATTGATCTGTCTATTACTTTAATTTCTTTTATGGATCAATATGGATCGTTGTTTAATGAAATTGAGACAATTTTGACAGTAAACCGTCAATCATTTTTAACAGGACGTTGGTAAATAGGTCAACATTTAACCTGTCTTTGAAATAAATAAATATATTATTATAAAATATAATTTATCTTCCAGACCGTTCCTCTAGATTTTGGAGCATGTCTGTGGTCATTTGAGTCTATTCACCACATGAGCGTTAGTGTTAGTGAGTTCAGGGATTGATGTTTTTTTCAGTTCATCAGTGGGGTTGAAAGCAGGACTTCAACCCCACTGTAGACCACTCAAGTTCTTTCACACCAACTTCAGCATAACATGTCTTCATTGAGCTCCTCCCATTGTGCACAGGGGCATTGATATACGATAAAATAAATTATATACAAATAAAATTAAAATATTATATATAAAGTAAAAATATAAATAGTTCTATGAAGCATTTGCACTTGAGGATTGCTATCTTGTCTTTCTTAGGTACCAGTTTCTGTGTGCAGCGAGAGCTGTCCTCCAGGAACCAGGAAAGCTGTACAGAAACAAAGGCCTGTTTGCTGTTTTGACTGTATACCATGTGCTGAAGGAGAGATCAGCAACATGACAGGTTATGTATCCCAGTATATATTGCTAAATGACATAAACCATGATTGTAGAACTGTAAAAGTGTCAGGCCACTTCTCACAAAAGATTCTTTGGTTTGTTGGAGTTGAATAGTCTGGGGGAGACAGGAAGGTAGTGGGTGTAGAAACTTTGGCAATAGTGACAAAAGTGAAAAGGAAGAGAGATAGAATGTAGTTAACTATCACCCTAAGTTTTCATTTGATTGTTAAGCTATATAGAAAAAAATAGTTCTTATCTTTAGGTATGGCTCTGTTTTGTTTTTATGCAAGTGACTGTCTAGTTTATTGATCCCCTGTTATGTTCTGTGCAGTAAAATACTAGAACTGCTTTTTACTGACTCTTCCTTTTTAAACCTTGTAGACTCATTGGATTGTTTGCATTGTCTCCCTGAGTTTTGGCCCAACGTCAGGCAAGACAGTTGCCTCCCTAAGCCTGTTGAGTTCCTCTCCTGGGATGAAACTCTGGGCATCATCTTGACAGTGTTCTCCATCGCTGGGGCCTTCATGGCTGTATGTGTGGGTGCTGTGTTTTACAAGCACAGGACCTCTCCTATTGTTAGGGCCAACAACTCTGAACTGAGCTTTCTGTTGCTCTTCTCTCTGACTCTGTGTTTTCTTTGTTCACTTACTTTCATTGGTCGGCCCTCTGAGTGGTCCTGTATGTTGCGCCACACAGCGTTTGGAATCACCTTCGTCCTCTGCATCTCCTGTGTTCTGGGAAAAACATTAGTTGTCTTAATGGCTTTCAGGGCGACACTTCCAGGTAGTAATGTCATGAAATGGTTTGGGCCTCCACAGCAGAGACTCAGTGTGATTTCTTTTACTCTGATACAGGTCCTTATTTGTGTGGTTTGGCTAAAAATATCCCCTCCTTTCCCTTTCAAAAATCTGAAACACTACAAGGAAAGAATAATCTTGGAATGTGGCTTAGGTTCAGCTATAGGATTCTGGGCTGTACTGGGATATATAGGAGTTCTAGCACTTATGTGTTTTATTTTAGCTTTTCTAGCACGGAAGTTGCCTGATAACTTTAATGAAGCAAAATTTATCACTTTCAGCATGCTCATATTCTGTGCAGTTTGGATCACCTTTATTCCTGCTTATGTCAGCTCTCCTGGAAAATTCACTGTAGCTGTTGAAATATTTGCTATTTTAGCTTCAAGCTTTGGTTTGATTATTTGTATTTTTGCACCAAAATGTTTTATAATTGTTTTTAGGCCTGATCAGAATACCAAGAAACACCTCATGGGTAAAGTACCTTCTAAGGCTCTCTGAGACCCCTTACATAGAAAATAATTATGCTGGAAACACATGGAAATGCTGTAGAAATGCTTGTTGAAAAAGATTATTTACCCACAACACTGTAATATTTATTTTATTTATTTATTTATTTATTTATTTGACCATTTTGAAGCTGAAAACATTGAATAAACTTTATCACAATTTTGTCCCTTTCTAAAATACAAGCTAAGATATTCTAGCTAAAATTGTTGTTACTATCATAATCCATCACTCTACTGGACTGTCATAGCTCCTTTAAAGGAAGCAAAGCATCATGTCACCTAATGCCATGCATGGTATTAGAACAGCAGAATTTGGCATGGTAGAAACCACAATGGTTTAAGTGTAGAGACATTGAACTACAGTCACATATTTATTGACTCTGTTACAGCATTTTTAAAGTTCTTGTATCAATGTATAAGTCTGCTACTTTGCTAGGTCTACATCTGGACTTGGTCCACCACTTGATGACCCTGTCCTAGTGACTACTGAATAGAAGAACATTTTCCCTCCAAATCTTTCAATTAAATTATGATTGACTGTTTTAATTCATGGACTATAAATTCATTTGGCTGGCAACCTGTACTTCAGTTATGTGTGTCATATATAGATATATTATGTGTCAGCACAGATCATGGAGTGTACATTGTGACAGAACCTGATAACTTATTTACAGTATAGCACCCTGCTCACGTTGCATGAAAAGAAAGGAAGCCCCTATGGCAGAATGGCATGTTTTGCACTGGCAGTCTGGTGACATCTGCTGGCAAACACTAGATATGATGATGTCCACCGCATTGTTGTGGCTATATCAAGGACCTGGAGGGCATCTTGCTACCATTAGCAGGTGCAGGGTCTGGAGCCATGGCAGATCATAGGTCCTGTAGGTCCTGATTGCACTTTATAAATGCTTCTGTTGTTAAATGACCTTTCATATAATGACCTATGATGTAATGATTTGCCAAATGACCAACTCATCCTGTATAATTACCACCAAAACATTTTTAAGCAGAACTTGATTGAGAATAAAGACAAAGTTGGGAGACTCACGTCCTGTCTGAATGAACACAATTTTGCTACAGTTATCTTTAAAAATGAATAAATAAAAAAAATAATAATTCAATAAAAGCCTTAGTTTATGGCTTAAAGAATTAAAAAATGCTAAGATGGGCAAGGCAAAAACTGATTTTTGATTGATTCCTCTGGTTTAAAGTCACCGGACCAAAGGTAATAGCTTTAGCAAATTCATTACTGCCACATTCTGCCATGAAATGTCCTGTGATACATATTATTCTCTTTAACAAATAATATAGAGCATTCCATCCACTATTGAAGGTTTTATTTCCAAAACCTGCTAAGTCTATTTTTGTGCAATCAGAGATAAATCTAAATTTAGTCGGATCATTTACGGATTCAACATTTGTGATAAGGTATATCTAATTCATACAGTGCTATGAAAAAGTATTTGGCCCTTCCTGATTTCCTATATGTTTTTACAGGCTTGTCACACTTAAATGTTTCGGACCATCAAACAAATATACATATTAGACAAAAATAACCCAAGTAAACACAAAATGCAGTTTTCTGACCCTCCCACAAGTGATGATTTTATTTATTAAACAAAAAACTATCCAAACCTACATGGCCCTATGTGACAAAGTAATTCCCCCTAAACCTAATAACTGGTTGTGCCACCCTTAGCAGCAACAACTGCAATCTGTTGTTTGTTATAATGAGTCTTTCATAATCACTGTAGAAGAATTTTGGCCCACTCTTCTTTGCAGAATTCTTTGTTTTAATTCAGTCACATTGCAGAGTTTATGAGCTTGAACTGCCTTTTTAAGGTCATGCCACAGCATCTCAATTGGATTCAAGGCCGGACTTTGTCTAGGCCACTTCAAAGCCTTCAGGTTTTTTTTTTGTTTTTTTTTTTTTTTTGCCATTCATAGTTGGTCTTGCTGGTGTTTTTATTTATTTATTTTATTTTTTATTTTTATTTTTTTTGCCATTTATAGGTGGTCTTGCTGGTGTTTTTTTTTTTTTTTTGATCATTGTACTGCTGCAGAACCCAAGTGCGCTTCAGCTTGTGGTCACAAATTGATGGCCATACATTCTACGTCAGGTTTTTGGTAGAGAGCAGAATTCATGGTTCCCTCAGTTACAGCAAGTCATCCAGGTTCTGAAGCAGCAAAGGAGCCCCAGACCATCACACTACAAAAACCATGTTTGACTCTTGTTCTTTTTATGAAATGCTGTGTTACTTTTATGCCAGATGTAATGGGACAGACACCTTCCAAAAGGTTAAACTTTTTTTTTTTTTCATCAATGCACAAAATATAAATATATAAATATAAAGTTTTTATGTTTTTTTTGGTCAGCAGTGGTTTCTGAGTCATTAACACTGACCTTAAGTGAGGAAAGTGAGGCAAGTGGG
>JAOVYU010000038.1:2276801-2288024 GCA_025674565.1 Synodontis membranacea | reverse complement strand
CTCAGCACACATCAACACAACTAAACACACCTCAGCACACAACACAACTAAACACACCTCAACACACATCAACACAACTAAACACACCTCAATACACCTCAACACAACTAAACACACCTCAACACACATCAACACAACTAAACACACCTCAGCACACAACACAACTAAACACATCTCAGCACACATCAACACAACTAAACACACCTCAGCACACAACACAACTAAACACACCTCAACACACATCAACACAACTAAACACACCTCAGCACACAACACAACTAAACACATCTCAACACACATCAACACAACTAAAGACATCTCAGCACACGTCAACACAACTCAACACAACTAAACACACCTCAACACACAACACAACTAAACACACCTCAACACACAACATAACTAAACATACCTCAACACAGTTAATCACACTTCAACACATATCAACGCACACATCAACGCAACTAAACACACCTCAGCACACATCAACACAACTAAACACACCTCAGCACACATCAACACAACTAAACACACCTCAGCACACAACACAACTAAACACACCTCAGCACACATCAACGCAACTAAACACACCTCAACACACATCAACACACTTCAACACACCTAAAGACGTACAGTATAAACACAGAGTGTGTGAGACAGAAGCTAGAGTTGGATCAGTGGAGTTTTCTTTCTTTTTTTTGTCTCATGATCTTGAAGAAAGAGAAAAATAAAAGAGTCTGGTAAGGAAACATATCTGATGGAACGGTAAGTGACGACAGGAACTAACTTTCTCCAAGGACTTATCAAAGGATAAAGAGTTGAATGTCTTGTTCTTGTAAATAACATTTGTAACAGCTGTTGAATCGCTGTGGTATAAGAGGAATGAATCTCTTCAGGATATGCTGTTATAGGAAAATCATAAGGGGAATAAACCACTTTGTGATGTGCTGTTACAGGAAATTAATCAAATTTGAGGTTGAATCTCTGTCTTGCTGACCATGTGTTTATATGTGTGTGTGTGTGTGTGTGTCTGTTTTAGGTAGCAGAACAGTTGATGACCATAGCTTATGAGAGCGGTGTGAACCTGTTTGACACGGCCGAGGTTTACGCTGCAGGAAAGTGAGTGAGAAATGAACTGTGGGTTGGTGGTGAGAGGTGGTGATGGTTTAGTGTTCAGCAGGTTGTGAGTTTAAATCCCGGATCATATCCGTAACTCTCGCTGAAATTCCAGAGACGCTAAGTGAGGAGAGCGGAGGACTAATAATCTTTTCTCTTTTCTGCAGAGCTGAAGTCATCCTGGGCAACATTATCAAGAAGAAGTGCTGGAGGTACAGTATGTGTGTCTGCAGGTACATCAGTGTGTGTGTGTTTGAGAGAGAGAGAAAAAGAGATAGTAAATCTGATTTAGATCAAATCCTCTTGGCTCCTACATGCTGCTTCTCGGCTGCTCGACTCGGTTAAACAGTTAAACAGGGAAAACTGCGTGACTGAAAGAGAAGCAATGGTGCTTGATTTCATCTTTCACAAATACACACAGTGTGTGAGACTTTCACAAATACACACGCACAGTGTGAGACAAATCTGGTGCAGAAAGAGATTCAGCACAGAAAACTACACCTTACACCTTTTATCTCTTTGTGGTAAAATAAAAAAATAATAAATAAATAAATAAAGTAATTAATTGATTAATAATAATAATAATAATAATAATAATAATAATATTTTGGATTTATTTAAAATAAAAATACCAATAAAATACATATATTCAGTCATTCAATTCCAGTTTTACAAGCTTTCTTTTTGCCATTTAGTAGGCAGAAGAATAGAAGAAGGAAATCCAAATAATTCTACTCATATTAAATTAACCAACTGAACATTCAGAAAATTCAGTAAACACACAAGCAAGCAAACAAACAAACAAACAAACAAACAAATAAAAGAAATACATGTTGTTTGTTTGGGTTTTTCTTTTTCTTTAATTCATTAAAATTCAAACATTTTTATTTTTTTTCCTTTCATTTTTTTTCGATTATTTTTTCAGTATGTCACATAAAATATCCTTAACTGACAGGATTATTTACTTATTTATTTATTATTATTATTATTATTTTTTATCAAAGTGACATTTTCTGCTAAAAGCTTTAAAAGTGTTATTTTAAACGTAATTCAGGCCAAACATTTAAATACACCTAAAGGCTAAAGATCTTCAATCTCAGCTTTTCACATCTCACATTTCAAACAAGCAGAGGCAGATTTAATCTTAATCTTAAATTCACTGTATTAGAAAAAAGTCTCTATCCAGATTGGAAGATTCCAGAACTTGTAATGTATGGAATGTGTTTGATTTGGGGCAGTGTTCTCTGGTCAGATCTGATCTGTTCTGCCATAATGATCAGTGCTACAGATGGAGGGAAGCGGGCGGGGCTTTTGATCTGAAGAACATCACCCCGTCTGTGAAGCATGGTGGTGGCAGCGTCATGTTGAGTTCTGCTGGAAGAGGGATGGGTTCACTTCAGTACACACATGCTGTCATGAGGAAGGAGGATTAAATTAGTCTTCCAGCAGGACAATGATATAAACATAACCTCTGAAGGTGAAGTTTAGAACAGTGGAAGCGGCACGGCTGTGATGAGTTCTGTCAGGAGGAATGGGAATAAATTCCAGTAATGTACTGTGAGAAGCAAGAGGAAGGCGACGCCAAGCGCTGACTCAAGTTAAGCAATGGAAAGGCAATGTTAATGCAATAATTCAGCAAAATTCAAACGTTTTTCCTTTTGTTTTTTATTTTTCCTGCTTATTGAAGCATTCCAGTTCCCTACTGCGCTTTTTAACAATCACTTTGCCTTCTAATAGACTCTCAGTGTGAAGACACAGTGCTACGACTCACTGCAGCTAAATAAGAGACTTCCAAAGCATCCAGCAGTCTATGTGTGTGTGTGTGTGTGTGTGTGTGTGTGTGTGTGATATTTAATATATCTATTAAATATACGCGTCTGTTTGTGTGTGATAGTCACGGAATCTGATTTCAGGTTACCGATGTTAACGGTTTAGCGGATGCTACCTGCTGCTGTTGAGTTTAGATTTCCAGACGCTCCTCCTAAGTGACTTTACACACAGGACGGACACAGTGTCTCATCCTCGTCCCTGGGTCTTTTCCATTCAAAATATTGTTCATTCTTGATGTTTTAGGAATGCGTTCATTTGCTCACTGTAAAATGAGGCCTTGTGTCAGATGCAGTAAAGCAGTAAAGCACCAGCAGAGATCCAATTTCCCTGAAAGGACTCAGATGCAGGGTTGTTTTTCTGCCTTTTTCCTTTTGTGGATTTTATGTGAGACTGAGAACAATCTGTCTTCTTAATCTCTCCACTGAGGGTTAAACTGCTGGATTGATGTTTATTAGTAATATTAGCTTTCTCTCTCTCTCTCACACACACACACACTACATTTCCTATCAGCCCCTGCACACCACAAGAGATCACGAGCACCTGAGTCACGTTAACATCTAACGAACATTAGTTAAATTCTGCCATTTGTAACACTCTTTGTCTAGCGTTCTTCGTGTTGGCTTCAGGTTCATGTGTGTGTTCTTGTGTTTTTGTCTACATCATGGATTTCTGATTTCTAGTTCATGGTCTTAGTGTTGAACTTATTAAACCATCGTCTGCACTTTCATCTACCTCCGACTCAGATACCTGACGGTGCCAAAGAATGTATTTAATAAAAAAATTTCATATATTTAATTATAATCAGCCTAAAATCATTACAGAAAAAAATGAGTTCAGCATTAAATGACTAAAGATTTGTTTCATGGTTTTTTTGTTTGTTTGTTTTTTTTGCTTAAATTTGTTTTCTTTGTTCACGATGTATATCAGGAACCCTTTTGAACCCTTTAGAATTTTCTGTATCTTTGCACAAATCTGCACAAAAGTCCAAAAAGTAGACAAAGAGAACCCTATTAAACTAAGGACACAAAGGTATTATACTTGGTGATTTATTCGTTGAAGAAAATGATCCAATATTGCATATCTGTGAGTGGCAAAAGTATGTGAATCTCTAGGATTATCAGTTATTTAAAGGTGAAATTGGAGTCAGGAATTTCAGTCAATGGGATGATGATCCGGTGTGAATGTGAACCTGTCTGATCTTCACGGTACGATCGTGGGCTTGTATCGCGACATGACCAAAGAAGGTTTCTGAGGACCTCAGAAAAAGAAATTGTTGATTCTCATCAGGCTGGAAAAGGTTACAAGGCCATCTCTGAAGAGCTTGGACTCCACCAATAACCAGATAGAAGACATTCAAGATCATTGTTTCTGTCTCCAGGAGTGCAGACCAACAGAGATCACTCCAAGAACAAAGTGTGTAATAGTTCAGGGGTTTCAAAGGAGCTCTAAGCAAAAGGTAACTTCTAAACAACTAAACTTCTCTATCACATTGACTAATGTCCATGAGTCCACCATCAGGAGAAAACTGAACAATAATGGTGTGTGTAACAGGGCTGCAAGGAGGGGGGAAAAAAAGCAAGGCTAATGGAAATCCAAATTTTGTGGATGGATGAGACCAAAATTGAACATATTGTTCAGAGAAAGTAAAACACTGCAATGAAGAACCTTATCCTATCTATGAAACATGGAGGTGGGAGTATCATGGTTTGGACCTTGAGCTAGAAGTGTAAAAAAAAAAATAAATAAAACTACGTTTGCAACAAAAAAAGATACCTTTATCTGTCTTTTTACAATTATAAGTAACTTTCTTTTAGTTTCACCCTCACATTTACTATTGCACTATTGTAAACCCTTCTTCATTTCTCCTCCTAATCTGACGTTTTGTCTTTCCTCACTTAATATTAAGCAGTGTCCTCTCTTTTTATATCTCTGCTCCTCTTCTTCTTTCTCTCTGTGGAAGAAGAAGTGTGTTCTTGGTGTTATGACTCTACAGCTGGTTGTACTTTTACACCCAGAGGCACCTCGCTGAGCCACTGTCACTGAGTCACACACAATCGATTACTCCACAGACGCCATCTGTTAGAGTGCACATTTGTGTGTGTGTGTGTGTGTGTGTGTGTGTGTGTGTGTGTGTGTCTGCGGGTAGACAAGTGCCCATGTGCTTTATATCAAGCTCTCAGTGTGACTCGTATCACATGTTCCTTGTTGATGCAAATGTGTCGAGCTTTATGTGCTTTTTTATATGTTAGGAAATAAGAGTTAATGTCTGCAGTTCTCGTGAGGTGTGTGTGTGTGTGTGTGTGTGTGTGTGTGCTGCAAATCTGAGTTTACTGTCACAACAACTTCACAAAACAGTTCTAAAAGCGCCACTATGTGGAAAAACTCGTACAACTGATTTTCTCCCCGTGCCACAGGAACACATTAGACTTTTTAATGAAGCAGGTTCTTGGTTTAGCTTCTCACTGAAGCAGAGCTCGGAGGGAGGATAATTTACCCTGAAAGCATTAGTGCTAACACTTTGGCGTAGAAGGTCATATATTCTACATTAACTCACAGCTGTTAAGTGTGTATAAGAGTGTATAATGCAGCAGTTACTCTGTCCTTTGGCAGCTTATTAGTATTTATAGTCATTTAGTGACTTTGTGATTTGATGGGATGGGAGTTCTAGTGGTAAGTGCTGTTATTTCACAGCTCCAGGGTCATGGGTTCGATCCTGAGACCAGTTTTACGGTCATGTTCTTCTCCTGTCTGTGTGGGTTTCCTCTGGGTTCTCCAGTTTCCTCCAACTTTCCAAGTTTGTGCTGTATGGTTTCTCTGTGTACATTATGATGTGTCCTTCTTTAAGACACGGACTTTTAATCGTAAAGTGTGGTATAAGGGGAATAAAACACTTCTGGAGGTTATAGGACAATGATTTCTTATGTTTGACCGGGTTGTAACAGAAACAGCAGCCCATCATCACACCAGAACATTGTTTTAGTCCTTTTATACCGTGGCAGTTTGGCAATGATGATGGTTAACTGAAGAAGAACATTGAATATTTTCCTTAAACTGTACGTTCCAGAGTGTTTCATTCCTTAGACATCATCATCTCACATGCTTTCAGTAAAAAATGATCCTGGTCAGGACTGTGATGATCCAGAGAACACTGGGCATTAGACAGGAACCACACACACACACACACACACACACACACACACACACACACACACACACACAAACGTTCATATCAGCCCAGAGAACCTGGAGGAAACCCACATGGACAAGTGGAGAACATAGAACTCTTCACAGACAGTGATACAATCTCAGGATCAGGATGTATATTTTATACACAACTCTAAATTCTGTCTCTGTATCTTTTTTTTCTTCTTCCAGGAGATCCAGTCTAGTGATTACAACTAAACTCTACTGGGGAGGAAAGTAAGTGTACCACACACTGACCTCACATCCTGTAAATCTCAAATCTGACGTGAAACAATGAAGTGAAACAGGCAGAGATGGGAAGTAATACTTCGTTACTGTACTTAAGTAGAATTTTCGGGTATCTGTACTTTACTTTTTTTGTGCCTACTTTCCACTTTTACTTCTTACATTTTAGCATGAGTATCTGTACTTTCTACTCCCTACAATTTCAAATCAGGGTCGTTACATCCCCCCAACCCCCCCACCCCACTAGATTTACGCAGATTATGCTCTCGAACCACTGGCAGATTTCTCATGAAAAAAACTTTTTTTTTTAATTCTCTGGATTAAAACAGACACTTCAGCTCAGCCGTCAGCGCTCACTTGTCCATCTTTCAAGCATAAAGATAAAGACTGTTTGTTACGTTAAATGTTCACTTTTAAAAAAAAAAGTACCAGGAACTCTGCGGTCACAGTGGAGTAGATTAGATTAGACAGGTTGAGATCGGATTTAACGCAGAAGGTTAATCTCGGAAGGTAATTGGTTAAGATCTTGACTGTCTGAGTGAGATGTGGTTTTTACTTACTGTGCGTTCCAACCACTTGTGTGTCCCTTAATGTTTCTAAGCCTAGTTAGAGACCTACATGTAAAGACGATAGGCACCATTTGCTCTGTAAAGCCTTATATTTAGCATTACCAAATCCAAGAAGTCCAGCGCTTATCAACGAAACATCCCAGCCACTATCCCTCTGTGGCCGTTCTGTATTCTTTTAATGTAACCTGGCAACTCTACGCACGTTTAGCAGGGGGAAAAAAAAGCAGTCGTTGTGTGCAGTAGTGAAGATGAGAGGCTGCGCACGGAAAACTGGAGGAGGGAGCTGCTGATTGGTGCAGGGACACGGCTAGGGGCAGCTGGGTGAAGCCGGTCTGTTACAAACCCAGTGCCCTCTAGCGGCTCCTGTGGCAACGCTGTCTGTTTGTTTGTTATTTTATGGGGTAAAATTCATATTTCAAATTCCGTCTATCTCATGGCTTCCTCCTAACATCTCCACTAGCTTTCCTGAAATAAACACAGGCATTTCAATCGATAAGTGAGCCATGTTGCTAGCTAGCAAACACTTCAAACACCATATAGAGACTTGACAAGCCTTGCAATTTTCTGATTATCCTAATTTTTTCATAGATGAACAGTAAGTAATACCTCATTTCCGACGTGTTTATAGGTATTTTTAATTAGATTTAGTCCAATTCTGGGGTGGCGTCTGGGGTGATAAGGCATTTTTAGGGGTGGCAGCTGCCACCTCGTGCCACCCCCCATAGACCCGCCCCTTGACGATATCCGTTTCCAATCAGGTGTTCATCGTCAGGACGCAGACAGAGAAAACAAACCTCAAAGATCATCCTCTAATATTGAGAATGTAGGTTAAACTCTGTCTTAATTAAATCTTTTAACGACACCAGTGTTTAATGAATTCCTTAATTATATTGGTATTAAGGTCTAATTTGGAACAGCCTTAACAGTGACACAGCTGCCTCAGGGTTACATTTACATTTAAGCGTTCAGCTGCCAGGCTCTTCCACAGAGATTTAATCTGGAGTCACGCTCGCCTTAGGGCACACGAGGTTTAATATAGTCTAATAGTCTAGACGACAACTGTAGAAACCGCACACTCGTTTGCATTTATCAAACGCTCTCGACGGAAGTGCCATATTAAGTGCTCGAATTCCCAGGAAGTAACGAGTTGTATTAAACATCCAGCAAATCTGAGTTAAAAAAAAAAAAAAAGAAGAAGAAATAATTAGGATTAAAATCCATATCTAAAACTCATGGGTGTGGCCTAATATTCTAATGAGCTCCCTTCAGGCCAATAAATGCAGCCAAATGTTCTATCATTTAGACGAAGGGTCTATAATACCACTTTAAGTCTAGATCAGATGGGAGTACAGATTTCGTTACAGAAAATCAAACATATGCAGTGAGGCAAAACTCCGCCCCTTGATCTTGATCTTACAATAGCATTTCTGATTTTTGTCCCCTGGCAACAGCAATATAGGAGAAATATGAAATCTGTGCTGACCTGATTTCATAGATAACTCATTGCTCAATAGTATTTGTCGAGGAAAAGGCAATTCACGGAGGAAGGGGAAGGAACTTTTGATCTCTGGTTCCACGAGCCTCGCTCACGTGAAGAGCCAGAAGACAGTAAGACGAGACTGTTTCATAAATTTTGCTAAATTTCATTAAAAAAAAAGGTCAAACTGTTGCTGAGATAAAGCCTCAATTCCCACGAAGCGACGGTGTGATAAAAATTTGTTCACACGTCACGGACAAACTGCACTGAATGTCAAAAATCAGAGAAATACATTTTCTTCAGCACGGTCCAACAATGCACAGTTTCGAATTGCACAAAAAGTTTTTTACAAGAAGAAGCAAAAATGCCCAGATCTTTGGTGAAATTCCAAATCGGTCTTGCGAATCAGAAATTCATTACTCAGCACCTGCCATGGGAAAAAGGCTGAGCAGTTGAGAAGTTAGGAGGAAGTTCTACTTATTTGTGAATTATAGTGCCCCCTATGGGTGAAATAAAAAAAAACAAACTTTAACACATGGTTCTGTTCCTGAGATTTTGCCAATTATTTCTGTTTGGTGACTTGGTGATTTCAATTTCTTTGTACGTTAAACGTCTGCATATTGAAAAACCGAGAAGCAAATTTCGTGTTGTGTCGGCGTCAGGATGCTGTGATCTAAATTTCATGATGACTGAACCAAGTTTGTAGGAGAGGAATTGAAAGAAATACACCAACTTTTTATTTATTTATTTATTTATTTTTTGCTCGCTAAGTAATTGATACCATCCTCAATTTCGAGATCATGCAAAGTTGATACCTAAATCTAAACCATAGTCATAGCTAAAGTGTTAACAAGTAATAAAGCTTGTAATGAATCAGAAATCACAAACAGCTTGAAACACACTTTAAGTGCATCTGCATTACCAAAGCTGCAGAGCTGAGGGTGCACTGTGTAGTTTTGCTGCTGTAAAAAGTTCATAAATAAAAGAAGTTTGCCGAGGAGCAGCCTGGAGACTCGTAACGTCAGAGCTGAGATAGAGAGCTGAGAGAGAAGCTCGTCCCTTCACTGAGAAGAGTAAACACTCCAGCATCCAGATTTAGGCTTGGGAGGATGTTTAGATGTGAACATCTAGATTGTGTATCACTGTGAAGTTATTGTTTGGAGATGATGCAGGCCCTGAGGTCTTCACGGACGGAGTAAACAAAGAGAAGAGTCCAGTGCTTGTTTTGTGGTGTCTGTAGGTAGCAGTGATGAGGAGCAGTGTAGAGCTGTTCACACAGGCAGCGACAAGAAGCGACAAAGCGCCCAGGAGTCGTTCGTTTCCAGCTACGCTGAGCGACATGCGCGGAGAGTCACCTGGAGACAAAAATCGCAGCGAGTTGGCTACTAACAAAAATTCGAGCAAATAAGCATTGACGGAGTTCAGTGATGGCATTTCATAGGGTAGATTTTCTTAAACTTGTTTTCCCAAATTAGCATTTTAGTTTCCATTTTAGAATTCACCGCGCATGTTGCACGGACAGCGGCGATTTGTGAATTCTACTGTACATCTGACGCAAGATCACACTATTTCTAGGAAAATAACTTCCCTCCAAAACATTTTTTTTCAGCAGGAACGTATCTGATTTGTGGGTTCACGAATATATATATAAAACATAATCTACGTACACTTATAATCCATATTCATATATAATTATTTATTTATTTATTATTATTTTTTTTTTTTTAGAAAAATGATCCACCTCTGTAGCCCACTTCCTGAGAACTAAGTTAGCAACTCCCACCATCTAGAGACGGCGACACAGTGACTTGGTGACATGCGGTGACAAAGTCGCTGCTGGTGTGAGCTCAGGGTTACAGTACGCTTTCACGGTTAGTCACGGCGTATGATTGTACTGTAAACACGTGCCTCAGCAGCTCCTAGCGTGTTCCTAACATTATCACGCACGGAACACAGGAAAACATTCTCATCGTCATTCTAAGAACGCAGAACAGTTATTAGATTCAATATATTTTTTTGTTGTTCGCTGTTATTGCAAAGAGACCTTTCGGCGAAAAAATGTTGACCGCTGGCTTGTGTGTGTTTTTTTAAAAGGTTGATTAAGACTGGAATGCCGTGAAACGGTGATATTTTTAGATCCTTGATTACTTTTATTCCGATGTCGTGTCCTCATATTCCCTGGCATCTCAATTCCCAGACTTTGTTCCTGTAGTAATCATGTCACAGGGATTCGTGTTTGGGGTTTCAAGACCTCTAGATCTCAGGAGCTCTTCAGCTATGACTCACTCAGTGCTGAAAAATATTAGAGAGCCTCTTCTAGACTCTGGAGCATGACGCTGGGCATTTATAGCAAAATACTCCACCCAATACTAGATGCTATACGCTGTGTTTTACAGTAATGTATACTTTAACTTTACATTTAGACAAGCTCAAAAGTCATGAAAAACATTATAAATGTTAACTGCACTCTATACTTTCAACTAGGATCCCTACCACACACACACACACACACACACACACACACACACATATTTGTGAGGAAGCTCCAGTGCTGTAGCCTGGTACTCACCTGAACCTCAGAAACCGAACCGTCCCCACAAGGTGAAAAATAGCTGATAATTCTACCTGAAAACTGATAATCCTATCCTTGTGGGGACAGTTGGTATAAAAACATGCCCACACACATATGCCTCACACACACACACACACACACACACACACACACAGGTGATGATGCAGCACATGAGTCTATCAGTACATCCCCTGGACGAGACAGTCCTTATGGAGCGTCTCAGCTGGGAG
>JAOVYU010000038.1:2189046-2200576 GCA_025674565.1 Synodontis membranacea | reverse complement strand
AATAATGTTAAAAAACTGTATTTAGAAGGTCGTAAACAGGTTTTCTATGCTCTAACTACATGGAAATGCTACTTCGCGGAAATTCACTTATCGCGGTAGGGTCTGGAACGGATTAACCGCGATAAATGAGGGTTTACTGTATATTGATCATCGATGCAGAGCAAAGTAGCCATGCTGGCCTCTCACGTTTATTCTGTTCCAAGTAATAAACAAACAAACAAAAATATAAAATAACAAGCAGATCACAGCTTGAGGACAGAACAAGAATTTTGTTTCTGTTCCAAATAATAATCATATTCAATTTTACATGTTAGAGATATTTTAAAAAATGGACATAAAAACCTAAGATAATCTATGTTATTCATCTTTAAATAATAATAATAATAATAATAATAATAATAATAATAGCAATAATAATAATAATAATAAAGAAAATAATAACAATAATAATAATAACAGCAATAATAATAACAACAACAATAATAATAATTTTAAAAATAATAATATTGTAAGATTTAACAATATGATTATCAAATTTTTAAAACTCCTCAAGGATGTATTCAATTTATGTATGTATTTAAAACTCCTCTGTGTATCCAATCAGGTTGCAAGCTCCGCCCCTGAGGGGGCGGGGCAAGTGAAAATAACCCGGAAGGAGTTTCCAGTAGAAAAATAACTTGTTAGTGAGAAAGAATATAAGATTTTTACATAACGATATATTTATATAAACACAGAACCCGAAGCCTACAAACACACAAATATCGATAAACTAACCCGCTACAACAATCTGTCAAAATTAATAAATATAAAGATTGATAAACTAGCTCCTAAATTAGCCACTACTACAGGCGTGCCTGCGTTGTCATGGTTACAGCGCGCGTGTTTCAGCGCGCGAGCTGCTTTTTTCTTTCCCACAGAAGTACAAAAGTCTGTCTAGTTTTGTTTTTTCTGTAGAAGCGTAAGCACGTCATGTGAAAGAAGCTTTTCGTTTCTACTTATAATAGTAAATTGTGGTTCCAGAGAGTAAATGATTACTGTTTTAATTCATAAAATGTACAATGACACAAAGCAGTTCACTTCCGCTGTTCACTTCCGGGTCACGAGCTTCTGAAGGCTACAATTTAAAAACAAAGTATCTGTTTTTTTTTTATTTTTTTATTTTTTTTTTTAAAGAATGTAACAGAACTACACTTTGATCTCAGACTGTAAACTCAGTCGTATGCACTGTGTGGGCAAAAGTATGTGCACCCCTGACCATCACATGGACAGCCCATCACATGATGATAATGTTCTAATAAACATCACTCTTTTCTTCCAGTTCATCCTGAAGGTGTTCAGTGGGGTGGATGGGTGTTCAGGTGTCCTCGCAGATGGGGGCAGATGGTGGCCTAAAGGTTAGGGAAGTGGCCCTCTAACTGAAAGATTGCGGGTTCGAATCCCACGACCAGCAAGGTACCACTGAGGTACCCTGAGCAAGGTGTCGCCCCCAAGCACTGCTCCCCGGGTGCTGAAAAGATAGCTGTGTGTCACTATTCACATATGGGTCAAATGCAGAGAACACATTCCGTTGTTGTGCAGTGCTGTGTCAATAATAATTAATCACTTTTCACTTTCATAGAGCTCAGGTTTGGGCCTGGTGAAGCGGAACTGTGTAGTCGTGTGAAGAATGGTCAGGTGTCCACATACTTTTGGCCTTACCTCTAGATCTTTATCCTGGTCTTGATCGTGACGGGTCAGGAGCTTATATAAGTTAACACTGGGTGCAAGACAGGAATACGCCTGGGATGGGACAGCAGACCATGAACACACAGTTACACACACATTCACAGGTTTGAGAGATGGGAGGAGACCAGAGCCAGGTTTCCGATGCGAAATTAAAAAAAAAAAAATAATAATAATTTGACAAAACACAGTTTCGAATGGTCTGTGTTTGTCCTGAGTGATGTTATGTGGTTCTCCTCTCATCATCTCCTCTCCTTTTTCCATTTCCTCTTCATGTCATGTCATGTGATTTAAATGCAAAAAAAATCATAATAATTTTCATTTAACTTTTGCACAATTTTGCTTAATCAAATACACCTCGTGCAAAGGTTTTTTTTTTCTTTGATATTCGAGAGCTCTTTTTTTTCATTGTGAAATTCATGCTTTTCAACATGTTACTCGTTTCTTAGGTTCGCAGTTTCGCATTGCACGTTAAACAGGTTCGTGGAGACAAGGCTACGGACACGGACACATCCGAGTCCAAACCGAGATCAGGATCAAACTGAGGACCGTGGAGCCGTGAGGAAGAAAAGCTACCTCTGTGTCCCCAACACGATCATCCGTCTCAAACTGTTTATTACTAAACGCACATTAAACTAAATCAGGAGCCTACGGAGCCGTACCTAAAATAACCTGTTCCGTCAACATTTGAATCCCAAAAAGAAAAAGCAGGAAAATGTGTCTGATCGAGAGAAAAAAAAAAAAGAAAGAATAAAGATCCCACACAGATCCTGTCCTTAACTGATCAAATCCGTTAAAGGTGAAAAAAGGTTGATTTGTGTATGTAAATGTTTTTAGGTTTGTTAATAATACATGACACAAATGTAAGTGTTTTAATTATTCTCACACTAATAGAAGCTCTGCTGTGAGTCCAGTCCTGACCTTAATGTTCATCTGTTCGGCGAGTGTGTTTAGATTTGGGCTGTGGGAGTCGGGTGTGGCATGTGTAAACCGTAGGCCTCCTCAAGTTCCCCCATCATGAAGTGAAATCCCCTTGCAAATCAGTCAAGAGCAGATTCATCTGTTTCCACCATAATCCTCTGCCTACTCCCTTTTCTTTCCCCATTCATCAAAAGTGTTTTTTTTTTGTTGTTGTTGTTTTGTTTTGTTTTTGTTGGGGTTTTTTTTTCCCCCTTTCAAAATTTGCTACTTCCTCATTACGACTGCTCTTCAGCACGTCGCCTCGTACCCGATCGCTATCAGTGGCGCCCTGCTTGCCTATCTCCAACAGACCACCCCGGAGCTGCTGCAGGACAACAGGAATGCTCTCCTGCGCTGAAAGGGAAGAGGAGGATTTTTCCAAGTAAAGGGTGGAGAAAGGAGGCGGAGGCCATTTTTTTCCTTCCAGGACAATACGGCCTTCTTGAATAGGACTGAAGTGGTACCAGTACAAAGATGGTTGGCTTGGAAGGAATGTAATCAGTCGCTCGGGGGAAACGGAGGAGGAAAACAGATGGACGAGATGCGAGACGGAATGTTTTATGCGCGCGTGGGATCAGGTGAAGATTCAAGATGCAGCACGATATTTGTTTTTGGTTCTGTCCAGTGCGTCAAAATGGAGGCTCGGCAGGTGCTCCTACTTTTAATATCATTCAAATAAACAAAACTAGCGCGGATTTGACTTAACTTGACAAGCTTTGCATAAGACAAATGGTTGGCGGTCTACAGACTTTCACCCATACACACGCACACACAAACAGACACTGACTCTCTCCGGCTCTCGGTGGTTAGGCCTGGGGGGGAAGGGGGGGGGGGTTTGGCCAGTGACCCTATTTTCAACCCAAACGGTTGGGTTTCAGTTTAGTCGAGTTCATGTATTACATTTCGCATAATGCTTTCATAAGACTAAAGCCCATTTTACGCCAAAAGATTTGTGGTCTGAGCTTTCGTTTCTGTTCTCTCTTGCACTGGTCTATTCAATATAACATACAAAGATCTGAACGTTTTCTGGAAAGCTGTACAATCCCAAATCAGAAAACGTTGGGACAGTCTGGAAAACGCAAAAAAAAAAAAAAAGAAAGTAGTGATTTCTAAATTTACTTTGACTTGTATTTCATCGCAGACAATATGAACACAAAATAGTTCATGTTTTGTCTGGTCAACTTCATTTCATTTGTAAATATACATCCTTTCCTGTCATTCAGACCTGCAACACATTCCAAAAAAAAAAAAGGGGGTTGGGACAGGAGCAATTTAGGGCTAGTAATGAGGTGCATTGGTTAAATAATGATGTGATTTGAAACAGGTGATGACCAACAGGTGATTGTAATTATGATTTGGTACAAACTCCGCATCTAAGAAAGGTCTAGTCTTTTAGGAGCAAAGATGGGCCGAGGATCGCCAGTTTGCCAACAAACAAGTGAGAAAATTATTGAAATGTTTAAAAACAATGTTCCTCAAAGAAAGATAGGAAGAGATTTGGATATTTCACCTTCAACAGTGCATAACATAATTAAAAGATTCAAGGAATCTGGAGGAATTTCAGTGCGTAAAGGACAAGGGCGCAAGCCTGAGCTGAACAACCGTGATCTCCGATCCCTCAGGCGGCACTGCATCAAGAATCGTCATTCATCTATAAGCGATATCACCACATGGGCTCAGGACTACGTTGGCAAATCTTTGTCAAGTACCACAATACGTAGTTACATCCATAAATGCCAGTTAAAACTGTACTGTGCCAAAAGGAAGCCCTATGTTAACAGTGTCCAGAAGCGCCGTCGACTTCTCTGAGCTCAGAGGCATCTGGGATGAACCATCAGACAGTGGAAATGTGTACTGTGCTCAGACGAATCAGTATTTCAGGTATTTTTTGGGAGAAATGGACGCCGTGTGCTCCGGACCAAAGAAGAAAAGGATCATCCAGACTGTTTCCAGCAGCAAGTCCAAAAGTCAGGGTCTGTCAGTGTATGGGGTTGTGTCAGTGCCCCTGGCAAAGGTAACTTGCACTTCTGTGATGGCAACATTAATGCTGAAAAGTGCATAGAGATTTTGGAGCACAATACGCTGCCTTCAAGAAGACATGTTTTCCAGGGACGCCCATGCATTTTTCAACAAGACAATGCAAAACCACATTCTGCACACATTACAACAGTCCTGGCTGCGGAGGAAGAGGGTACGGGTACTTGACTGGCCTGCCTGCAGTCCCGACCTGTCCCCAATAGAGAATGTGAGGCACATTTTGAAGCGCAAAATGCGACAATGAAAACCCTGTACTGTTGCCCACCTTAAGACTTTTTGCAGGAAGAATGGGACAAAATTACACCTGAAACACTTCATCACTTGGTGTCTTCAGCTCCTAAACGTCTTAAGTGTTGTGAAAAGGAATGGCAACATTACAAAGTGGTAAATGCTTTACTGTTCCAACTTTTTTTGAAATGTGTTGCAAGAACCAAAATTGGAATATGTGTTTAATTTGGAAAAAAAAAAACAAAGCAATAAAATTCATGAGGAACACATTTAATAATGTGCTGTTGTTTTGTTTTCAATGTACTACAGGTCAAAGATAATTTAACAAAGTACTGTTTTAAGTTTGATTTTAATTTAACATACCGTCCCAACTTTTTCTGATTAGCAGTTCGTTTAGCAGTTCATTACTGAATCCGATTTTCACTCCTATAATAATAAAAATTAATAATAGGAAATAATTTGATATTTGAATGATTATTTTTGAAATATAGGTTATATGGGTAAAATTATATTATTAAAAAAAAAAAAAAAAAAAAACTGGTGTTTTGGAGTGGATTTTCACAAAAGGTGATGCTCATCAGTGGACGGTCAGGTCGGACGGCGGAAGTTCCGTGAATCTGAGAAATTTTGAGCTGAAATCTCGGAGTGTGAGCGCTGCTGCTGCGATGTTTGTCTAAAAACCACCGATGGCCTAAAACGACTCGAAGCTCACAGGATACAAATACGGTATAGATGGCAAGACATCTTTATTCCCTCCAGCTCATTTTTCCTCCACGATGCTGAATAATGATGTAATGATGTCCCTCATTTCATAACCGAATTCAGCCATTAATTATCAGGATCTTGTTCTGTGTGACAAGTAGTATTTTTTAAAAGACTGCTGAAACCGCACAGCGTAAACCTGACTTAACGACTGCTATTACTATCACTACCACAGGGTGGTAATTCTACAGCTTTTACGGCAGTAACGTTTGTTAACGACAGGTTTTATTTCCTTTGGAAGCAGAGATCTTGAAATGAAAGGAAGCCATTGTGTGAGGTTCCAGCAAGGCGAGTTTGGAGCCAGAAGTGGGAGAGCAGCTGCCGGAAAACAAGCGATTGGAGTCCTTGAGCTTGGACCTTCTCTGATATTCTGTCGACGCAGGTACGGGGAGGAGAACCGTGCGCTCGGCTGCACTAACAACATGACGGTGCTGGTTTGCTCAGGTTTTCTTCCTGCTGACGTGGGATGAGCTTTGTCCTTTATTTTTTTTTCCTGCTGACCTCATTACCGCCTCCCCAGCCAAAAGGGTCGAGCAGTTATTTATAAAGCCAGAACAGATGTAGCAAGTAGGCAGAGTAACGAGAGTGAGGCAAGGAGCTGGAGGAGGAGGATGACGGTTCTGGTTTCTCATTATCCAGCACATCTCCCAAGTCTCTCCCCAGGGGAAGAAACTTGATGAATATTTTGGAAACACGACGAAGCAGTTGGCTGTCGAGCGGTTGAGTCATGGTCAGCACGTACTTTTTAGGGTTTGGCTTTGTGTTTGATGGCTGACTGGGCAAGTGGTCTGCTCCGTCACACACAGTCCTGAACATATGTGTGTTTGTGTGTGTGTGTGTGTGTGTGTGGGGGGATCCAAATTTTCTGGATCCAGTCTTCGTTATTAATTGTATTATCCTAGTAACTGCCAAAGAATTAATTTAGTATTTACATTCCTCCTACCGTGACTCAGAGATTAAGGCTTTGGCCTGCTGATTACATTTCTGAGTCGTTTCCATGACTCGAGTCATTTAAGTCAAATGATTCATTCAGATTCGTCCGGTTTCAAGATTTGCCTAAATATATCATTGCCTGTATGCCTGTGGTCACACTAGCAGGCGAAGTGTTGCGCTTGTTGCGCGCAGCTCATCTTTGGTGGACCTTTAGCGACCACTACCGTCGTCTCTTGTGGCCTTTGCGTAACAGAAGTAGCTGTACACAACTCTGTTAAGATAAATAAATCAATAAATAGCACACCAATTGGTGTGAAAATATGCAGTTTGCTTTACCTGCTTGGCTTCATACTAGCTCAGTTCTCAGGTTAGCAATTCAAGCTAACTGTGCTATCGACGTGTACTAGCTAGCTAATGAAAAACTCTGCTACTTCCTCTTTTAGTTTTATTTCCCTCCATAGTGTCTCTATGCAAGTTTGCTGAAAGGTCTTATATTACAAGATAAGATGAATCCACTGTACGTTTTTCTTTCAAACATTAACTGGATGCTATCTGCGGACAGGAAGTAAAGTTATGAGCGGGGAACTGAAGAAAGGTCGGACCACACGCGTAAGAAACGTCGGACCACACGCGCAACTGAAGAAACGTCGGACCACACGCGTAACTGAAGAAACGTCGGACCACACGCGTTTTCCTTTGAGAACTCAGCTGTGTTGCTCATGTACATAGATAAAGCACACTTCACATCTGGAACTCTCCAGCTCTGATTGACTCTCAGCCAAGACCGAAAATATTTCTAATGAGGTGGATAAAGTTTGCCGTCTGTGCCATTGCGAATAAGACGTACACAATTTGCAAATGTTCAAAATTTTTTAACCTAAAATAATTCATGACTGAATATTCGCTGATTTGGACACTCGTGCAGCGTGAGACGAACGATTCTCGATCCTGATTCACTGAATCAATTCCACTGGCACACAAACAACTTAGAATTTTTTATTTTTTTTACCAAGATTTAAAAACAAGCTAAAACCATTTATGCTAATTTTTTTTTATCTGTGTGCCTAAAACGAGGTTTAGCTAACATTTCTTCACTGCTTGGCGCTCAGTCATCATCCTTAATTTACTCATCATTATCTGCATCATGTAGGAATGTCCTGCTTCCTCTTTTCCTTTTCCTCCAGTCCTTGTTTCCTCTTTCAACTTTGACTTCCTGATAGGTAAGTAAACAAATTCACACAAGTCAAGGACATGCCAGCAAGAAAGGGTTTAGCATGCTTTCCTGAGACGTTACTGGTCGTTCATTCCTATGGACTTAAAAGAAAAAAAAAAATCCACCAGAATGACTTGAATTAATAATTATAATAATTTATAATTAACCACTATCATTGCGCAAACAATTTCTTTTTTTTTCTTGTTGGTTAAAGTTTCTTTCATGGACACGGCGGACCATTCTCACACTGTTGAACGATTTCCTACTTTACCCACAATGCAGTTCAAATCAGTCAGTGGTGCTTTAGTTTAGTGCTTTAGAGCAGACGTCCCCAACCCCCGGTCCGTGGATCATTTAGTACCGGGCCTCAAAGAAAAAAATTCGTGGTCAAAATGATGGTTATTTTTCTTTCATTAGTCTTCTGGATCTTATTTTGAAAAGCGACCGTTTCCGCCCTCGCCTCACTACCGCACTTGACTCTGGCACGCCATTTCACGCATCAGGGACACAAACTAAAAAAAAAAATGATCCAAAAACAAAATTCACTGGAGAGCTTTTTTGGGAAGGAACGAGCAAACGATGGGACAGCAGAAGGGTCACAGACTGCCAGCAAAAAGAAAGCTACATTTAACAGAAAACACCAAGATTCCTGCCTAAGTTACTGCTTCATCGCAACAGGTGATATACAAGCTCCACACCCGCTATGTGAAACCCCCGCGCCTCTACCCGGTCCGTGGAAACATTTTCATGCATGAAACCGGTCCGTGGTACAAGAAAGGCTGGGGAGCGCTGGTGTAAAGTATAAGCATTTAAAGTATAAGGAGAATACAGGCCAGCAAATTAGCAACAGAATCAGTGTAGAGTTTTGGTAAAGTTTTGGCTCGGAGTGAGGGTTCAGTCCTGTCTTTTAAAGAATGAATAATAATTTGAGAACTGTCTCCTTCATGAAACACCTCACAAACTACAAAAACACATTTCTGTAAACCCTCTGGCAGAAAGCTGTCTCGGCTCTTAAGAGTTTGGACAGACTGCGCTGGTTGGATCCCTTCTGACTCCGCTTCACTCCAATAATAAAGTGAAATTAAAACACATCCAGACATCTTTGGGGAATTCCAGATGGTTTGAGTACATGATTAATGGCAGAGATCTGGGGCTGCACTCGAAACCCATCTAGCATTGTTTTTCTTTTCTTTTTTTTTTTCTTTACTTTTCTTTTTTTTTCTTACTCAGGGAGTGGAGGGTAGTTTTTAAGAATGACATCAGGGTGAATAAAATGGGCACCGGTGTGTGTGTGTGTGTGTGTGTGTGTGATGGCATCATACATATATTAGTGCATCTAAAAAAAAAAGAAAAAAAAGAATATCATGAAAAAGTGCAATATTTTCCATCAGTTGTTTAAGAAATTGAAAATGTAATATATTCTAGACCTCTTCAGGAAAGGGGCTACAACTGACACATTCCTAATATCAACCCACTCCTGAACCAGAGACAACGTCAGAAGCTCTTACCTGGACTAAGGAGAAAACCAACCAGACCGTAGCTCAGTGCTCCAAAGTCCTCTTTTCAGATGAAAGTAAATTTTGCATTTCATTCATAATTAATCTCCTAGAGTCTGGAGGAAGAGTGGAGAGGCTCAGAATCCAAGCTGCTTGAAGTCCAGTGTGAAGTTTCTGCAGTCGGTGATGATTTGGGTTCCATGTCATCTGCTGCTGTTGATCCACTGTGTTTTATCAAGTCCAAAGTCAACGCAGCATCTACCAGGAGATTTTAGAGCACTTCATGCTTCCATCTGCTGATGAGCTTTATGGAGACGCTGATTTCCTTTGCCAGCAGAACTTAGCACTGATCACAGTGACACAGCTACTATCAAATGCTTTACTGACCGTGATATTACTGAGCTTCTGTGTATTACTGAGCTGCTCTTGATAGAGAATCTATGGGGTTTTGTTAAGAGGAAGGAAAAGCACTTTTTTTTCACAGTATTAAATTTTTTTTAAGATGCACTAGGGTTAGTATATGAGCTTTAAGTGATTTTTTTTTTAAATCACCGCCTGCCTAAGTGACTTTAAATGTGCCTTCATAACTTACATAAAGCCGCATGTGAATGCAGCAGCCACAGATTCTGAATGACTTCATGACCACGTCTAGACCGAGAGCCCTGATGCTTTTAGAGATAACGTCGAGCGGTAATACAGCCTGCCACAATGTCGCCTGAGATACATTGTTCTCTTCATATATCTTAAACCTAGAACCTCAAAGATAAGCGTGCGAGTGTGGGGGCTAATACTTTCGAGCGAACCTGGATACCGGTCTGTACTTCCGAGCTGAGACAAGGATAGAAATTCCCTGTGAAAGAACTCGTTGGCAGCAATCATGGTGTAAGATAATGTTAACTAAACAGCTACATACACCCACCGGTACCTGTACAAGCGTTCAGTGAAACAATCAGCCAATCAGCATTCAGCACAGAATCATGCAGGTACAGGAGTTAATGTTCAC
Source organism: Synodontis membranacea (assembly GCA_025674565.1). Taxonomy (NCBI): domain Eukaryota; kingdom Metazoa; phylum Chordata; class Actinopteri; order Siluriformes; family Mochokidae; genus Synodontis; species Synodontis membranacea. The sequence goes on along the minus strand of JAOVYU010000038.1, from coordinate 2,190,222 downwards.
GTCAAAGACTGGTGTGGAGGGAAAAGTGATCTCAGTGAAACTGATGGTGGCACATTTGAGCGTTTCAGAAATTGCTGATCTCCTGAAACAGCAGTCTATAGAGTTAGTTTAGACAGAATGGAGCAAAAACAACAACAACAACAACAAAAAAAACAACAACACAAGCACCCACTCTGTACAGCCGTGGTGAGCAGAAAGGCATCTCAATACACCTCTAAGGGCTACGAAAGGAGAAGACAACACCAGGTTCACTCCTGTCAAGCCACTTTGTCTACTGAAAACAATGAAGAACTATAAAATAAAAAGAAAAAGATAAAAAAAAATGGAAGTGCGGATAAGACGCATCCAAGTAGCTTGTTGTTGGTAGGGTTTCCTAATTGTGAAAATAAGAATAAAGGTATTAAACTTTAATCTTTTTTAGCCTGTAATCACTCTCTCTTTACTTACTCTGTGTGTGTGTGTGTGTGTGTGAGTGTAATGGCTGAGCTGTGACTTTCTATCTGTGGAATAATGCCACATTCCTGTGTGGCTCAGTATCCTGTTCCTCCTGTGTCTCCACCTCCACTTAGAGCTTCACGCCAAGCGGCACGTACACTCAGTACGGGCGCTCCATTGCCACCCCACCCCCGTCCATGGGTACACGCCGTATCCCAGCACCACCCTGCTCACACCGCTCAGGAAGTAAGGACCAAGGGACCAATCATGCACCCTCAAATCCCACCAGGACAAGCGAGCGTGCTCAGACTGGGACGGCTTCCTGGGGGAGGGAACGACTCCAACGCAAACTTTTTCGTTTTGTGTTTTCTGTCTGCTTGAACGGACACAGACGAGCCGAGTGATTAGGCTACACACGCCGATACGTCCCGGCATGGTTACGTGAAACATCAGCATTCTTGAGACGCTGCTCGTCCAATCAGATTAGGCGACTGCTGTATACTACAATCAGCTACAAGACACGACACATCCATGACGCTAAAATGTTCCCCTTTTGCTCATATATGATTTATGCAGAAGTGTTTAATATAGTACATTCCTATCCAGCCTCACTATCCAGCCATGTCCGGTGTATCATCAGTAAAAGAACGTTTCCGACATTTCACAACTGTCATAAAGTGTCATAACTCAGAAATGTCCCCTTAGTAACGCCTGGTTCTCTTCAATACTATGACATATAAC
>JAOVYU010000038.1:2126423-2136699 GCA_025674565.1 Synodontis membranacea | reverse complement strand
TGGAGCTGTGGTCATGTGGAAGGCTTTGCCGAAGCACTCACACACACACACACACACACACACACACACACACACACTTCTGTGTAATTCTCCGAATTATAAAAGCACTCATTTGCTGATTGTTTCAAAACGTGTGTCTCATCACAATATAAAGACTTAATGCAGTGAGCGATTAATTCACTTCAATTCAATTTTATTTGTATTAACAATAGGCATTGTCACAAAGCAGCTTTACAGAAATATATAAATTCTGCTTATAAATTGATGAATCTATAAATGTATGTACATATCGCTAATGAGAAAGCCTGTTTCGACGGGCTAGCATCACGCTGAGAGAGACACCGTATACCGCCTCTCACTGGAGGAACACGGTAAAGCACACAGCCAGGAACGAACGCCTAGCGTGATAACCTGCTTTGGGTCGTGCTCAATCCGCTCCTGTTTGTGGGAAAACACTTTAACTTCATTTGTTAAATGCAGCTTAACAGAATTAAGTTTGAAGCACATCCGTGCCACATTTTGCCCTGTTCTTCTTAAACAAAACCAGTTTAGAGAACAGAAAATGTTTGCCCTGTTGCTGGGAGAGCGTGAGCTCGTATCCTGACATTGCCACAGTCAGCCATGACTAATGAGGTCAGCCAATCACGTGCGTCTGTGAGCAGCTCGAACGACGCGGTGCCTAGCTTGTTAAAGTCTTAACATGAGCATGAAACGGCCGTCTGTTGACATGTATATATTTGAAACAGGAAGCTGGAGTGACTTTGTGTTGAAGTCCTTGCCAACACCCGACAGTGAGAGATGCACCACACCTCTGTCCAATCCAAACAAACCCGAAAACGTCTTAGAAAGCTGGCTAAATATGAGTTTAACAAGATGGTGACGGAGTATAAATACGGAATCGTGTGAATAATGTTCTCGCTCGGTCTGAGGAAGCAGCATTCCGGCATTCAAGAGGTAAAATTTCCAAATGAATAAAGTCCAGCCATTTACCATCAACAAGCAATGATTTGACTGACAGCCACACGCTATTGACATGATGAGAAAGAGACGCCCTGGGGGCGGGGCATATATGGTTCTAGAGAGTATTTCAGTGGATGATCAGGAAGTCTTGCCTAGATGTGAATCCTCAAAATAAAAGTCATGAAACGAAATGAATAAAATATATATCTCCAAAAGCATATTTTGATTCTTATTGGTGTCCATTACGTCAAATTTGGACACCAGTTTTGACATCCTGGGGCTCTTTAAAGGAGGCGTTTGCTAGACGTCACCCTCACTGCTGCAGGATGGTGAGGACAAAGCTGGATGGGAGTTGATTAAATGACAATGACAGGATTTGAAAGAAAAATGGAGTAAAATCTGAAGAATAAGAGATGAGGGTGTGTTTATTTTAGCAGCAAAAGCCCAGCACCCAGGCCGCTCTCCTCCTGATTACCCTGGCGTGATGCGTATCCGCTCGCTGGATCATGACCTGGTGTCATTCGACTCCGTGTGACCTTGCGGTGGATGCTTTGTGGCTTTGCTGACACGCAGGCATGATCCCTCCACTCCACGGCTGTTATCGCCCGCGTGCGACCGGACGATGCCGAGAACAAACGCCGTCTTTCATGCGCTGGAGAGCTTCACAATGGATCTGTTGATGCTCCTGAGAGAGAGAGAGAGAGAGAGAGAGAGAGAGAGAGAGCGATAGAGCCGTGCTAAGCAACAGGAAAAGCAATTACTAAACGGTGATTCCTTGTTTTTCAGAACTGTGAAGAGAACTTAGTGTTCTTAATGGAGAAGATATAAATAGAATGAAGCCTCTAGCTGTCAGATTAATGGTTATATAGATTATGGACTGGGTTCGATGAACCTCTGGGATAACAGGAAGTCCCATTAGTTCTGTCGTTCATCGGGATTACAAAGTGAGTATGGCATTTGGAAAAAAAAACAAAAAAAAAACAAAGCACACATGCAAGCAACCACACTGGTGTAATGAACAGGACGAGAACCTCACGTCGTCCTATAAAGCAAGCTGAGCCGGGTCGAAGTTCCCAATACAGCCTTCAATAAAGCCTTGTTAAACAGGAATGTTCTCCCTGCCTCAGGCTTCTGCTGGGACTAATTAGCAACGAGCCGCAGATTAACGTCATTACAGAGAGACTGACAGGATGATTTAACTGACAGAAATATCATTAAGCATGTTGTCACGCAGACAGAGAGAGAGAGAGAGAGAGAGAGAGAGAGGAGGGTGAAGCAGTCATGTGTGAGGAGTGAGAGATAGAGAGCGTGATAAAGGGAACAGAGAGAGTGCAGTAAATATAGAAGAGAGTAAATAAAAAATTTGCTATGTGCATGTCATATGCTAAAGCTGCAGTCAGATAAGCATACACACACACACACACACATCATTCCAAGAGTGTCAGTGAGCGCAGACGTTTTTACATGACACACATAAATAAGAAAATGGAAACGTCGAGGGAGTAAAAAAACAATCTGTTTGACAGGCATCACTGTTAACAAAGAAAAGGAAAAAAAATTCTTTAATCTCGGCCAAATGTTCACAAAATTGAAACAGTCAGAGATAAAACCGCAACCTTGCGTTTTAATGCCTTGCGGATTCTCCGTAACATGACTAGCTGCATTTTATTTATTTGTCCTGCTATCTTCAGGAGAGAGGAAAAAGAAAGACTGGTGAAGGAAGGAGAGATTATTGCTGCTGTAACGTAAGTGAACTAACGTACTGTAGCACATTTAAGGCTCGTGTCCACCCAATGTCTTCTTTTTTTTTTTTTTTTCTTTTTTTTTTTTTTTTTTTTTTTTTTGCACTGACCACGTCTATTTTCTCCACCAGGCCTCTGAAGGTTAGCACCGCACGTCCTCGGCGCAGAAACACCCTCAGCTCGAAAGAGTTCTGGAACGCCGCCGGACCCGTCAGTGTCACTTCTCTCCGCTTAGCTTTCTTTAATCCGTCTGCACGCACCGTTAGCGCGTCCTTACTGGACGGAACGCTCTGGAGCACCTTCTCTGTATAGAAATAGCCCGGATTTCGTGAGGACAAACTGCAGACGCTGAGTGCGTGCCTGGAAGCCAGCAAAAGCAGAGACTTGAAGTTCACAACAAAGGAATGCAGTGCTAGAAGCATGCAAAGACGCAAAGTGCTAGAAGATGTTTTTTTGCAACCTAGCAACAATAAGCGTTTGAGAGAAGCGCTGTGAAAGCGAGCTGCTGGATACAGGCCCGTAGCGTAGCCATGAGTACGATGTGTTGCACTTTAATGATAATTTGAAAAAATCATTGTGGTGTAAGAGGAATGAAACACTTCATTCGCAACAGGACATGGTGTTATGTGAAAATAATTATCTTCAGGGCTGTAGCTTGTCATTGATTATGTTACTGTAACAGCACACCACTGAGGGTTTTATCCCTTACATATTTCTCTCCAATCATCATCCCTGTCATTCTAGTGGTGATACGTTTGCAGCTAGTCGCGTTGGTTCACAAGGAACGTGGAGATTACTAGCGAGTGTAAGACGAGGCGAGGTGACTGCGCAGAATGTTGGTATTGCAGGCATGCAGACCTGACTGAGAGCGAGGCTGTTCTCAGACATATTTCAGCTTTGTCTCGATTGTGTGTGTATGAAAGAATCTTTAACATGCAAGGCAACCTGGCTGCAGTGTATGTCTCACTGTGTGTGTGTGTGTGTGTGTGTGTGTGTGTGGGAACATTACAGCCAAAAAGAAATGCGCTACAAAAGTGTCATTTCATCCGGACTGACGGTGTGGCAGGCCGCCGCTGGATGATTTCAGAGCGAGCATACGGTATGAAGCAACAGCTCCCTGCTCTGAAGAACAGAGCGAGAACAAGAGGCAGAAACATCTGGAAGCACTGTTTGTTTGCGACTGCCACGCCCGTCCTGCGTGTGAGTGATTCCTAAGCCGGGAGATGACAGGCGGAAACAAATGCGCAAAGGATTGTGGGTAGGGGGGAACCCCGGGGAATGGAGCGGATTAGTGCAGGAGGAGCGCGAGTTATGCATGCCATGTGCCTTAGCATGACCGTTTTTCTGCAAATACAAACACACACACACACACACACACACACACACACCAGGCCATTCTGTACCTCAAACACTGCAAGGCTTTATTGTGTGGTTTTTAACTGATATTGAATTTATATCACGTTTTTTCACTCACACACGTGCGCTTGTTAGACGTGCATTAAGGGATTAGCTTGTGTATTCAGGCCAGCGCTAACATTAGCTTTGGATATGAAAACAAATAATGGCGCCTCTTTTTATGGTCCGTGACATCAAAGTATTCATGTATGCAAATGTTTCGTATCTGTGCAGCCCTTCAGAAAGGTCTTTGAAGTCTTTGTACTTCTCTGTGTGTGCGCGCGAGTGTGTTTGTGTGTGTGTGTGTGTGTCAGTGTGCGCGTGTGTGTGTGTGTGTGTGTGTGCACCTCTTTTTTGGGTCGAGTGATATGAATACTCTCACTTAGCTCTCTGGCCTGCAGTATTAATCGGGAGACTGACGCCGCGGCTTTGAAACGGCCCGTGTCGTAGCACGCTTCAAAAGCACCAAATCAAACACGCGCTCCAGACATTTCATCCATTTTTAAAGACATTCCTGTGTGATAATTCTTATGGATCGAAATCACTACCATCCACATGTTAAAGCACTCAGTGTGTCCGCTGTTCTTCTGCTGTAATGGCGTCTGTGTCCTCAGGGAGGCGCTGAAACACACCCAGAAAGAAGGGATGCAGAAGATGGAGGACTCGTTCAGGAGAAGACTGGAGATCGTCGAGGAACAGGGGTCAAAGGTGAGGCCATAGTGTTCGCTTTCAACATGCCTCCGTTTTAGGAAGGGAAATGACTACTAATGTACGATTCGGATATAAGATCCTGTGTTTATTGTTTTTAGAAATGAATGCTGAATTATGCTGGTGGTTGGGGGGGTTGTTTATCAGCGCGAGTATTCCCGGAACAGACGGTTTGTGTGGATTAAAACGACCCTAATTTGAAAATGTAAGAAGTAGAAAGTACAGATACTCATGCTAAAACGTAAGAAGTAAAGGTAGAAAGTAGGCACCAAAAAGAGTAGCGAAGTAAAGTACAGATACCCGAAAATTCTACTTAAGTACAGTAACGAAGTATTTGTACTTCATTACTTCCCATCTCTGCTAGTGACACTGTGATTGACAGGGGAGAGACAGTATGCCCCGCCATCATCCCACAATGCATAGACATGATCTCCTCAGGAATGGGCCAGTCCTTTTCTGTTCAGCCAATCAGAAGCCATAAAACTATAGATCTACCGTATTGTTTATACACACTGGTCTGAAATTCTCATCAGAAAGTATTTAGTTATAGAGCCGTGGCACTGTATAGTCCACACAGTGAGCTGGCTCCACCTCTTCTGGAGATGCCAAAAAAGTAATAAATTGACTACCCTAACCCTAATCCTAACCCTCATCCCTACCCTAACCCTAATCCTAACCCTCATCCCAACCCTAACCCTAATACTAACCCTCATCCCAACCCTAATCCTAACCCTCATCCCAACCCTAACCCTAATCCTAACCCTCATCCCAACCCTAACCCTAATACTAACCCTCATCCCAACCCTAATCCTACCCCTCATCCCAACCCTAACCCTAATCCTAACCCTCATCCCAACCCTAACCCTAACACTAACCCTTCTCCCAACCCTAACCCTAATCCTAACCCTCATCCCAACCCTAACCCTAATCCTAACCCTAATCCCAACCTTAACCCCAGTCTAATTAATAAATATATAAATATATGTTAACCCACACATTGTTTATCTTTTTTTTTATTACTCTTTTTATTATTCTATTCTTTTTTTTTTTTTCATAATCACACACTGAGGATCACACACATGTAGGAGTTTTTAATTACAGCAGAGATCAATCATGATCCAAATTTACATTTAAACAATGATGCCAAGCCGTTATCCAAAGAGTGATCCAGTAAACAAGGCACGGCTCTGATAAACAAAGACCCAGCACATAATAAAGAACTTACTCACACACGGGGAACGGCAGGACTTTGCAATCAGTTCAGAGGTTGTGTTAGCATTCCCGAGCTCCGCTGGCAGGGAGGGGGAGTGTCCTGGATCCGTGCTATAACCTCATTTTTCTGTGCTTCGCTGTTAGATTCTGATTGTGTATCATCTAGCTCTTCTAATCTTTCTGCACTATTGCGAAGGTGGTGACACGATTTGACTCTGTGTTCTTCAGTCACAGCTCTATATTTCTGTGACAGAATGATTTTCCTCTTCACTAAGTGAAAACTATCAGAGGTGCTGTACATATTTACTCCATATTAACCTTTGGCTGTTACAAAGGCCTGACACTGGAGACTCCTTCCATAAATGATGAAAAAGGATCAATCTCTGTACAGAAAATGTCTATGTGGAGCGTCCAGTCTGTGCTCTGCAGCTGTACTGTTGTCATAGCTGCTGTTACACACACGCACGGACACACACAAACACACACACACACACACACGGACACACACGAACACACACTCTGCTGTTTCAAACCTCATTTTATAGCTTTTATTTTTATCATTTATATTTTTGGTTTAAGAGGAACACACACGCACCATGCACAGTTCCTCATCAGCACACTAGCACAAGAATGAATTTCCTTTCACACACACACACACACACACACACACCCACACCCACACACACACAGAGTTCCCGTCTGTCACACCCACATCAATGCAGTTATTTTCACACTCTCTCCATTTATTACACAAATCAACCATAATTCTCTCTCTCTCTCTCTCTCTCTCTCTCTCTCTCTCTCACACACACACACACACACACACACACGCTTTTGAAAATACAGTGGCCTTGGTTGAGGCTGCAACACATGGCGTGCCAGCATCTTTGTGCTTTTAAATAATTTTATTATAGCTCCAGAGGAGACCTTTACTAAAAGTACACGTGTTTGAAGTAGAAGACAATTCACAATTCTCTTACAATAAATTAATTAGTATAAATTAAATGCTTCTTTAATAATTGTTCTCCAAAAGCAAACACAAGATGTTCATGATCTGATCAGCATCCTAAACTCAGAGAGAGAGAGAGAGAGAGAGAGAGATGCAGGGAGACAGATAGAGTGAAAGGGAGAGACAGACAGAGTGAGAGAGACAGATAGACAGACAGAGGGACAGAGAGACGGTGAATGAGAGACAGACATAGAGAGAGAGAGACAGACAAGGAGAGAGAGAGTGAGAGAGGGAGAGCGAGAGAGAGTGAGACAGACAGACAGAGAGAGAGAGAGACAGAGAGAGAGAGAGAGAGGGGGGGGGGGGACTGTTTATAACTCTTTATATGTGGTCATAGTGGAATGTGCGTATAATAATGCTGTCATTATCATTCACTTACACACTCACACACTTTCCACCCATTACACAAACGTGCAATAATTCTCTCACACTGTCTCACACATGTGCGCACTCACACACACACACACACACACACACACACACACACACACACACACAATCACAGTCTGCTGATAAAAACACGGTGGCCTTGGTTCTATGCAACAATGAGTACATTGCGTGCCACCATTCCAGCTCTGTGTTCATGTTCGTGTGTGTGTGTGTGTGTTCGTGTGTGTGTGTGTGTGTTTGTGTGTTTGTGTGTGTGTCAGTGTGTGTGTGTGTGTGTGTGTGTGTCAGTGTGAGAGAATTATTGCACATTTTTGAGACAGTGTGATATTTGGTTTTGATCACTTCATGTAAGAGCTCCCAATTAAAAAAATATCAAAATGCAACATAACGAAGTAGTAAATAAATAAAAAAAATAAATTCGTAATGAATAATCAAACACTATTGTGACAAATATCAGTGGATTCTTAAAAAAAAATCCTAAAACAATATCAATATACAAACATGTAATAAAATGTACAAAAGTGAAATAAAGGAAACGAATAGAACATGTATCATGCCAGTGAATAGGACGAATAATGGAATGCAAATAAACCCTTAATTAAAAACTAAACTGTGTGTTTAATGTCTGTTTAATGTGTTTTTTAATCTCGCTGAGGTTTAGAGGGAGTTAAGTGAAGTGATGAAGCCTGGGAGAGCATGCGGAAACCAAGGAAAAGTTTTAGGGATGTTCTTATGACCCGGATTAAATTCATTCAATTTTTGATTACAAAGTATTTACAAATAACTTTAATAAGGTCTGTCCTGTAGGGTTTAAATAATCTGCACAACTAGGCTACAGTGGTAATATTTACAGTGTTCAGTGTGTGTGTGTGTGTGTGTGTATGTGTTTTGTGCAGTGGAGGAGAGATGCAGCTCTGGAGCTCGACATCGAGAGACAGAAAAATGAACAGCTGATTCTCAAGTACCACACTGAGTACCAGCAGCTACAGGACAAGGTAGTACACACACACACTCGCACACACTCGCACACACACACACACACACTTACAGATGCAATACAGATGGATGACAAATGAAACCCAGTGGCAGAGTTACACTGATCACCTTTATCCAGTGATGAAAGATTTCTTTCCTGATGGGCGTGGTCTCACCCAGGATGACTCCGCCCCATCCGCAGGCTCTCCGACTGCTTTAAAGAAGACTATAATTATGGACATGGAACACTACGCTGGCCAAATTAACCAAATGGACAATTTTTTTGTCTAGAAGCAAGCGTAAATCATTATTGTAGCATTCCAACTCTAGCAATAGTTCATTAACTTCACTCAACTTACTAGCGGCTGTGAATATCAGCACGACTGTGATTACCTACAGCCGAATGTGGTGCTTATTCTGTTAAACCTCCATCTCTCGTACTCGTTTGTCTCTCCGTGTCGTCTCGTCTCCTCAGCTGCCCACTCTGGTGCAGTCTGCCATACGGGAGCTGAAGGAGGAGGTGTCGGCTCTGGAGACGCGACTAGGAGAGCGCGAGAAGGAGGCGAAGCGTGTGCGAGAGGAGGCCTCCGAGCGAGAGGGGCGCCTCCTGCGAGAGCGACGAGCGGAGGTGGAAAAGCTCCAGCACAAAATAAAGGAGCACCAGCAGGAGGCGCTGGAGCTACAGCGAGCGCACGGAGACGTCCAGCAACTCAGAAAGGAAAACTCCGCTCTAAACGAGGAGGTCAGGTATTATTATTTCAATCATGAAACGATGGATCAACAAAGTCTGAGCAATCAGAACGAGCATCCAGTGCATATCATTACTCACAAAATAGCTCGCGGGATCATGATCGCAGTTCGAAGCCGGATTCCTCTTTATTTTTAATATTATTTATTTTATTTTTTTGATGATGATGATGATGATGGATTTCGTTACACTCCAATCTGTAAAGGTTTCGGTTTTTGTGCGTGTAATGTTCGGTAGCTGTGTGTGAGAGCGTAGCAGAGATAAAAGAGAGTTTCGCATAGATGAGTGTCGTGACTCTAAACACAAACTGCAGCATGTCACCAGAGAAGTGCCTCACACACACACACACACACACACACACACACACACACCTCTACAGCTGCACTTGTCTCGTCTCCCCCGACTCTCAGCTCATCACAGTGCACCACTACGCTATTTTCCCTTTCCTCACATCACACCTACAATGTTGTGCATAAGTATTCACCCCCTTAAACTTTCCTAACATTTTGTAGCGCTCTAACCTGGAACACCTGGAGCTGACAAGAGTCACATGATCTCAGTACAAATACACCTGCTCCTTGGAACAACCCAGAGTCCAGTGAGTTTTAAAAAACAGACCTGAAGAAACAGGTCCTGGACAAAGTACTGAAGAAATATCAAACTGTAGCATTGCGTTAAATTCATTAGCTAAAAAAAGAAAGAAATATAATGATATGATCACGAGACTGCCAAGAGAAGCACACATCTACCTGTCTGTCTGTTTCCTTCTCTCTCTCTCTCTCTCTCTCTCTCTCTCTCTCTCTCTCTTTGACTCTCTCTCTCTCTGTCTCTCTCTCTGTCTCTCTCTTTGACTCTCTCTCTCTCTCTCTCTCTCTCTCTGACTCTATCTCTCTCTCTCTCTGTCTCTCTCTCTGTCTCTCTCTTTGACTCTCTCTCTCTCTCTCTCTCTTTGACTCTCTCTCTCTCTGTCTCTCTCTCTCTCTCTCTCTTTGTCTCTCTCTCTCTCTCTCTCTCTCTCTCTCTCTCTCTCTTTGTCTCTCTCTCTCTTTCTCTCTCTCTGTCTCTCTCTCTCTCTTTGTCTCTCTCTCTCTCTCTCTCTCTCTCTCTCTCTCTCTCTCTCTCTCTCTCTCTCTCTCT
>JAOVYU010000038.1:2085320-2101203 GCA_025674565.1 Synodontis membranacea | reverse complement strand
ACATTACAAGCGCGCTTCACTAACCATTAGGCTACCATCTGCCCTAATGGTTGTACTGCTATGTAAGGCTATATGAGGCTGCATTCATTACATGAAGGATATTTTGTGACTTCCATTGCTTTTTTACTCCATCATCATTATCATGTGTCTTGGCAGATCAGCTATTTTTTTTGCAGTAATGGAAATGTGGCAAAATATGTTTAGGAAACATTTTGGTTTTACTCTTCAGCCATTTAGGTCAGTTTGTAAAAGTAAAACAAAAAATTATTATAATTTAGATAATCATTAAATGCATATGTTTCCCCTCCACCATTGGTATTTGGTTAAGTTTGGAAAGATCCATTTAGAATAAAATTCTTTGCTTACAAAGGTCTGGAAAAGGAACTAACATGATCGAGTGGCAACAACAGTTACATTTTTTGATGCTTAAACATCAGTGATTACTGTATGGAATTACTGTAAACAAGGCAATTTGAAGTATTTTGATGCAGTGTCAAGTTCACATGGTGACTTGGGAGAAAAAAACACACCACCTTGCAGTGTCCCCTTTCTGTGGCCAGGTGCAGCGGGGTCCTCCCGAGCTTTTCAGTGGCATCCACATCTGCTCCATAATGCAGCAGGAGCTTCGCCGCTTCAGCATTGTCCTTTAGTGTGGAGTAATGCAGCGGGGTCATGTGAAGGCTGTCTCTGTCCTCCAGCCCAGCGCCGTTCAGTATGAGGAGGTGGAGAACAGCTCGGGAGCCACTGAGGGCGGCCAGGTGCAGCGGAGCCGCCTGATCCCTGTCTCTCACACACACCTTGGCTCCAGCGGCTAGTAGGTGCTGCAAGATCTGAGAGAGGAAAGCGAGTAGGAACATAAAAATGGTGGATGAAGGAATGAGGACAGATCAAGTGGTGCTAAGGAGATGGAAATGGTGCCTCATGATTCACCAGTGCAAATGCCATCTGTTGCTCTGTGTGCATTTGGCTTGGTGCACTGACTGCATAGTGAAAGCCAAAGGGCAAAGAAACCTTGAGTGTACACTCAGTACTTGGCAGTGATGCTTTTGGTACAAATGGAAAGCTGATAAAGTGGACTCATTTTTGGCTTATTTTAGAAACACATATTATGAAGGCACAATGATATCATCTGTGGTGTTCCTCAAGGTTCTATACTCAAATCCGCCTTGGATTTGTTGTTACCTTTTGTTAGAAAACCTTGTAAGAAGCCTTTTCATTCATTTTCCATTTTTTACCATCTAACATTGTGTCATTATTCTTTGAGCTTTAACCAGTTTTCACAGCTATCAATTTTGGAGGATAAAAGCTAACATCATTTCTCGGACCTAGTAAAGCTGGTCGCTGCTTCATTCTAAACTTCTGCTCATGCAGCTTCATAAGAGAACTAAACATGCTTGGACGAGAATGGTAACTGCTCTAGATAAATATGTTATTGACAGACAGAATCGACTAGCTTCGCACTAACTGACCAGAGATGGAGACATTATTTATTTTCCTAAATCCAGTCCTTAAATCACCTTCTTCTCAGAGGAGCAGGCACATAGGTGCAGTGATGTTCGCCCGCTGGAACCTCTGAGGTTAGCATCGGCTCCACGGTGAAGCAGGAGCCTAACGGCTGCCTCGTTGCCGACCATCACAGCCAGTTGCAGGGGACTGGTGCCCACTCCGCTCGGCCCTTCCAACTCTGCCCCGTTATCCAGCAGCAGCTCGGCCACATCGCCCCACCCCCCAAACACGGCCCAGTGCAGTGGTGTCCACCTACGCGAGTCCAGCACGTCAGGTGACGCCAGGTGTTGTAGCAGCGTCCGCGCCGTGCCCAGGTGACCACCAGCCGCAGCCAGGTGGAGGGGTGTTTGGCCACAACAGGAGCGTACCTCATGAGACGCTCCCTTCTGGAGGAGGTACTCAGTTGCGTCTTTGTTGCCTCCCATGCAGGAGCGGTGCAGCGGGGTGCAGCCGAAGAAATCCGGACAGTTCACATCCATTTTGCTGGCATGAATCAAGAACCTGAGCAGTGCGAGGTGTCCTCTGAAAGCAGCATGGTGGATGGCAGTCCAGCCACGAGGATCTCTAGAATACAAAATGATAAGATAATAATGAATTGTCTTAAAATGTTACTAAAAAATGAGCATTTAGCTAAGTACCACGCACACCATTGGAAATTTCTTATGTGGATATGGGAAGTTACTCATGACAGCACTATGAAATCACCTTTGGCATTCCACAAGGTTCTATCCTGGGACTTTTCTACTTTTTTTTACTTCGTGGCAGAAAACATTAATTAGTCTTCACAGTTATGCTAATTACCTACCTGTATCAGTTTTGTAAGGTAAATATGTGCCGATGGATTATTTCCTGTTTAATAAGGGGATTTTAATCAATGAGTTATATATGCCTAATTAATGAATTAATTTTAATTACTAATACATTAATAATAATTATTTTAAATTTGGGAATAATGTCAGATTATAATTTTTGGCGTTAGCCTAATTTTATCTAATTTTTTAGTTGATTTGGCCTGGTACACTGTACAGTCACCATGTTTTCCACTGTACCAAGTCAGATGTCATAGACGACTCACGGGCAGTTAGCAGGGACGCCGTAGTCCACCAGGGCCTTCACGTGCTCCACGCGTCCGTCCCAGGCAGCGTAATGCAGCTTGTGCTCGTCCAGCCGAGAATGTTGTGCCCGGGGACGACTGTGGAGCCTCCACTGCCTCGGCCTGACAGCAGAACCGGTGGCGGTGTGAATCTTCCTCTCTACGGCACGCAGTGACACCAAGTCATGGAGTTCTATCCACTTCCACTGCAGCTCAGGTCCAGTGAATGCCATGATTCCAACACACCCTGCAAAAACACAACAGTGGGTTACAGAATTGTTACAGAATTGCACAAGACTAACTCAAACATAAAATGTTTCCTCAAGAATCATTTTAATATCATGTTATAACATCTAGAGCTCAGTGATATGGATCCAGTAAGGCTGCTCTCACACTAGATATATAATGTTGGCAGCTATTTTTATGCAGCTACTTTGTGGAAGATTAAATGTAAAATGTTTGTTGGTGGTTGAGAAACAAACATCTGCAGTGAAACCAGCTTAAGCCTGAATTTTGGCCAACAAAAAGAAAATCTAATGTCAGATTAAGCCGTAAGAGTATTCAGTGTCCAGGATCCAGCAGGGGTGATGAAGGTTAGTGAGAGACCTGTGGATTACCCACATGTGGCTGCTCTGATTCACATTTAATAAATAAATTAGAGTTAAATCTCCAGGTTAACATAAATCACATAACAACCTTTACATAATGAGTAATGTCATTTGTCTAACCGCGCCAACAGCTTGGCCTCATAAATCTTCCGGCGAGTGCTGGGCAGATTCCAGTGATCTGTCTCACACCATCTATTCTCTAACGCAACCCTGATGATCACTCCGTCGTAACCGCTGCCATGACTTCTTAAACAGAGCGCTGCTCATGTTCCTGGTGTACAGCCACCTCATTACTCAGTACTTTCACATGACTGTACTAAATGGATATCAGGTTTTTATTTGTCCCACTTCACACATTTTTATTGTCCGAGTTCTTTGAAACAGTCATACAATCAGCTACAAAGCGTACGCTCTTTATGCGAGCAACCCACTGAACAGTAAGCTTTAAATAAATCGGTTCTATTTTCAGTCAAGCTTGTGTTGAATGTCACTGAAGCACCTTTTCTCAAAATCTCAAAATCATGGCTATGCACTGTAGTGGCAGGAAACTGTCCTGTAATGTATTTCATAGCTTGTTTCAATTTACTCATTAATATTCAGTATGCCACGGCACTAATGAATTCAGGATTCTGATTGGTTGGAAGTTCTGACAATTTATCAATTCTATAGTAAGAACTTTCACAGTAACTGATGGAACACGTAAACTCAATAAAAACATAAACGAATAAAAACCTGTGTAATCATTGTTATTTAACCTTTATGGAAGCAGTCTCTGGCGTCAGCGCCTTGTAACATCACTTTCAGAACAGAAGCGTTTACACTTTGTGGTTTCTCGGTAACACGACAAGCTGCGATTTAGTTTTTATTAACTACAAGAGAGGGAGAGTAAAAAAGACAGTCTGGGGATTTAAGGACTTTTTATATCTGCTATAACAGAAGTGAAAAATTTCCATAAAGACACGGAATGTTTAATTCCAAACCTAGCAGAACCCTCGGTATTAATTATTCTGCATTAAAGAGTGTACTGTATGCTTCAGTGCACAAAACGGAGTGACAATATGAGGATCGAAAGTTGGGCGATATGTGCTAGTGGAGAAAGTGGTGGTTTCATTCCCACAATTTATCAGCAGCAGTCGACTTAGCTAGCTAACAAGCTCATATGGCAACGATGCTAGCATGTTGCAGAGCAGTAATGAGAGATAGATCTTTGAGAATACGGACTGGAGAATCAGAGAAAACAATCTATTATATATTTGAGACTTATTAGCATGAACGTTAGTTAGTGTTAGCTTAGTATAGAACTACACCTGTGTTCCTGATTGCGCTGCACCATGATGCTAATCATGAGAATCTCTAGGTATCTTACAAGGTAGATTAAATGCAGTGAAACTGAACGCTGGATAAAAAGAAAGTGTTTTTGTAAAGGATGATGCAGTATGAAGAAACCTCACGATTTCTTAGTGTTACTTCAAAAAAAAAAAAAACATGAATTATTTTTACTACAATCTAACCAACTATAAAGATAGTGATGTAAACAGGAATAATTTTTTTTATTATCATTGCTGTATTTAATATAAAAAAATATAAACCAGGGGTCTGTATAGCACTTAAACCATTATAATCATTTCCAAAGTACGACGAAAGTGAAAAAGAGAAGCGTATTTATACAACATCAACACATCCAAGAGAGCACAGAGTACAAAATGACACACTGCTCCTTCTCAGTGCGTGTGTGTGTGTGTGTGTGTGCCAAGTGATGCTGTGCTGAGAGCAGCAGGGGATGTGGAGGCGTGAACGGTCTGTCATGGAGTGGGAGTTTGGGAGTGTGTGGGTGGGACAACAGCCAATCCACCATCCCTGTGTGCTGTGCTTTTTTATTTTTAAACCTTATCTACTCCCTTTCCCTAAAATTACACCCTGCTTAAAAGCATTCACAAAGATACACCGAGGCAACACCTCATAAACTACTCAGACATCAAATCATACTCACAGTCTATTATCTTTCTTATTAGCTCTTTACTGAAGGCCTGACGTGGCATTTCGGAGTCATGAAAGACACGTGCTTTTTTTTTTTTTTTTTCTTTCCTGTTGTTGTAGTTGTTTAGTTTTTTTTTTTTTGGATGCGCTCCTAAAAGTGTCTTAAAAGAAGATCGTTTGCTCCCTGCGCAGACCGAAGAGCTCCGAACAGGCGTTTAATACACTCCTTTATCTAATCAACGAGTCTAAGAGAAGGCACTATCTGTAAAGAAACCCAGACCTAAGCATCTTGTTCTCCTGACACGCACACACAAAAAAGCTGCTTAAGTTACCTGTTCACGGAGCGCTGTTGGAGGAGGAGTTGTCCATCTTCTGCTCCGTCCCCCCCCCGCGTGTTGAGCAAGTGCTGGATCTCGGTGTGCTCTCAAACACACCGTGCTTCCTCTGCTGCCATGCTGTACGGGTTCTCCGGGTTCCTGTGAGGTTGCTATGGAGAGAGCTGGTTTCTCGGCAGGGACGGGTACTGTTACATGATGGCATCTTAGCAAGAGAAGAGGAGAGGAGAGGAAGGGAGGGACACTGAGGCACAAGCACTCACCACGCATGCCTCCTGTTCCTAGGATACATCCTCAGTCTAATATAAGTGAAGATCACATAGTGTGTCCTTCACAAAATAAAGCACAATGTTAATCAATGACACAACAAAGCACAGTTATGATTACTAAACCAAAGCTGATCTTTTCTTCTTCTTCTTCTTCTCTGTAACAGGAAGTCCCTGAAGCGTTTTTTAACTTTTTTTTTTATCCATTTATAGGTAAAGTTATAGTTACATAAAGCATAAACTCTTCTGATCTGAAAATGTCTGAATAATAATGTCTGAATGTTTCAGCCTCAGCTCAGACTCTTACAAAGAGCTTACTCTGGAGACTCCTTCCTGTTTTCACTTGACGTCTATATTCACCCACAAACCTACCTGCTACGCCAGCACAAAATCTTCCTTGTGAACAACCTGATACACACATCATCACATTCTGATCTTAGAAAGATAGCAAACAAACAGAAACGTAAATGACTCCGATCCGGATCCACGTCCCGATCACCTCCGTTTAGCAGATTTGGATCGTAAATCTAGACTCCTGTATGGCAAATTCAAATAAAGGTTCCTTTGCACTGATGAAGGCGAGAGGTTTTGCTCTTGCATCCATGCCTTGTTAACTGTTGAAAGTTTTTTTTTTTTCCTTACACACTTCCGTAATAATGAGAAGGCAATATCCATGGCACACAACAACAGGTAATTAGCGATAATTAGAAATTCTATTCATAACTTGAATTCTTCTTGAATGTGCGCACTCGCAGCTTTCACATTATGTTCTCCCACGAGTAGCTTATAAATCCCACTTCCTACATGCAGATGATTTAGACAGCACGCTGTACTATAAACACAGCGTCAAACAGTTGTTTTAGAGATGTTCAAGTCTTGCAGTCCTGAAAGTCTTACTGGAAGTCACCCGGACCACCCGTCTTTGTTTGAAGCGCTTAATGTACAAGGTTGTTTCTACAAAATGTAAACGTTGGACACATTTATCTTGAAGTAGTCCATGATTCCAGACAGATATAACGTCATAACAAATACGTCTCAAAGGCCAGTCGCTTAAATGGAAGGTGGAGATCGGAAAGCTGAAGATTAATGGATTCGTTAATAGAGCATTACTATTTATCTTCTCTTTCGGCTGCTCCGGTTAGGGGTCACCACAGCGGAACTGTTTGTCCACGTGTTTGATTTGGCAGAGCTTTTACACCGGATGCCCTTCCTGAAGATAGGATCTTCTGATTGGTCAGAAGGTGATTAATTACGGCTGTGACAGTAGTGCAGGAAATAATAGATACGTTATGATGTTTTCTAAAAATGGGATTATGAGATTTTTAAAAATGGGTTGTTATGGAACTGTTGAAATGGTGATGATTTGAATTTTAGTTACAAATGAGAAATGAGTTTCAGCTTTGAGGTTTCTCAGTAAGTGCGAGTGTCTACATAAGGTTTTTTTTTTCTTTCTGAGCGCATTGTCTTTCTATGCGCCCGCCTAGAGAAAAAGCTCTGCAGCCGTCATAGCTACACTGCTGTATTTTGTTCGGCTCTTCAGAAGCTCACGGGTGTCAGCACTGATGCTCCTTTTCAGGCAACCAATCATATGGCAGTTCGTGGTGATATGTTTTCAAGATATTGTTGCCACAGAAATAAAACTGATGCTCAAAGTGGTTTTTATTAAGTGCTCGGATGAGGCCAGTGCTTTTTCTGTCAAATAAAAACGCTACATGAACACACGCCCGAATCGCTTCTCTGCCAGAAATACTCTACATAGGTACACACCCTAAGGTGACAAGCTGCAATTTATTTTTCCTATTAATTTTATGAGAAAGTCTGTAAGTGATAACAGGAGCTAACTTGCTTAGTGGTTGTTCAACGACATTAAATATAACTATAAGCTGATAGAAAGTATTAAGTCTCATTATTTAAGGAAAAAAATTATTTTGGGGAAGTTCCTGTGAGTAGAATAAAACAATCTGGGATGTTCTTTAATAGGGAAATACTCACCTTTAGTTATCATAACAGTAATAAATCCAGTTGATCCAACCATCCCATCATTGATTATTTTCCAATATCCAATTTTCCAAGAGTGATCTGAAATTAGCTCAGACACCAAGCATCCGAACATGAAGTTTTTTTTTAAGTTTGTCCTTTTATAATTGTATTGAATATAATTGTATACAATTGCCATTCACATTGTGGGCAGCAGAGGGCGCAACAAATTACACATATGGGTTATACTGAGAGAGAGAGAGAGAGAGAGAGAGAGAGAGAGAGAGAGAGAGAGAGAGAGAGAGAGAGATCAATAGGCTATTGTTCCTCCAACAGCCTCCCATTTCAGTCCACAATTAGTCCTGTTTTGTTGAAGGATTTCCTCACACATATGGGAAGCATCTGTACTGATGTTGTGAAGCTCAAATTAAAAATCATTTTTCATAAGCTTGGCTTTTGGGTCTGCATTTCATCCTTCACTGGTCTTGGACGATCCCACAATGAGACAATGAAGCGTGGACTTTTCATCGCAGCTTTTTCTCAGCGTTGGTTTTTAGGCAGGACAGTCTGGTCCTTTGCTTGGCAGGATGAAGAAGAGGCTGCAAAAGTCTGTGATATGCACTGAAACTGTGGGGGCGACTTTATTTATTTATTTATTTTTAAATGCATTTCCATTTGGAAGGAGATGTTACCGAGACAAATCTCTTCCAACTGGTAAACTGGATTGCAAGTCATCATGTGGAGATCATCACCACACCAACCATACAAATAATCCCACTCAGAAAGCGAGGACCCAACCCTCTGGTCCTCAGTGTCCAGGGCATGAACATTACACAGTGTTTTCCAGTAAAGAGATTTTCAGAGATGTTCAGGTCAAATTTTACGACGTCTATCACAACGGCTTCTTCTATATAAACTTACTTTCCTTTCAAGATAACTGCTGCCTCACCACACCTACAGGAACTGTATCGAGGGCAATCCATCATCCTGTCCACTAGAGGGCACCATTTTATCACCTGCAGTTGTTCCATATCATGAACGAAGAGACATTACAACCAGTTTTACTTAAATATGAACAACACTGAACATATAAACTGAATTACGCATATAAATCTTAAAACACACTGGGATGCTGTACGGTTTAATCACACTTCAACTTTCAGGGATAAAATGTGCAGATTCTGCAAATCGCTAGTTTTAAAAAAAAAAATACTTTGGCATCTCTATCTTGTAATCTCATAAAGGAATGAGATTCACCTCCATGAAAAACATTTCAAGCTTATTTATGCTGTTTAGGTTTGCGCGTGTGGTCCCCGTCTTTAATTCGGACCACCGATTCGAAACAGGATTCCAAGCTGAAGATCTTTAGTCATCACAAACCACTGATTTTGTGTTAATTGCACCATTCCGGACCGGACAGGTGGATTTAAGCAGATAACAAGTTAGAATGAGCGCATTAATCTGAAGCTGTGATTTCCAGCTGCACTGCTGCAGAGCCGCTCTGATAGAAAATTAATCAACACCTTCTGACCAATCAGAATTCAGAATTCAACCCTTCACGACAACAGAGTATGAGTTTAGTGTTCTTCAGAGGGGAAATGTTATATGGAAAAAGTTTGTGGACATCTTATCACCACACCCACGTGTGCCTCTTCACCAGAGACTGTGTTTGCGCGCTGTAGCATTGCAGTTTGCCGTCACTGGAACTAAGAGTCCGAAAGCTGCCCCAGTGCACAAAGCCTGCTCCACGAATACATGGTTGAGGTTGGAATGGAGGAACTAGAGTGTCCTGCACAGAGCCCTGACATCAACCCCGCTGAACTCCTTTGGGATGAACTGGAACACTGAGCGCACCCCAGACCTCCTCACCCAACATCTGCGCCAGAGGAATGAACACAAACCCCACCACTACACTCCAAAATCTAATGGAAAGCCTTCCCAGAAGAGTGGAGCTTAGGAGGAATGAATCTGAAATGAGATTTTCGGCAAGGATGTATAAGCCTGATGGTCAGGTTTCTACAAACTTCTGGCTATATAGTGTTGCTTTGAAAAAAAAAAGAAAAGTCCTCTACTGTACAGTTCATAAAGTTGTGATGATTCATCAGGAATATGTGCTTTTTGCGTAGCCTAGAATGTTGCAATACGTGTGAATACAGCGTATTATTGACAACGGGGCCACTGATTCAGTCCATGACAAAGTGCCTATGTCAACTCGCACGTAGACCCATGAGAAAAACAAGATCAACGACCTGACAAGAATATTTCCACAAACACGAGGCACAGCAGTATTCTGTCATTCAGTCTATTAGTTATTTGGAATCTGACTATGCCAAGACTTACAGCATATACTCTACATATGGCCATAACAGACTGTAGAGGAAATCAGATGATCGTTCTCATGGCAGTTTCCTGCAGGACACCGTGGATCAAAATATGAAACGTCAACAGCATGGCGTGTGAAATCCTCATGATCTTTTTTTTTTTTTTTGCCTCCGATTGAACCATAAATTCACAGCACTGTGATGGACAAAAATGGACTGATTGGTTAGATTTCTACCAAATTGCTGCTGTTGTAATTATAAACACTGTCCTCATCCCAGGATTCTTATTCTCTATTATCTTTTCATCACTCCTGGTTTTTTCTTCGTTCTGTCAACTCTGGCTTGCTCATTAGGAATCTAGAGCTACATCTGGATTACTGTAAAGCTGCTTTGTTACAGTGTGTATTTTTGCATGAGAAAAATGACTTGAATTGAATTACAAAGGCAATAATTCAATCATACAAAAAAAAAAAAAAGGAAAAAGAAATCACATTACTGAGAGCAGGGGAAGGAAGAGCGGTTCTTATACAGTACGTATGGGTGTAGAAACAAACGCTAAGAACTTTAAGTGACATCGAGGAGCTCAGCGTGCGAGTGTTGCCATTAGAGTCATATTAAAGAGAAACTGGATTTAATTACACACGCCTGCCCCACAGTCGCTCTGGGAAAATCGCAGCCAGAGGAGGACCTGAGTGAAAACAAATACTGCTTCTTATCTCACTGGGAGCTCCAGAGCTCCATAGCTCTCATTTGTTCTTTAATTATTCATTCTTTCTGATGCTGAAATTCCTTCCCTTCTTCACACTAATCGTTCTCTGTGTATTACGGACAGTTATAAAGTCATACAGTCCCACCTTTTTATTCTTTCTCCATTTGATCTCTCAATCAATTCATGCTTTTTTGTCTTACTGGCAGCTCATTCTATCGCACATGGATCTGCACATGAGAACAACTGTGTATAAATGTAGAAAAAAGTATCAAATGTCTTAAATATGGAGAACGAGCTGTTGGCTGGTATGCGTAAAGTACCGCAGAGGACATGTGCTGATGTTGGACCAGGTTTTGTTATTAAACGTTGCCAAAAAAATAAGGAGGAATTCAATCCTGCTGAGATTCAAATATGAAATCCAGTAAATTTTCCTTTTTTTTTTTTTTTTTTTTTTTGCTTGTGATGACATCATGAAAACACTGTCATGAACAGCAGAGACTCGTCCTCAATCAGAGCATTTAAACTGGAATTCCTTCGAGAAACTGTTTAAACACACACCGGTCTAAAAAAGAAACAATAACATATAAAACCCCCATAAATAACCCAGTGTATAAAAGTCTGGCCTCACACACAGAAGATAACCAACAAGATACGATCTCAAACCTGAAACCTGTTTAATTAAACACGTGGAATTAATGTGATGTTTCTATGAATTTATTCACGTTCCAGAAACTGGAGTCATTCTCAAACAATTCAAGACATGAACTGAACATCTGTCTGGCAGGACTACTACTTTCGAAAAATACTTTTCTGTCTGTATCTGAATGTGCATTAATGTAGGATGCATTACATATATATATTTTGTAATATATACATATTTTGTACCAGTAATTTTTTCATTATTTCCCAGCGTTTAACAGTTTGACTCTTCCATGAGTCTCATAGAGCTCTGAACTCTACTAGAACAAATATCACACACAAAACTTTTTTTTTTTCATTTACAAACGGTTTTCTATGTATAATTTAACATAATTATTCTTTCTAAATTAAACACAAACAACCATCTCACTGTTAGCACTTGATTATTTTGGATTTTAGTAATCAGGGCCTTCATCTGTAAGGAACAAAACACTGTAACCAACCTGAAGTAGGAAAATATTATTATTTTCCTATAGCAACATGTTCCAAAGTGTATTATTTCTCTTATAATGCAGCAATTTATGAAACGATTACAATTTTTAATTTATTAATAAATAACACATTATACTTTTTGTCAGTTTGAGGTTATATTTAATATTGTGGAGCTTCTTTGAAACAAGTCAGTTTCTGTTCTCAATTATTTTAAAAAGCTATAAAGTCATTTTGTCACAAAGTTTTTCTCTTTCTTGAAGTTAATAAAACAGACAAACAAACCAACAAACAAACAAAAATGGTGCTTGTCATGAAACCCCAAACTTCTCTGTCCTGAAAACCAACCTGCGTAGGGAAACGTACTGACTGCTACAAAGCTGGAGACTCCTTCCATACATGTTTGGCGAGCCAGCCAGGAGGGCAATAATCCAGAGGAGTGGGACACAGTGGACTGACCAGGTAGGAGAAAATGCCGGGCACTATAGAGAAAAAGGTGCTCCAGTAAAGGTTTTATACAAGTTTTGGTCAGTGGGTAGATTTGATATTATCTGTGTAAAGGCCTTGTGTTGTCTTGAGTCGTGTCTCAATTCATGTACTTCCCTTAGTATATTGTGCACACTGTGTACTACTTTGTGTAATGTAGTATTGTCTCAATTCAAACATGACAAGTTGCATGCTTACTGGAAATGACAATTGAAACATTTGACTTTGATTATGATATAAGATGGCAAAAAATATTTGCTCACCTCTTGAATGAATGTGTATTAGATTTTTCTAATACACATGCTTCTTGTGTGCATTGCTATTTCTTTCCACATGGAAAATACGGCATGCCCTCACCAACTGGCTGAAATTAGATTACAGTCGACCCTCGGCACTTCGCGCCTCAAATTTCAATTTGCTCTATCGCGTTTTTTCAAATACAGTATATTCATTAAAAAGTTGATCGAGACAGTGAAAATGATACAGCATGCTCGGTTGTCTGAGTCAATTATACACCCCTGTATTAAAATTAAACTGTGGTTCCGGAATGCACTTGATGGAGCGATGGAACCCTACAAAAGCCTCCTCGCGCATATGAAAAGACAGCGCCAGCAACTGCCTATCACGATGTTCTTCAGCCGCACATCATCATCCAACAAGTTGCACTATTTTCGTTGTGTGTAAGAACTGTGTGTGTGTAATTAAATGTACAATAATAATAATAATAATAATATGATATTTGTAACGTCTAATATGTCTTTTTTTTCTCTTATTTTGTCTAATATATTGGGTAATGCGAGTGTAATGGTGACCAAAGGGTGTTATATTATGTCTAGAGGGCTCTAATGATGTTAAAAACTGTATTTAGAAGGTCGTAAACAGGTTTTCTATGCCCTAACTACGAAAATATTCGATTTATAAATAAAGAATGACACTTCGCGGAAATTCACTTATCGCAGTAGAGTCCGGAACGGATTAACCGTGATAAATGAGGGTCGATTGTATTGGTCCTTCTGCTTCTGTTACATAGCCAAGATATGACCATTGAGGGTGAGAAGTGTGCAGCATTGCTCACCTAACATGTTGACTGGTTTGAGTACACCATCCAGGTACTCTTGGTGAACTGCATGTTTCCATACTTCTTAGTGTGAATGCACTTATGCACTCAATATAGCAAGTGTAAGAACAGAAGTATGTGAAGTGAGACAGCGTTGTTTTTGAGTTTGTCTTTGTATTATGTTCCTTACTTATCCTCGAACCTACAGTACATGTGAGACGGGAAGTATTCTTCATGACAGGCCCATAATGATGAAACACTTTTCTTTCTGAAATAACAAGAGTTACTATAGAAATTACAGGGCATTAGAAAACAACAGCACGTCTGCTATTACGACGGCTGTACTGAAAAGAAGGCAAAAGTGGGCATTACTTTTGGCACATGTTGGTAGAGTAACACCTCATCAATACAAAGGTACTCCTCAACTTAGACTCCATCACATGTGATGCATTTGTGCCATTGTTGAACCCAACTCTCGAATCCTCCTTAAAAAAAATTTGGGTGTGCACTGTCGTACCCACTCCTCAGCCACTTTCACCAAGTCAGTGGCATCAAATTATCATCCAATTGTCTGTCATCAAATTGCACCCTTCCTTAATCAAGAACTCAATGACAGCACATTGTTTCTGCTTGGTATCCATTATTCACCTGCAAAAAGAAAATGATTCTAAACCATTTGTATAGAGGAAGAGTTACTCTACCAACTCTACCAAATTTCAACAACCTACGTCAGTTAATAATAATAATAAAAAAAAGTTATGCCCAGTTTTGCATTACTTTCTGTAATGCAGTTTCGGTTTTTCCAAAACTCTGCCGTGATTTAGCTAAAAAAAAAAAAGAAAAAAAAAAAAACTTTATACTATTGACAAAAAGCCAAATGTGACCGTTCTCCTTTTAAAATCATGAATTATTGGTCCGGAAATAGCACTGGTGTGTCAGATGCGTACAAGCGAAAGATGAAACATGTAAACATGCCCATTAAAGCTGAGAATACAAATCCATAATGTCTGTAATGTGGTCACCGTGGTAACTGCTGAACCAGAGCAATTGAAGAGAAATTCTGTGGTTGCGTTTTGGCCGAACCATCAAACAACCAGCAGACATCCTCCCGCTGTCTGTCTCATCCACACACAGCCACATCCAGTTAACCCCGGCGCTGACCTTCCTGTTCTCTCGTACGCTTCTCTCAGCAACTTCCTCCTGCTGCTTTCTCTGGGTCTCTGGATACCACAGTTAGAACGCAGCGTTAAGTGCAAACACGTGTTAGACAAGTTTCTGCCCCACACACGTTTCGCTGGGCTGACTTGACAAATTTGTCGTTATGGGAGACTTGATGTAAATATTTCAGACTTACTGAAGAACCTCAAGTCACAGTCCAATAAACTTCTTTCCCCCAATCAACTGTCTGATCGACTAAATATACACGTCCACACTTTGTCTGCACCGGTTTAGGTTTAGTTTGCACTCTACGCATATGATCACACACACACAAGCTGTCATTAGCATAGCAAGGTACTTTAGTACTTATGTTGCTCCTACTTGTAAATGATCCATGGATATAAGTAACAAAAACATCGATATTTATTAGTCATTTCTTTTTGAAGTACGTGGGCGGTGACCGTTACACCATTTATTTTCATACGTGAACGGAGCAAATGATTAGAACGAGTGCATGAATATAAACTTGTAAGCTTTTGACTGATCAGAATCCAGAACTCGAGGTCTAAATGGTAAATATCTCACCTTTTCAAAGCTCTGGCTAAAATACCTTAACATGACAGATTTACATTTTAAAAATAACCCGATTGTCCAACGCAATTCCCTTCCAAGTCTGTGGACTGAAATCACACACATTCTATTAATTATTTGTGTAGGATTCCTGGCAGACGCTGAGTGCGGACGTTCAGTTGTAAATGATCTGTAATCGACTGTTTTTCATCCCTAATGTCACGTATCAAGGCTGAAATTTGCTCATGCTTTCATTTGATTAACATCTGCGTCGAGGATAGCTCAGAGTCTGTGTGACGGAAGATGGAGTCTAATGGCATCAGTGAGGTCATTTCATGGTGCTGAAAAGGACTGATAGGCGTTTGTCCTCTGTGATTGGCTTACCGCGAGAGCAGGAAAACACACACAGCGAATGGAGCAGAAAGCGCGGTGCCAATGTCACACCGCAGAACCAGATGATAAATGGCAGCACATTTCAAGTCACATGGCATAATTGTATATATATATAAAAAAAAATGTTATGCACCAACATTGTTTCTCAACTCCTTTCAAGTCAATAAGGCAAACGTTTCATCTGAATTCTGAATTTTAACCAGATGTCCCAGTGTTTCCATTTCTGGGAGACATTAGCATAATGACATTTAATGCCCGAAATCCTCTGTGTATTGACATTCAGTTGATGTTTTTTTTTT
>JAOVYU010000038.1:2074433-2084531 GCA_025674565.1 Synodontis membranacea | reverse complement strand
GGCCTGGTTAGTACTTGGATGGGAGACATCCAGAGAAGGCCGGGTGCTGTACAAAGACCCAGCCACAAGGGGGTGTACACTCTGGTGTGTGCCGGTCCCAAGCCCGGATAAATGGGGAGGGTTGTGTCAGGAAGGGCATCCGGCATTAAAACGCTGCCAAATGGGACGCACGGACAAAAAGATCCACTGTGGCGACCCCTAGTTGGGAATAGCCGAAATGGGAAGGAGGAGGTTCTATATATTATTGTTTCTATAGCAACAGCTCAATCACAGGGATGTGTTTTTTTTTTTTTTTTTTTTAGTGTAAAGCAGCGAGTTTTATTGACGTTTTCAGGAGTTTGAGCTTTAACATGCCCATAAGCTCTACTGTAAGTGAGAACTTTAAATGGATGTAATGTACAGTATGTGTTGCTTGTTTAATAAACACATAAACTGTAATAATTAGCAAATTTCTTTGATATAAGTGGACTAAAACACAGTGTATGTACAAATAATCAAAAGTAACTCCACTTCATGACGTTATTGATTATTTTCCTATAACAGCGCATCCCTGTGTTTGCTGTGTTTAAGTCCTTACTTGGCAGCTTAAACGCTCAGGTCGTTACTGTATCTTTTGTCACTGCAGTGAAAAATTCATAGTAGTTACTAGATTATATGCAGACGATAAACTGTAAAACAATCTGTGACGTGAAAGTATTCTCCTTTTCCAGTGTACTGTGTGTTTTCCAGCCTCCCTTTCGTGAGCCAAGCTTTTATAACTAAATTACTTTCCTATTAATTTCACCGAGTAATTTGATATATTTTCTAAAAGATTTTCTTCGAGATTTGGCATGTTCCCGAGCTAAACCAGTGTAATGAATCTATTTTGGTGTGTAAAGGTTATTCAGAGATCTGGAAACAATCATGCACACAATCACAAACACACACACACACACACACACACACACGCACACACACACATGGGCAAATCCACCCCACACAGTGGTGATGACTAGCATGATAAACTATCGCCTTCTTATTCAGTCCATATGATTCAGTGACGTCAGTAAAACTAAAATATATGTAGTGTAGTGAAGCGAGTTACAGGACTGACGGCTGCAGACGGTCACTGAGCTAAACTCTGGGTTCCACGTACAAACTTCGTATTTCTCATTACGGAAAGGACAGGACTGTAAACACTAACACGGACTAATTAGGACATACTGCAGGCATTACTGGTTGACACAAAGAGAAAATGAAATGTTTTTATAATTATTAGGCAAGCAGTTCGAGAATTCAATTCAATTCAATTTTATTTGTATAGAGCTTTTAACAATCTATAAATTAAAATCAAATCTATAAATTCTGCTTTTGAATTTATGAATCTATATATTTATCTATATATATATATCTCCCCTAATGAGCAAGCCAGTGGCAAAGACGGCAAGGAAAAACTCCCTGAAACTCTGCATTTAAGTATTGCATGCAACATGTTTCGCACATGCAGGCAACATCGAAAAGGGATAGTCCAGGGACAACACCAGGAATTGACGGAACTAGGAATCGGGGCAAAAATGGTTTTATTCCGAATAACAAACCGCTAACATTACAGGGGTGGAGACAGGACTAGAATAGAAACCCAAAACAGAAGCACATGGAGGTAGTCATCATGGGAACTGTGACGTAAAGGGGAATCCATGACACAGAGAGATTCAAGAAAAAATCCTGAAACAAAGTTGAACACACGTCAGAGTCCATGTGTCAGCAAGCTGGTCCTGTTGGATGTAACGGCGAGCTTCATTAACAAACCCAAACCTCTCCAAACCACGTATTCATGGAGTTCGCTTTGTGCACAAAGATGCACTGTCACGCTGGAACTGGTTTGAGGGTCTTAGTTCCGGTGGAGGGAAACTGAAACGCTACGGCACACAGAGACATTCTAATCAAGTGCGTGATTCTGAAGTTGTGTTTCAGTGGTTTTTGAGGAAGATGCACATATGGGCGTGATGGTCATGTGTCCACATCCTATTGGCTATGTAGTGTGTTTCAGTTTCTTTGTGGATCAGTGGCACATGTTGTGTGAGATTTCAGCGAATCAGAGCTATAAGGACTATAAAGACTATAAAACTACAGCAGAAAGAAAATAAGCTTTTAATATTGTATACAGACCGGCAGGCAGCCTTTTCTGTCATTCCCTTAAAGAGCTCCAGACTGGGAACAGGTCCAGCTCACACAGAGCTAATTCTTATAGAACACACACACACACACACACACTCTCATCTAATGTGAGTTATGAGACCACATCCACGCTATAATTAGGAGATATGTCTTTGAAAGCTTTCAGCATTTCAGATTTGACTGGGAACTTGGACTCGCTTTGTCCAAGGTTGACCAATTTAATTTTCTCATAAGTAAGATTTGGACTTACAGCTAACACACACACACACACACACACACACACACACACACACACACACACACACACAAAATCGCTGTCTCAGCTGATCAGGCTCTTTCATGTGGAGAAAGAGCAGACTCACAGGAATCCCCTCCTGATCCCCTCTCCGTGACCACCGTGACGGCTGACGATCAGGGAGCAGGCGGCCCTGCTGACCCTCACACACTGAGCCTTACCATGTGCATCATCTCCGGTTTCAATTAGAGTGGGATTAGTATCACGGATGACACAGCGCACGCTGCGTTAGATAGATGATACGGTTACACCATGACAACAGATCGAACATAGAGTTGAGAAAAGGGACTGCGATCCCATGACCCATAAAAACCAGCAGGAGAACTCAGAGAGCAAAAAGTGTTCCAAAAATAGATCAAGATCAAGCTTTAAAACGGACATACTATGAAAAAGTCACTTTTTTCAGTGCTTTTCACATACGTTTGGGTATCCAGAGTGCCTACCAAAGCACAAACTGTTGAAATAAGACACCCCAGTCAGCTGCCTATTTCAGAAAACATGTGATTCAACAAGGTGTTCAGATTTGGCTCTCCTTTCTATGTCACAAGGGGAACTCATTAGTATTACACCTCCCCCGTCTGAGAATCTCCACCCGTGGCGTTAAAGGCAGGAGGAAAGTCATGAATATTCATGAGGACAACGCTACCTGATAGGCTGGCAGTAGAGGGGGTGGAGTGAGCACTAGCTTTTTATTATTTAAATGAACAGGCACATGTGTGAGAGGTGCCCTGTGATGTACTGGGATCACATCCAGGCTGAATTCCCACCTCTTCCCAGTGTTCCAGGGACAGACTCCAGATCCAGTCATCCTGGCTGAAGATAAAGCGCCCATGAATGACTCCTTGTCTTTTCTTTGTGTGTTAATGCTTTTACAGGCAAACTGGACTAAAAATGGCTACCATTTACAAAAAAGTACAAAAATGACGACCATTTACTAAAACGTTGCTGATAATTTTATACTCGTGTATATGATGAGAAATTCCATTCATCTACTGTATAACTTACCAAGTGCATTCATAAGATAACTTATCCACGCCCGCAAAACTCCATAAAAGCAAAAATGACTACTCAGTTGTAAAAGCGCACCTCCTAAGCGCAGTGTGTGCTAAATCTTCCACTAAAGCAGCTCAGCCACCGCAGCGTGTCAGCTACCATAGACACACACTAACTCTTTTTTTTCCCCTTTTTGACTATGAGAGAAGAATTCAGCAACAAACTAAGATTCAGTAATAAACTATTTAGAAGCACGTAACACATATGTTTATTAATGATAAAGATAATTCATTCGTTAATGATTAATTAAAGAATAATTATGCTTGAAAGGTTAAAAAAAACATTATGTATTGATATTTAGGCATCAGGTTAAAAACATCAATACTAAAAGTTTCCTTACGGAATGAGATATTTTTAATATATTCAGAAATAACATATCGACGTTTCCAAATGCAATCCAAGGAGCTGTTTAGTAGCTGGATCAGACATGTTGGAATCAAAAAAAAAAAAAAAAAAAAAGAAGCTATTTTATTTCCAGCCTCTCTGCTGAGAATGTTCTAATATATTGACAAAGAAAAAACAGTAGACTATGTATTACTTGTTTGTTACTTGTTTATAAATATGTTATTACTAAATTTAATCTAAAAAATACATTAAATTTTAATAAATTTAATAAATGTAATTAAATACAAATAAACGAATTAGTAATTTTTAAAAACTTGTTTATTTGATTAATGTAATTAATTTAATGCATTAAATACGTGGAAAAGTAAATCAACTAACTAATTTTAGTTTATTATAATATTTTTAAACAGTATAATTAATTACATTGCATTTTCTTTAATTAATTTAATTTATCTTTTTTTACGTTTAAATTTTAATTATTAATCTAAACTGAGCTGGCATGTAAGGCTTTTACTCCTTTTTACAAAATTTGTTTTTTTTTGGGACATTGGACCACTAATAAGAAAAATGCTCCATTTAATTACAAACAAAAATAAAAAATTAGCATTAGTGATGACATGGTGATCTATTAAAAGACACTTCTGTAAGGAAAACATAGCATTTATCACTGTCAGCAGCAATCACAGTACGTTTTCTCACCCTTCCTTTTCTTATTCTTCTGACTTTTTTGGCATCCAACTCCTCCTACAGTTTTGGTGCTGGAAACTTTATTCCGACTGTAAAATTCTGCCCTCTTTTTATCCGTCTATCCATCCATTTTTCCCATAGACCTCAAAAAAAGTTTGGAATTTTTTCAAACTGCTCCCATATAGTCAATTTTAAAAATAAAAAATAAAAATAATACCTCTGATACCACAACACTACAAAGCACTCCACCTCTTTTCATACCTCTATCACTCCTGATTTCTGATTTTTCATCCCTTGCTTTTCCTCCTATTGGATTCAATTCATTTTTCGATGCCTAACTGCTCCTAGAGATTCAAAGCTAGAAGAACCAAAGTTGGTACAGTAAATGCCATTAGGTTGTTGTACTGTCCATAAATATGGTATAACTTCTTCTCTGCTCCTCATTCTTTCTTTCCTGCTTCCTTTTTCATCCTTCTATCCTCCCATCAGAATGGATTCAACTGGAAAAATAGAGCGCCTAGCTTTTTTTTTTCTTCTCATACTGACTCTCGTCTATATCGCCTGTCTTTTACTTTATTCATCTCTCCATTCTTCCTTAACAAGCCCATGACTTTATCACTCCTTCAGCTTTTAAGGAAGAACAGCCAGACGTTGTACAGTATGTAGATTCAAATGCTGAAACACTTCAACTTTTTCTCAGTTCTAGTTTAATACAGCAATCACACACATGTTCTCCAGGAAATGCCCTTTTCTACTTTACTGTAGTTGGGCGTAAGTTGGAATGATATAATAAGATATAACATCATACATTCATAAATCTGACTTCTGCAAGACGTACATATTTATTGCTAACACATCTACATAACGTCACTGTGCTCTGTTGTGCTTTGACCCCAGGTTCATGTCACAGTTGCAGGCGTTCTGTATCGACACAACACACATGACTGCTCCATAATACAGCGATACATCTTTAAATAAACTATGCATCTAACAAAATTCTAATATCTGTCTGAGTTCATTTTATTTTCTATATATGTACATTCATAATACTTTTGAATATGACACACATTCAAATCATCGCTCCATCATGACAAATGATTTTTCACAGTAAATAGTTTTTTCTTTTCTTTTTTTTTTTTTTAATGACACATGACTGTGAGTCCCAGAGACAGAAAATCTCCATCGTCCATCATCGTGAGAAAAAAAAAACAAACAAACAAGCACGCGTCGTACAGTATGTACCAAGAACACGCTACTGCATCCAGTGTGTACTGTAAGTGGACAAATATTTATACAGCTGGATATGCAGGAATACATTTGGAACAGGATAAGTTAAACAAAACATCGCAAAAGAAACATCGTTTTGGCAACGTGCGTCAATCGGGGTGCAGAAAAACAGAACCCGAGGCGCAGACGCAGAGCTAAAACAGGTGAGGCAATCAGAATCAGATAATCTACCAGAGGTCAAAGGTTATCTGGGTTCGTGCTTTTGTATTCAAGAAAATAGGATGGAAATTATCAAAATGTTCTTGCTGAAATGTGACATTAGAAAAAATTTAATAAAATTCGCTGACAGCGCTGCTGGAACATTTGGCTTCTAATCTCAACTAAATAAAAAACAAATATATATAGTTGGTAGAAATCAGAAACGGTTCAAAGTAACCCTTTACAGAAGCGAAGAAGGTTTAATTATCAAATGATCCTTTTTACTAATTAGCTACTAAGATAGTTTAGCTACATTTTAAATACCTGTCAGGTTGTAGGAATTCAGTAAGGAATACAACACTGTGTGTAGTGCTGTTATAGGAAAATAATCAACAACAGGGTGCTGCGATGAAGCGCTTTCACCATTACCACCCCAAAGTTGATTCTTTCTTTTTTTTTTTTTTTTTTTTTAATAAAAGTATGTCTCTAAGTGTTTTATTCCTCTTATACCACAGCAATTTGTCAACAGTTACAATTTTTTTTGATTTATTAAAGAAGGACACGTCAAAACTTTTTATCCATAATTAATAACACTTATGGCAGCTATCACTTATCGTTCCTCGATAAATAGATGCAAATATTTTGGTTGTATTTGTTTAATTGGGTTCTCTAGGACTCGGATGTTTTCGGTCATATTTCTGCAGAAACCTCTAAAGCACCGGTGTAAATGTCTTATTACAGAAAACTTCACACCATGTCAATTACTACACATCTGTTTCTTATCACTGGAGCTCCTGCCGTACACGCCCCAACCCCCCCCCCCCCACCCCTGTGAATGAGCGGTTACTATAGAAACGCATCGATGCAAACCTCCCACTACGATCAGAGCTGCTGTTATTGAAAAACACATTCTGACCAATCAGAAGAAAATACTGACCTATAATTCAGAATTACTACAACACACTCATCCACTAAAAACATACGGGCTTCCAAAAACGGCGTTGTGCTTGAAACTGTTTCTGACACCAAAGCACGGTTGGTTGTTTTGTTTTGTTTTGTTTTGTAAGTTTCGACATGGAACACTGACAGATTCCCCAGAAGAACAACCGAGAGAGCTGGATTTCCTAACAGCAGTTCCTACTGACTCATTCTAATCACTATACGATCTCCTGAATCATTTCTGGGAGGTGTTATAGGTGTCAGTCCAGAACTGCAAAGATGCCAGATGTGAAAATCGTAGAAAAAAAACGAAGGAAAAACCGGCGAATGTTACTGAACGGAAGGATTACATCAGCTTTGTGGACGTGTGTTTGAACCTACGCTCTCGAGGCTGATTTCGTCAGAGAAGTGTTGGAGGTCAATGTTCAGTGAGCCACTTTATGTTAAATCACCGACCACAGCAGGCTGACTATCATGCGTAGGAGGACGTTAAGGCTAACTGGAACAACACTGACGTGAAGTTTACCCCAAACACTTCTTTATTAGAGAAAATCTAAATTACAGTGGATATTAAACTATATTAAGTGACACGGTGGTTATTTTTATGGCTATTTGGTGCAACGAGATCTGTTTTGTGCTCTTTAGCCCTCAGGGGTGTATGTGTACTTTTGCCAATCTAAAATCCGATAGAAAACAACCCCATTTCAAATGAGTGTGCATTTTATAGAACGTTTTTCAGCACAGACAGGATTGGAAAATGTTGGGTTTTGTTCGAAAGAGGTAGGGCTTAAAAATCAGATAGGAAATAAATAGATACAGTAAATGTAAAACGTTTGGCTCCTTCAATCGTTATGATAATCCACGTAATCTCAAGATGCGATTTAAAGTAAAGTTGCGTTTATAGTTTAATCCATTAGCACTTTTTGTATTTTGAAATACAAGACATGAGTTACGGTTGCAGGAACCTGAGCACAGAGACGATGAATAATATCAGACTCCAGTGCTGGACTGATTCATGACGACGTACTGTAGTCGCTAACGTTGAGACACCTCAGAGTTAGTGCAGTTACTCTCTGCACCTCGCGGTTTGTCTTATTCTGTGTTGACCCGTGTGCGTCTTCTTCATCCAGATGTCTCGTGCTGCACACCACACGTCCTAACGCGGGTTCATAAATGAGCGCTCTCACGCCGTCGGCATGAATCCGGACGTCTCCGACCAGACAGAGTGCGCCGGTGTAGTAAGCTAATACGGACTGTTGAGATGAGTCCGTCCTACAGTAGCTTGATTTGTTTGTGTGATATACAGGCAAACTGGAGGGCTTAAAGAGACAAACTAATCAAAGGGGAAAACAGAAACAGGCGAAAGCAATCATGACAAAATCGGATGTAAACCGAAAACAGGACAAGGGAGGAGACAAGACGGAAACCAAAACAAACACAGTGGCAATGTAAATAAACAGAGGGCAATGTGGAAGCGTGCGCCGTAGCACTGCGACGCGAGGAGGAAATACGTGACCATATTATATAGCGATATACGTAGCTCTGTAAACCACGAGTTTCATGCCAGCGTGTGTTGCTTATGCATCCACATTTCTACAGAACTATAAAAGTATTGCTGCACCATGAAAAAAAAAGGCGTGGCCATGAATTCTCTACCATGATTCATAATAAACGGGAACGATTAACATACCACGTCAACATTTTAAAAAGAAATCCCCACGTCACCTCAGCGGCTCCATACTTCAGTCTTTGCGTATTAACTTTTAATTCCTTGCTAGATTAAATACACGACATAAAAACAAGGCTCAGTGTTGTTTTATTGAGCGTTCGAAGCGCCGTCTGATGTACCAGCATCAGCCGGAGATGAGAGGATTAACATACTGGAATTTATAGATAGTATAATACTATAACACAGGATCTTAGTCCTGATGTATGTTTTTTAAAACCTTTTGCTTTTTTGTAATATTATTTTGTAATGCTATATATATATATAATAATATTGTTATTGTTGCGGTTTACATGAACGCTAGGTACAAATGCACAAAACGCAGACCTGGAAATCTGTTCTGTAATCCAAGCATCCATATAATATATTTCTATAGTACTGTATTTGGACCCGT
This sequence comes from Synodontis membranacea, assembly GCA_025674565.1. NCBI lineage: Eukaryota > Metazoa > Chordata > Actinopteri > Siluriformes > Mochokidae > Synodontis > Synodontis membranacea. The sequence continues at coordinate 2,075,510 of JAOVYU010000038.1, read as the reverse complement.
CACAGGCCAAAAGTCGCGCTGGTTAGGAGTTCTGTTTTTGAGTATGAACAGAGACCACAGCATCTTTCATACTCAAAAGGCATCTTTTTTGGTTTGAGGTATACAACCAGCTTTAATCAGCGCATCTTCGCTCTACGTACTGAATGATCAAAAGCTACCAGAGTTTCCAGTTCAGTACCGGATGTTTCTTTCATTTGAATACTGACGAATCAGGTCACTTTTATATCACGTTGCTCGTCTTGTACAGGACAGCTCCAGGATTTTTATTTTGCATCGTTCAAACGAAAAGGTCATGACACTGATATTTCCCATAGTTCCTTTTGGACTTAAAAGAGTTCCAGCGGCTCACTCCTTCGCACTGACCTACAGGTACGTGGTAGCTTCTCGGTTCTCGCGCTCTTTGGCCTGCGCCACAGCCACGTTGATGCACTGCAGCCATTCCTCCGTGTTCTTCTCGTCTTCTGCCTTCAGCACGTACGTCTTGTTGTCCGTGAAGATCTCGAAAGCTCGAGGCAGGCTGCGGTCCCGTCGCTTTTTTGCCACCACCTTCACACTCTGTACTTTGCTTAGCTCGATGGTGTTGTCGTCCAGCTCATCCTTCTGGGTCGGGGAACAGAGGAACCAGACGGGATTAAATGGTGTACACCGCGTTACAAGGAGGTTTCATTTTCATTTTAAACTGCCAGGTAAATTACAAGAACCAAGAATATAAAACCTAAAAAACGAAACCTGTGAGAAACGCTCAAATGTTTACCTAGAAATGTGAAATGTAAAAAAAATTACAGAAGTATAAAAAGCTTTTTTCTTTGTTTGCTTGTTTTTTGATAAATACAAACATTGTACAATATAAACTAAATATAAATAATATAAATGAGGGTGAAAATGGGGTTTGACGTGGAATATATATAGTAGTTTGAAGACTTTGTAATATATTGCAGAATATTGTCGATGTATGTACAATGAAAGTCAATCAAAACAGCGTTTCAAAAAAGTAGAAGACTCCAGATTCACACGCCGATCGGCTCATCTGCTGTTGCTATTGTGGGGAAATTTGCGTATTTCTGAGCGATCATTTCT
>JAOVYU010000038.1:2048800-2060213 GCA_025674565.1 Synodontis membranacea | reverse complement strand
CACACACACACACACACACACACACACACACACACACACACACACACACACACACACACACACACACACATATCCACCACACAAGGTTGTCCTTTCCAGATTATTGGCTTCAGGGGAAAGTGTGGGTGAATGAGTGACTGCAGGTTTGGTAATCTGTCTCACTCAGACCTCGCAGTTGGACAGCTAAATGAGTCCAGTGGGTCATCTGTCCATCATTTTTTTAATGTGCTGGAAAACTGACGACACGCTCTGGGACGGCTGCACCAGCATGGGGTACTAAACTAAACCTGCCGTCCTGGGAGGAACGAGAGAGGGAAAACGACGCTGACTTCTTCATAGCGCCATGTCCTGATCACTGACCTGACTTCATACATGTCCAGCTAATATCGATTCTGCGACCACTGCAGTGCAAATAGGCATCTAACGAATCATCAGTCAGTTGAAAAGATAATCAACAACAGGGTGGTGTGATGCTGCGAAAGAACTGCACTGACATTGGATTGATTAATGAACAATGAATAATTTCTTAATTTATAGTTAATTTAATACTGTGTTACAGCATTAAAGCAGCTAGAAACAGGCGCTCCATCACCAGCCTCTCTTTATAATCTATATTCAAATAAACGCAGCTTACCATGAAACCAGCGTAAACTCCTCTGTCCTGGAGATATCAAAAATACTTAAAGTTACAGTGTTTCCTCTGAGTTGTTACAAAGCGCCGACACCAGAGACTCCTTCCTGAAATAATCATCTCCTTCTTTCGGAAACTAGAGACGGCAGGATATCGGTTTTTCTTTTCCGACCCCGACCCAGAAGATACCGATACACATCTGATATTGTTTTCTTTATAAACTACTAAGCTTTAAAATGATTGTTTTTTTTAAATGAAGCACTTCACAGTTAATATAATACATATAATACAAATTAAAAAAAAATATATAAATATAATAAAATCAGTCCTAACAAAAGAAAAAAAAAGTCAGGTCTATTGTCTGCTGCATTGTCCAATTTAGAAATTCCAATCTGTGCCGATCCGATCCACAGTTTTCTGCTGGTACGAGTCCTGACAGTCTGACAATCTCAGCCATAAACACATCATCGTGACAATTTGGAAAAAAGTATTAAAGATGATGAAATACGACAGTAAATGTTGGTTTTTGTGTTGGTAATTAACAGTTTTAATTTACATTTATACCCTTCTGGTGAGTATCTGGTGCAAAATGTTCAGCAAAAAAAAAAAAAAAAAATGGTTATGCACATGGTCGTGCGTCATGAGATGGTCCACTGCGTAATAATACACTTCACTATGCAGGGAATATAACTTGTCCATTGAAAAATCAAAAATAACCACAAAATGTTAAATCCAGAACCAGCAATGGTTCCAGATCTTTATACTTGAGTACCTCAGTGGAACGGAGGACTCATGAGCCGGGCCTGGATGTGTGGTAATCTGCAAAAAGCTTCAGCGTTGTGAAACTGCTTGCTAACAACCCGTACGCTAAGTTACATGGTCGTGTAAAAGCAAACACCAAGGCAGGAGGTGAAACGTGAAGATCCTGCTGACCTGGGATCGGTTCTTCTACTTCAACCTCCAAGAGCGTTTATGTGCACAGACGGCCCAGATGTTGGTCGTCACTCGGAGGTGTGAGGTGACAAAGTCCTCGACTGGACTACGGCACATGTGCATGTCATCTGACTTTGTAAAAGCTGGCAAGACTTGGCCGTATGTACTGTATTAACATTGTGTGTGGGAGAGTTTCCTAACCCTGACGCTGATTAGTTCAGGAAATGTAAAACCGTTGTTAAAAACTTGGACTGGATGCGTAAGCAAATCAGAAAAACAGTGCAACAATTCACCGCTACACGAAGACGTGAATGTTCCCAAGGGAACTATTTTCTTTTTGAAATTGTTGAGACCGTCTATGCAACATCAGCCATGAGACAAATGAAGACTCATTTCACATCTGCTCCGCTGGTGTGGATTTACAGCTCCGCGCCTCGGAGCACGAGCATTTAGTGGAAGAACAGAGGGCTTTTACCTCAGAGACCTCTCATGTCAGTCACGTGTTTGTGTGTGTGTGTGTGTGTGTGTGTGTGTGTGTGTGTGTGTGTGTGCGTCTGGAGAAGCTGCAATGCAACACATGTTGCGTAAGATAAAGCAACACTGAAGACACAGCCTGAAAACTGAGCAGTGACAAAGCAGTTTTTTCTTTTTCTTCTTCTACATCTTGCTACTACTCCTTATTCTTCATCCTCATCATCATCTTTTTTTTTTTTCTTATTACCCATTCTTATTACCCTTTTTCATCCCCCCTTCTTCATTTCTCCTCCTCCTTCTACCAATTTTCCTTTTTGGATCTTCATCTTTTTTTCTCCTCCTTCTCCTCTCATCATCATCATCATCATCATCATCATCATCATCTTTTTTTTCATCTTCTCATTCACCATCTTCCCTTTCATTATCTACCCTCGTTGTTAAATTTTTTCCTTCTTAATATTTTCTTTGCTTCTGCCTACGACGCCATCCTCATCCTCTTCTCCTCTTCTCCTCCTCCTCCTCCTTTCCTTTCCACTGCACTTTTCCTTTTCATTACCTGCTTGGTGCTGCAGGCCATTAGGACGTTAGCATTCCTAACTATTTTAGGAATGACTATTTAGAGACCAGCTCCATCATCATTCCTGCTAACATTACACTTCATATTCATTTTAGCACACACAGGACGGGAAAGCTCCTTGTATGGAAGTATCCTGATTAGTTCACACTTAGGGAAGGAAAATAACACTCCATTCTTAGTGAGTCACTGTTATCATACTGAAGTTGATTATTTTCCTAAAAAAATTCAGGAAAAAAAAAAAAAATATGCACAGCTTGTCATGTTTCCGAGAACTGGCAAAGCTCTCCTCTAACCTGAAAAACTAAAAACTTACAGCTTCGTTTCTAACCATAAATAAATAAATAAATCTGGAATTCTGTTTACCGGTGGCTTTCTCCGGGTTGTTGCACATGAAGCACAGCCAGCTTCCCTCCTCCTCACTGTAGCCAAAGAGGTCAAAGAAGCGCACCTCCTCCAGGTGGATCTGCAGGCTGTCCAGGTCCTGCAACAGACAAGGACTGCGTCAGTGTGAAACCAACAAGCGAGACAAAGAGAGAGAGACGACAGCGCGGTTTCACCTGTCGGATCTGTTCAGCGTCCTAACCTTAAACCATAAAAAATAAAAAATCCCACCGGCTGCAGGTTTTAAAAGCAAGCGGTGACTTTTTATACTCACGGAGCATTAATTAAGTGCTCGTAATAAATCAATTACAGTCACAATATCAGAGTTGATATATGTATATTTTTTTAAACCTGTCATAAAAATTAGATCAATTAAACAACATAAAATATTTTAGATGTTTGGAGTTTTTAAGGAAGCTCTGAGGGAAGTGGGAAAACCCTAGCGCCGTCAATTATCTTATACATTCCCGACGCAATTTAGAACCCACTCGCCAATCATTATCTAACCAGGAAATCCTTATTATTGAATTATTACACGGATCATTTCAATACTGGATTCAGATTGGTCAATTACAGCATTCCACTGTCTGTTAGTTCTGTATAACAGACCATTGCTACGGACCACGTCATCAGCAGAAGCAATAAAATCTTTTTTAATCGACAAAATTATTATTATTTCTTTAGTAAGTATCCGTGTAATAAGCGGGATAATATATAGCAGGCTGGCCATTATTCCAAAATCAAGCCCTTCTGGACGATTCAAGAGCCCTTGAGAGGCCTTTGTAATTTTATTTTTTATTTATTTCCTGTTTATGGCATACAAAAGCAGTCCTGCTTTGGGATTCAGTGAGTAAAATCTGCTTTTTTCCTCCTGCTTTCCTGCTATAATCCTGCTTTGTTCTGGATTGTTTTTTTCTGTTTATAGTATGGATTTTTTGCACTTTCACCTGGTTTATGAATTTGGATGTGGATTAATAAACTACGCACGGAACATTTCTCCTAAGCCTCCCTTGTTTCCAATTGTTTTTTTTTTTTTTCAGCAGAGACAGAAAAAAACTGGGATTTTTCACAACTGTCTAGACCACAAGATTCCAGATTCAAGAGTTTTATTCGTCACACACGCAGTCATATCATACAGGTGCAACGCGTAGTGAAATGAAAAGCTGGCCTGCTCCAAGACTGTGCAAAAAAACAGCAAACACAGCGTAAATAATAACAATAATAATAATAATAATAATAATAATAATAGTTAAAAATAATCCTACCACTAATAAAATATGAAAAATGTAGATTTTATATTGACATTAAATAGATAAAAATAAGCTGAAATATGAAATCTAAAAAGTATAAAGTGACTGTGCATAAAGATAAGCATTACATAACCAAAAAATTAATTTACAGAAAATATGGAGTGATGAAACAGATTGCATTTTTTTTTCTCTTGCCGTCTAAGAGACATTAGAAAATTAAGTCCCGCCCACCTGGACAGTTCTCCGATCTTTCTTATTAGTAAACTTGGCAATGTTTTATGTTTCCTTTATTCCCACTTTGCTGTTTTAGATCAAAGAAACGTTTTTAAAAATATATTTTACAATTTATTCCTTGGGGGCTTAAAGTACTTCCAAAGAAATCAAAGCCAACAAATACGACTATTATGTCACCCAGTTGAATTTCACTGGAAATGAAGGGAAGGTAAAACAAATTTTTTGAAAATCTTTCCAAGAACTTGATCACATGTCGCTCCAGAGAGAAATTACGCCATTGTGTTTCTTCTTTCCTCTGTGCGCCTTAGACTTTGATTAACGTTCGTTTATTTATTTTTTTTTCCATCTGGGCCAGAATCACTTATATTAACTAACTGTGTAGCAACTCAACAACATAAACGCAGTAACTATCAACTGGAACCAAACCTCTGGCTTCTTGTGTCATAGGAAAATTTTCTTGATGAGGATAAACTACCCCTCACCTTAAGGCCACATCTCAGCCACCTTCAGACTTTCCAGTTACAAGCTCACTCAATTCCATGAGCAATATACTCCGTCGTTCCGAGAAGGAGACGGCGCTACTCTGAACTAAACACGCACCAGGCAGTCTAAAGCTAGCTCTCAGATCCTGAAACAATAGGATATTGTATATAAAGGGCAAAATGGCGCCTGAGGAGATCCTTCTGGAGAAATCTGGATGGCATTACAACTTCCAGATGAGTGCTAATCTATCTAAAGAGGGTTAGCAACCACAAAGTCCCAGAAGTTTACACATGAAACAGTGTGTTTAGCCCTGAGGAGTTTCAACAAAGATCAAAAAATTTTATCCTACTACGGTCCTGGTAAGATGTGACATCAGAGCTACACATTTTTGCACGGGTTGTGTCTAATACAAATTAATGACGATCCATCCTTAGAATGATCTGTGCTGCAATCAGTGTAATAAGGTAAAAAAAAAAATCAGTTTAAGGCAAAAATGTCTCCAGGACTGTCTACTTGACCTGGACAGGAAGGGCAAGTTTGTTGTCAGTGCCTACGCCGAATTATAATTCGCCATTCCATTTAGAGTCAAAAAAAATCCTAAAACATCCTCGAAAAAGTAAAGCAATTGTATTATACATTAGCGGCAGCGCAGAATTAAATAAGAACCATGTGTGGGAAAGAGAAAGGGTAAACACGCGTGTCTCGGAGGACTAGAAAACCAAGCATCTCCTACCTAGAACAAATCCGCCAGTGAGCTAGCTTGCGTACGATCCACTTAACTCCAGCGGAGACTGGGAATTTATGACCTGGTTCATGTACGCTAGTGGACGTCAAAACAATCCTCAGCTGTCCAAGGTTAGATCCCAGTCATTAATCAAATATACAGGACTTTGTCTACAGAGACTACGGTGCTGATGCCCAGGAACGGAGTTTTGATGAGTTCTGTTTTAGCTCCATGGTGATTCACTTGGAGTAAATATGAGACCATAAAGGACACCACTCAGAGCATCATCAAGCCTTTAGTGTATACGCAGCATAGAAGTAAACCCTTAAATACTGACTCATAATGCAGATGAAAGGGACAAATACTAAGGAAGGTCAATTTTAAAATGATAGTTCCTCTGGGCTTTACACAAGACTACAGAGAAGCCAGAAGGAAGTGATTTGAGGGGTGGAGTATGGACAGAGTAGATGAGCGGCGTAAGAAGGTGTCAGTCCATTAAAGACTTTCAAAACAAACAACGTGACCACAAACTAGATCCTTCAAGGGACTGGTAGAAAATGATCAGGAGCAAAATCTGGGTTGAAGTAGTTAAGCATTGTGTATTCCCTCTAATGGAGACAAAGATGAATGGATGTCAGCTGTGTATACGGTTGCAATCATCAGTGCAGGATGATATGAAGGAAGGGATAATTTTCTCTAGGCTGGACAAAACGTTCTTTGATAACATAGGGGATTTGCTTACTACGTGTGAAGACTAAGAAAAAAATCACCAAGGTTTTTGGCAAGGGTATTTGATGTTTGGTGATTAATGGACCGGGCTTTTCAAATGACATTTGAAAACGTTTTCCTTACATGCGTCTTTAGATTTCCAAACCTTGAGACACCAGCAACTGCTTGGAAAACAATGCAAAAAACATTGTCAGAAAACTGAAGATTGGACTAAAGAACTCTCCCCTATGAGCTGAACGCAAAGTCCTAACGAACAAGTCAAGTTCCAAGTCGAGTCCCAAGTCATCGAGTCTGTCAAATTCCAACGTCTCAAGCCCTTCAATCCAAGTTAAATACAGAGTCATAAGCTGTAGTGTGTGGTGCAAGCTTCAAAAAAAAAAACCAGACTGAGATTCAAGTCAAGAGTTCCAAGCCCTAAAGTCTCAACCAAGTCCAGAGTTCCAATCTTTAAAGTCAGAGTTAAGTCTTGAGTTCCAAGGCTTAAAGTCACAGTTAGGTCCAGGGTGGCTCCAGGATCCCAAACCACAGAATCCAAATCAAGAATTGAGTCCAAAGTCCTAAAGTCAAAGTTGAGTCCAGAATCTCAGGTTTGAGAGGCCAGGTTTAATTCAGCATCCCAAGTTATGGATTCAGACTCAAAAACCAACTTTCCCAAACCTCAAAATCTGAGATGAGTCCAGAGTCTCAAGCCCAAGGATCCAAAGGTCAAGTCGTAAGCCTTACAGACATCAGAGCTGAGCTGCTATCCCTATCTCTGATCCAGTGTCACTTTCAAGGACTGCAGTTACTGGGTCATGTATATGAAATATCCATGAAAAATAATATGGCAAGGTATCAGATTTAGTTCCTAAACGCAATTATATGAATAGGAAAGGACTCAAGATCGGCATGAAAAATTAAGATTTTGAACAGGAATTTAGACCATGTGTGGGCCTGTGTGAATGAAACCTCCTGGTACCAATAACACCTGATTACTGTACAGAGTTTTTTTTTATTCTTTCCACATTGGTCATATGTTAACATACTGTAAGTTTTTTTTAACATAACTACCTAAACGTAAGATCACATGTACAGGTGTCTGAAACAAAGTGTGAAGGTTTTCAGGTAGATTTAGAAGGGAAGTAGTTAAGCTTATAAAGAAAGAAAAGCCTGGAAGTCTAGATGGCTAGAATGAGAAAGAAATCCAGTGCAAGGAATTAAACATGAACCCTGCTCCTACGCCTCTAGAAAAACCCAGAAGTAGAAATACCAGCACTGTCACTGCATGCTGTGTAAACACTGGCACTGACAGTTTCAACAAGCCTCAACTCGACACGTGCGTTTCTTATCCCGCTCACATGATTATTTCTGTTTGCACCTGGAAGTAAATTAAAATATAAAATTAAACAAAAAAAAAAAGCACTAGCCTAATTTAAACCATGCTGAGCATGACCAGCGGACTCGTTTCTTGCTGTAAGTGATACCAGAAGTCGCTTAGGACCCAGGACTACCAGGGGGCTCCATGAAACATTTATGGCTATCTGGTGTGGGAAAACGCAAAAAGAAAATGAAGAAATGAACCCAAAACAGGAGTAGGAAATGAATCCTAATAAATCAGATTTAGTCATTTTGTCTGCTTTCTTGTCTATGCTTGCTGATGCAATTTTAATGGAAAAGCTTAGTGCCTAATTAGTTAGCTAGCTAATCTCTAGAGTAATAAGTGTTACGTTAACACGCCTTAAGTCGCTAGGCTGTTATTACTAGTTATGTACTGAGAGTAGCCTGTTGACTCAATAATTAAGTTCTGATCATTCCTATGATTAGCGTTGGTGCAGTGCCCCGAGGAAGGTTTGTTTTAGGACCCCCGAGTGCTCAGAAAAGCCCCCGCTGACCAGGCAGTCTCTACATGTGAATAAAATGAACCTTTTAAATGCATCATACAGCCACCTTCAGGTTAATAAATGTCCTGGACCATCAATCTTCCAGAAAAGTTCAAGAATCCCAGTTTTTTTTTTTTGTCACCTCTAGTCTCAGGTTATCTTCTCATCATACAGTTGGATTTGTATTGACACATACGTGGCGGGGGCAATACCATGATCAAGAAGGTGGTTTGCAGAAGGCGAGGCTCAGGCATTGCACTCAGGATGGGTTGATATTTGTGTGTTTCTCAAATGTGGGAACCTCGACAGCATAACAATTTCTGATTGTGGAGGACTGTATTCACACTATTCCATTGACGTGGTTAAGGCTCTAGATTACTGATGGTTTACTGAAACCCCCAAAGCCTTGTCAGTGTTAGGGCTTGAAGCAAGTGAACCATAGTGAACCCTGTGTCCTGACCACAACTTCCTAAGCCGGGATTTATGGAAAAAGAATTTCACTGATCTTTGCTATCTGTATAGAACGCATTACCTGTATTCAAACTGTATTCGAATAATGTCGTATTAAGTTACAGCCTTATTGCAAAATCTGCTAGGTATTCACGGGAACTGCAACTAGCACCGACATGCCGTAAAGGTACAGGAAAACTGAACCCCGTGCTGAATGTCTGCGTTCCCACACGGCACATGAAAGCAACAGTAATGTGTGTTTTCTTATCGCATATTGCTGATACACAGATGACTCAAAGTGACTCAAGACAACAGATGATGAACAGGAAAGAGAATCGGGTGAGTCACTTGAATACAGCTTGAATACACAGACACTTTCCTGAAATATTTCAGAGATAGTTCACGAAGGAACTTGCCTGATAAGATGGTGATGGGCATCCACTCTTTCCGGATCCAAACTATAAGCTGGACGTTAGCACAAAACAAAACAAAACAAAACAAAATTCCTGATATGTACAGTAAGTGGAAACATATGAACACAGAGGTCTGCTTTAATCCCAAAGCCCCAAAGCCTTGTTCTTAGGTTTGGAGGGTTTCAGAAAGAAGAAGAGAGTCGAGGGGTTCAGAGACCTGCTCTCATTTCACCACTGCCTGGCATAATTTGCAAATGAAATCCAAAAGACCGCTGGTCTCTTTCTATGTGATGGATTGTTCTGGAAAACTCGACCCTCTTGTCCATTTGGGGAGTATCGTGTTTCTTTTGTACTCTTACTGTTTTTACACATACACATGTAACATATCACAGTAAACACACAGTGAAATAAAACAATGAAAGCCCCCACACGGCTCTTCTGTTTTTTATTTATTTTTATTTTTTACTTTTTTTTTTTATTTACTGCCCATATCCCATGATCTGTCACTGCCATGATAACAAAGTTCTAATGTCTTCAATATGGCATAAGGAGTAAACTCTTCCAGTGAAGACCTCCAGCAGCTCTTTTTCTCCTTGCGTTCTAATCAGAAACAATTTCTTCATATAAAGATGTATGGAGCCTTCAGAGCGTTGCTGGAACCGTTTGTGCAAATGGGAATAGTTCAACCCCCTCCTCTCGGAATGATACCATCTCCTTGTGCTGTTTTACATACATTATCAGATTACATCCAGAGGACCGCCAGCAGAATCTAATTGAGTGTATATGGGGTTTTGTCCCTATGTAATATCTTGCTTTCAATCCCAGCTTCCTATCAACAGATGGTCCATATTTAGTGTTCTGATGGGATGCAAAGAACAAATGATTCTCTCTGCCTGTGTACGCCATTGGACAGAATTCCTAGTCAGATGAAGAAGACACACATGAGATCAGAAATGGTCGCTATGTTTGGACGGACCGTAGACTGTATGAAAAATTGGACAGCATTTTGTCTCTATAAAATGAAGCCCTGCCCATTCCAATGTATTTGAAACAAACTGTCTTTCCATCTACAGTGTCTAATTCGACCAGTTTATTTTCACTATGCCGATATCCGCACACATTAAATTTCATGAAGAATTTAGTTTTTAAAACACTATTCCCCTACGGAGTAAGAGACCCGCTAACTTCACGACGGAATTTACCGTCATATACCTAATCACTTGAACTTTTCTGGACACATGCACTAATACAAGCTGCCACTTCTATAAAAAAAAAAATACTTCTGAAACATCAAGAGGATTCATAGGAAAAGGTCAGTGTAATCACGCTAGCTACCTAGCCATACAGTTCTTATAGCAATAATATTGTCTCTGATAAAGCTTCCATCCAGTCAGACAGATATCGAAGTTTGTGAAACAGCCATTTGCTCATCATTGAACACACACACTATCAATCATTAGGATGGATTTTATAAGTAGTTATTTAGTTTACAGGGCACTCGGAATAGCCATGAATCCCAAATAATACGTTTTTGACTCACCCTGGTGAGCTCACTTCCGGCTCATTCTGCATTAGTCACATCCATCTATCAGCGAATTTCCAGTTCGTGTTCTAAATGTCCTCACTAGATGCAACCACATTAATGAAATATCTCCAGCTGAAGCTCTCTGGATAGATATAATAAAGAAAAATTGAGAATGTCAGTGTATTCGTCTGATCACTGGAGAAGTGAGTGCAGCTACCAAACCAGTGACTTCGCGTCCCATCTCTAGAGTGTAAAGTCAAGAAGGGAAAGTCTCTGATGCACGGACACTGGATGCAAATTTGACAACATGGCAGAAGTATTTTGGCATCATTTCTATAGGATGGGAGTGAACAGGAGTGCAATGTCCATTTTTTATACAGTCGATGGGACGGACAGTCAACTTAAAGCTAGTGTTGTAGTCAAGACCACCTTATTCAAGACCAAGACCTGACCAAGACCAGAGGGGGTCAAGACCGAGACAAGACCAAGACTCTGAGGGGCCGAGACCGAGACCAGGGCTGGCCGAGACGGAGTCGAGACCGGAGCAATGCGCGTTTTACACCACATGACTAATAACACTAGCTAGCACAACTTAAACCTATCTTCCCTTCCTTTGTGCTTCTTTTCTATGTGACGGTAAAAGTTTGACGTTGTCCCAGTCGCCTCCGTTATCGCTGTATTGTAGAATTTACACACTGCTGTGTGTTTTCTTTTCCCCGTTGATTTACATGTGAATTCTTTGTGGGATTG
>JAOVYU010000038.1:1905238-1915604 GCA_025674565.1 Synodontis membranacea | reverse complement strand
ACATAGTTATTACATGATTCCCCTTAAGAGGTTAAACAGTTAATATATAATTCTTCACCTTCAAATAGTCATGACTGAGTCAGTGACTGGAGGCAGATGGAAGTCCAGAATGTCATTGGAATCTGCACACATTCATGGTCCATGGTTTGATGAAGGGTGTAGTTAATTTAGGATGAAAAGCCAAATTCCTGTTTTCTCTCAGAACTGGATTTGGCGCCTATCTCTTCCTACAGTTCTGAAGCTAGTGACCCCAAATCCGGCATAGAGGTCCAGGCCATTGTGAAGAGGAGTGCTATTACTTTGCTAACTGATACACTTTGTATTGTCCGAGTTATGGTCTTTTATCTCTGCTGGACCCCTGCTGTGACCTCAATCCTGTGGCCGCTGCACCTCAACGAATGCAGGTTGTAGGAGTACTGACAGCCAATCGACCCTAATGTCTCCAAAGCAAGGACAGGCTGGCAGGAAGTGGAGAAGAGAGGCTGCAGAGGAATGGGCCAACCCATGGCTAAGGCCAATGAAATCTGGTGAATGTAGTATCTAGAGATAAAACTTTACTTGGAACATTCTCAACCACCTGTTCCGATGGATATCAGGGAGACATTAGCAACAACTGTTCCAAAACATGGAGCAGAAAAAGATCCAGCAGAGCTGTGAGAAGGGCACATCAAGGAGCCTGGACAAGATGGGAGCATGCTCTAGGAAAGTGCATCAAGTGGACTGGACTTGGTCCAGGCAGACGATGATGTTCTTTTCTTACCCTGCTGGGACAGTATGCACCAGCATGCCAAATTTTCCAAGGAAAGTGGCTCAATCAAGCAGACTGACCAATATCAGCAGCAGCATAATCAGGTTCTCAAGACAAGTGTGAAATCCATCTGTAGGAGATCAGTAATTTCATCTTGTAATGCACTTTTGGAGTCATCAACACAGCACAACCTCAGACATGATCTTCTTTTCATCTTAGAAACTGGGAAGGTGGTATGAACAAAAGAGAGTGGCAGATGGTGACTTGTTGAGTTAAAGGCATAGACAAGGTTAAAAGGCATGGTTTGTTCCAGGTTTGCAGGATGGTCTTTCTGCAGAACATCAGCAACACAAGAGGAAGAAGGTAGACTGTCAACAGCAGCATAGATGGCGAAAAAGAGCAGCAAAGTGGCTCTGGTGCTCTGGATCTGTGGGAAATCTTTTTCAAAAGATGAGGCCTGATAATCCTCAGCTGCATTTAATGGCCTGAAAACCAACAAGATTTCCCAAGATCACCCAAGTTATATGGTTGATGATGTACCCTTATTAGATGTAGCACTAGAACTGAATGGGGACATCAGCTGTGCTTTAGATTCCCCCACACTGTCACTGCCTCTCATTAAAGAACTCATTCTCTCTCTTGGGTTACTGGAGCCTACAATCAATACTGAATCAATGACAGTGCTAATTTATCAATTGACTTCATTAGGCTCTTTAAATTAACACATGTCTCTGCTCCCTCCCCTCTCTGGGGGTCCACACTAGACTCTCAGATGAGAAGCAAAGAACTGCATGGTAAATGTTCGGCAATCAGCTGTGATCTGCGAAGGACTTGTTTTTGTCAGCAACTGTGCTGGCTACATATTGAAGGTTTACATATTCTTAGTATTCCATGAATTTTTCATAAGACACCAGTTCCCTCTGACCTGTAATGTACACACTGTAATGAAGTATTTTAAAGTGTGGGTGATACATTAGGTTGCTGTAGGTTAAGCGAGGTCTCCATCAGTGGTGGAGGATTCATCTCCTGAGAAAACATTTCATTCAACGAGCTGTCACCTGTAGCTGCCGCTCTGATTTTTCACTCCTGCGTCAGACATCTACAGAGACGTCACACATTCTCAGAGCGCTCGTTCCGTTCGCACAGCAGATATAGTTTCTGGAAATGGTTTATTCGCTTTCAGGGAGCAAATGGTAGGACACATGAAAATTTAACCTTCAGTCGTTCCTGTGAAGAACTCCTCTCATAATGTCCCCTTTAATCTAGCTTCACCTGTATTAGGAACACAAGTCAAATTCCCTGTTCAAACCAAACATGGATGCAGATTTACTGTCAGATACTGTATGACTGTTTCTCAGAATGGGTGGTACAGTGGTTAGCACTGTCCCACACAGCAAGAAGGTTCTGGTTTTAATCCCTGCGTCAAGCCAGTTTGTGTATGTGTAGTTTGCATGTTCTCCCTATGCTCTGGTTTTCTCCCACAGATTAGGTCATCTGGCTACTATAAATTGGCCATAGGTGTGAAGGGTTGCTCATCTCTCTGTTAGTCCTGGGAAGTTAGCTGGGATTGGCTCCAGCTTCCCCCATGACCCCCAATGGATAAGCAGCATAGAAACTGGACAGATGGATGTTTCACAGAATCCCAACTTGTTAAACACAATGATCTGAAGGAAAAAAATAAATAAATAAAAAAAATAAGCAGGCAAACAATATATAGATGCAAAATCACACATAATACACATAGAAGATACACTAAGAAACTGTAGAGATTTAGTCCGTGTAGGAGAAAAGCTGTCTATTAATTCAACCTTCAAGTTACTCTAGTAACATTGCTTCTAATATTGATATCAATGTGTGCAGATTATTCTGTGTACTTCATTACAGCCCATCCTGTACTCAAGGATAAAAAATATGAATTTTAACATTGTTGGCTTCGTGGCTCATCTTCTGTTGGAGACGTTCAGTGAAATGTCATACCCGATGTCAGAACAGTGATGGGTAATAAAGTCGTGCACTTAACTTAAAAACATCACACTCACAGGATGAAATGCTGCCTTTGCTTTATTAGTTAGATTTTTGAGAATTTGACTTTCTATGGAGGTGGAAGTGTTGCCAGTCGGGACAGCAACAACATGACCTTTCTGTTCATTAGCACCTCACCGTAAAAGTTGCACATTCACAGCGAAACAGGGAAAATGACATCATGTGGCATGTCAGCTTTTGTTCCAAACACAAAGACTTTAATAACACTAAAGAATAACAGAAAAGGGCTTAAAGGTTTCCTTCCATTCAGCACACATCTGTAGATAGCTTTTGTCTGGGTTTTGTTAAGATGTTAATTCTGAGCACACCAAAAATTGGTTTTAGCTGCAACAGATGGTTTTTAGCACATCGGTGTGACTTAACAAAGCACGGCGGGTATTTCTTTTTTACGTGTTGTAGTACTATTGTATTTAAAAACAACAATAGGCACCAGTGGTGCATTGGATCTCACCCATCTGAATGTAAATAAAGCTTGACTCAGCTCTATGTTGCTGACATACTGATTGTGACCACATGGATTGACCACATGGGGCAAAAGCTAACACCAGCAGGAGTGCTAAGTGTTTCTCCTGCTACGTGTGACAAAATGAATGAGGTTCCTCTTTAAAGCTCTAGCTCCCCAGAGAAGGTCATGGCAGAACGATAAGCCAGAAATGTGTCCTACCGTGAGGAAGTGAAACTCAGTGGTAAGGCACATCAGATGGAAGGATTAGAGAAGAGACAGCAGATGCACAAATCCTGTCTTTGATGTCACATATCCTCTTGCATATCCTGAACGGATCCTATTACCTGCGCTCCAGTTACCCGAGCCCCTCTCGCCTTGATAAATAAAGCGTTCAAATGAAAGGTGAAGGACCACAATTCAGCAAAAGCTAGGAAGATTGAGGTATCCAGAAGGGAGATCAAATCAATAATAATTTGGTTGTGCTTTATATTTTTGATATATGAGGAGCAGCTATTAAATAACAGGACTGATGCTGTAATTAAATTTTAGTGAAGGAAACTTACATTTCAATTACTTTCCTCAGCATTATATTCCCCTTCTGCAACTACACACCACTGCATTCTGGTCTTCCTCTGATCAAAGCAGTGCAATAGGTCTTCTTCCATTAGTTGTCCTAGAAGTGGAAAAGGAAACCATTTTCGCACACCTGTGGCCTCTTTCTTCTGTCCCTTTCTCACAATATTTTGCGAAACTTTTTGTAAATACTGTTGGTTCACTGTTAATCTATTGGGAACCCAGTTCTCCATAACAGTTTAGAAGATCAATCCTGACACTTCTTACCACAGCCACTGACTCCATCGTCCCCTTGGGGATCCCAAAAGGTTCCCAAGCCAACTGTCAGGCCCAATGGGACATGCTGGATACAGCTCTACCAGGAGCTGACCAGGGGGTTACCCTTGTAAGGTGCAAAAGTCACCTAAATCAGTGGTCACCAACCCTGTTCCTGGAGTTCTACCTCCCTGAAGACTTTAGCTCCAACTACGACCATACCCATCTGACCATCTAATCATTGCCTTAAGAAGTTATTGGTCAATTAATAGAGATGTGTTAGATTTTGGTTGAAGATCTCCAGGAAGAGGGTTGATGACGACGCACCTAAACTGTCCACCCTTGAACCGTGGTTCTACTCCTGGACTGTCAAGCTCCGTCCTCTATAACGTCCTCATTTCACTGAAAAAACAGACAAATCTCTTGTTCTGTGCTAAAATGACTGACCTTGAAGTTTTAATTTAGCCAAATCATGTCAGGAAAACAGTATAAGTTTAATCTGTCAGACTCCCCACAAGCTCAGGACCACAAACTCAGAGTTTAGTGAAAGTGATTAATTGTCATTGTTCACACAGCACAGCACACAGTGCACAACAACGGAAACGTGTCCTCTGCATTTAACCCATGTGTGACATTGTGACACACAGCAAGAGGCAGCTATTTTTTTCAGCGCACGGGGAGCAGTGCTTGGGGGCGGCACCTTGCTCAGGG
Source organism: Synodontis membranacea (assembly GCA_025674565.1). Lineage (NCBI taxonomy): Eukaryota > Metazoa > Chordata > Actinopteri > Siluriformes > Mochokidae > Synodontis > Synodontis membranacea. The sequence continues at coordinate 1,910,829 of JAOVYU010000038.1, read as the reverse complement.
TACCTTTCTGGTCGGGGATTCGAACCTGCAATCTTTCGATTACAAGTGCTATTTCTGGGAAAGACAGACAAATGTTTGTGTTCGATCATGTTCAAATAATCTAAAAAGTCAAAGCTTTAAGGATCAAGCAACAAAGCTAAGCTCTGTAGCAAACAAAGGACCTTTAGGAAAAAGTGAAGAAAAGCATGAAGGTATAAAACAGATGAGATCAAGCAGGGATAAATGTACTACTTACATGTGATGTCTACAGCATGCTGGAAGGGTTGTCTGTTTGCTTTTTTTTTGAAGTTTCCTGAAAATGTTAGATAATACAAACATAATTATTTAGATGCAGGTCAAGCAGTTATCTGTTATGAATGCGTTGAAGCAAATCTGTGTCCCCTTAATGACTGCCCAGGAGCATCACTTTGAATTATTACTCAATAAATAATTATCATGAATGCCCACTTTGAATAATGTGAGACAATCTAATGGCTGTGGTAGATTTGAGAAATTGAGGTTGGTGTAGATGGCTTTCCCAGCATGCTTTGCCTTTCTAATGAACATTGTCCCACCTTGAAGAGAGGAGTCCAAGGCTCCTGCCATCTGCCGTGCGTATAACCGACAATATTCATTCATTCATTCATTCATGCCCAGTAACTGACTTATCCTGGCCAAGGTCGTGATGGATTCAGAGACTATCCTGAGAACACTGAGGATGAGGAATTTAGTCTGGATAGGACACTCGATCACACACTCATTCACACCCTGGGGAAATTTAACATAGCCCATCCTACCAGGGAGAACATGCGGAACTCTATACAGGCAATAAACTGAGCTCAGAGTTGATCAGTTCTGCATCCGAGGGTGTTAACTTTCTAAAAATTGCTTGCTACTAATGCAAAAAAAAAAAAAAAAAAAAAATCCTACAGGGTGTTTACTATCAATAGCAAATGATTCATTGTTATATCATTGTTATAGTAACGGTTTGTACTGTCAGAACACGTCAGTACGTTTTTGAGCAAATGTGTTTACAGTTAAAAAAAAAAAAAAATTTTAGGCTGGCATGCTCTTTAAAATCCATTCATCACCTCCGTATCCATCACCGAATATTAATAAGGGAAAACGCAGCATGGTTCAGTGTGAGATTTTGGCCAGTACTTACAGCTAAACTGCACCTCCAGTTCACACTGGCTGAGTCATGAGAGCTCTGAATCACTGACTTTTGGAGACACGCTGCTTCAGCAAACACACCGACTCACAATATGTCCACCTCCATCTGGAGAGTTTGAGAAGACTTGGTAAACTTTAAAAGCTGGAAATAAAAAAAATAATAATAATAAAATGAAAAGAAAAGAAAACCTCAGCATATGGAATGGTACAAATGTCACTAAGCAGACCTTAGTGTTGAACTGTGAATGAAATTCTTTAAACTTTATTAAAGTGTGAATTCAGTACACTCTGTACTTTTTAAGTTCACAATCTTCATTCACTCTCTCTGCCCACATTGAGACAATTTGTTCATTTCCATACCAGATGAAACTGCAAATGTCAGTGACTCATATAGGACGCGTCACTGATGATATCACTTCTTCAAGTTAAGATTTCCCTAAGATTGTTCAATTCTGATTAATTCTGTGGATGACCACAGACCTTGTGCTGACTAACCACCTGCTGAAGTTCCTTGTAAGACTTTTTCAAGTCTTGGTCACTTTATGAAACCTGTGAATGGCACTGTGATTTTGTGTCCTTTCCAAGAGATTACTTGTCAGTAGTGGAGTCCCAGGGCTATGGGATGGACGGGAGAGGACATAATGTGCAGAGAGAAGTCTTTTTTTCTAGACAAAGGGGGTTTTTCAATAAGCGAGTCCACTCCTTGATATGCTGTCCAAGGATTATGCATTTATTCTGAGGTTGGATTTCAATCTGGGAGGGAAGAACTGTGTCAGGATCTATGAAGCTAACAGTTGTCCTGCTGTGGATGAGTTCTGAAATCTCTAATCATGCAACGTAACTAGAAAAATATATGGTCTGGTAGAGATAGGTCGTAACACACTCACTGCGTTATCGCATTGTCAGATAAGATGCACTTTCGACCTGAACGAGGCTCTCCTTTTTATTGGGCATATGGGACAAAATAGACACTTTCAGACCAGATGAACTTCCATAGTTCTTAGAACTGTTGGAAGAAGTACCCCTGTTTTTTGTGTGTTCCCCCTACAGGGATGTAGTTCATAGAATGCAGTTTTGAATAACTTGTTTTAGCTAATTCTTCAGGGTAGATACTCTCCCAGCACAAGAGAAACCATGAGTGATGTAAGTGTAATTGGTCGAACACACGAGCTAATACAGCACGAGCAAGCATTAGCCATGTAAACAGCTCTTGATTGACAGGATGTTGACTTGTCTAAGCGGGATCGAAAAATCGTAATTAAACTAAATGATTTTGTCCATATTCTTGAAGCCATGCCGCCCTGAGAACGCCTGATCTCACCTGTTCTTGGAAACTAAGCGGGGCAGGCCTGGTTAGTACTTGGATGGGAGACCGCCAGGGAATACCAGGTGCTGTAAAAAAGACCCAGCCACAAGGGGTGCACACCCGGGTAAATGGGGAGGGTTGCGTTAGGAAGGGCATTGGGCGTACAAACATGCGGACAAAAAAGATCCACTGTTGCGACTCCTAAAGGGAGCAGCCGAAAGGGCTAAAAAAAAGTTCTTGTCCGTGTGTTTTGTTTTTTTTTCTGTTTAGCTGTCGTTAAAAACACATTATAAGATAATAATGAATAAATAAACATATTTAAGCACTAACAAACTATTATCCATCACGAATTTACACATTATATTGAAAAATAATGCAATGCAGTTATGCAACGGAATGATAAAAAACACGTGACTGAAACATGACATACGAAAGTTGAAATGCTAATCGCCAGTTTGCTGTTGTTACAGCAACACAAGAGCATCGACGGACAAGACACACATTCATATTAAAACAAACAACTAACTAGTGAGGTCTCTATACCAGCTGCAGGAAAAGCCCTTGAAGCTACAATACAGTATGTAGTTTGCTTTGAAGCTCCCTAGTGTGCTGTTCCACTCAATGAGTCCCTAGAACTGTTTGGTCCAAAAGTGTGTTATGTGATAAGGGGCGTCGCTTCCCCCACAGTTACAAGGCTGTTATATCGGTGCCTCTGACATTAAGGGCAAACTTCCATCTCTGCACTAGCAACTTGTTTGGATGGATTGCTAAGTCTAGGAAGCCATCTAAGGTGGAATGACTCTATAACAACATCCCTTCTGAGTCCTTGATGGAAAGCAGCAGTGAGAATGGTTTCATCCCGGCAGCTCAGATGGTCATACTTAGATGAACTATGACATTGTGGAGAAAGAGACGCAAAATGGTCATAAGACCATACGACCTCTTCTCAAGTATTGGAAAATGGTTCTGGCTCGATTCACAGCCTGGCCTATGAGCAATGGGTTCTTGTTAGGAGACTTCTTGGAAGAAGAAATACAACAGGCAACAGATCCTGACAAACCTAAGAAGGGTTTCCGTCATGCTTATTGCGTTGGGCTGTGAAGGAGCGGTCTCAGGTGGTTGCTGTACTGTAGGCGAACTTGATTAAAGATAACACTTGCTGCTGGAGCCGTTTAGACAATTTGCCAAATGCGGTATGTATAGCGAGGAGCTGTCGTTGAGCTCTGACAGCCCGCCCCCTGAGCGCACACAGCCTATTTCGACTCATGCTATCTTGCTGCATCCATGGTAACAGTGAAGTCTTGTGTCATGAATGCGCAGACGTGAGATATGCAAGTGCAAGGATCGAGTTTATTAAAGAAACAGGTGCAGTGATCAAAACCAAAGGACAAGACAATACGGGACAGAAACTGGTTCAGATTAATCAGGACAAATCAAAAGACCAAAAAAAAAAGAAGAAGGAAGAAATAGAAACCTGAATATAACAAAACACGAAGGCTCAGTCACATCACTTCACAAACTTTGATTGGTTGTGAATGAGTATGATCTGAAGTCCTTGACTTTGGGAGGTTATATAGAAGAGTTATTCCACAGTGTTTGGGTTGCTCTGCTTGACCTGACAGGTGAGCTTTAATAATACACTTCTCTCATCACTGAAAATTTGGCTGACATCCAAACATCTTGCTTTTTTTTATTTTTTTTTTATTCATGTAAGCGTTGGACTGGATACAGCTGAGCGTCCACAAACCCCCCTCACTCTGGCTCACTGTCAGTCATTTACGTAAGGACTGTTTCTCTTATTTTTATGTTCTGTATGTTAGAGCACTGAAGTGCAATATGATTAAAGCGTTGAATTTCATCTAAACGCTGGTCTGTTTGGGGATCATCAATAATAAATCATTACCTTAATTATATGCACTTAGATTAAGTGGCACATTATTGTGACCAGTTCAGCGCTCACATACAGACAATTTAAAGTGCACAGGATGTATGAGAGCAACACAATGAGTTGTAAATGAATCACTTACTCCTCATTAAAGCTTTTTTCAGATTGGACACCTCAGCCGTGCAAGTCGTGTGTTCAGGAGCAGGGTCTGGTGTAATAGGCAGATCTGTTCACTCTGACCGTAGGCTACTGGTGCCCTTTCGAAAAGCATCCTTTTAATAATGTACTTGCAATAAGATAATGAGAATATGAGCAGGCCCAATACGCAATTAATGTCACAATCGTGCATTTACCTAGAGACCGAGAAAATGCTTCAAACACTGAGATTCACTACTTTATAAATAAATGTATTATCTGACCAAGAAGCGGGAATTCATCAGCAATGCTAAGAGATAGAAAAATACAAGATGTGTCATGGCTGCTCTTAGCACAGAAAAGTGTGCCGTTACTTAGTGACAGAAGGATTTTATAAGAAATCTACCAGCAGGTCACGTGGTGTCGTTTTTTTTTTTTTCTTTCATATCCTAGCGTTCACGCTCTCGGCTTTTGATCTTGCAGTGCTTTTCATCTGTCTCTTCCCAACTCTTTTCTATAGCTGTAAACATACAACATGGCCTTCCTTTAAAAGAAAAAAAAGGGACAAGACAAAGAGAAAGGAGCTAAAGAAAGAGTTGGATTAGTTTTTATTCTTTTATTCTTTTTTGGATTAAATGATTAAGATCTGCTGCTGGATCTGGACTGCTTTTTTTTTTTTTCGTGAGATGTTGGAGAATCAGTTCAGAGCTCATTATACTGCAGGCCAGAGTGGTGCTTCCTTCCATCTGAAAACCCCTCTGCCGTCGTACCACCTTTCACCCCGTCTCTTTTCTTATTCCCTTCTTAAAAAGGGAGTGCGAATGAGTTCATGACCTCCAGACGGAGAGAGAGACGTCTGACAACATTTCTGCATATGTCAGAACCACTGTTTCACTCACACAGTGTTAAAAGCTGACTTAAAGTAAAAACGCAGCAATAACACTGTAGTCTGGTCTAATTGAGGCAGCGTTGGTCCACTTCCAAGCGTCCTCTAGCTCATTCCGAATGCAGCGTGAAAGTGATTCAACTCAGTCTGAATTTTTTTTTCAAACTCCTGCAGAAATATGACCTGGAAGACTAAGAAATTGAAATATACAGTATGCGGGAGTTGTT
>JAOVYU010000038.1:1692961-1700461 GCA_025674565.1 Synodontis membranacea | reverse complement strand
AATTCCTGAATGATACTTGTTTTTAATCTGGAATTAGAGACATGTGCTAAATATTTTACGTATTGCAGTCCAGAACCGAGTGCCGTTTGGGTGGAGGCTGCCTGTTTGAACAGGTTCTATCGTTTGAACATTCCTTATTTTTGGATATATGACCAGTCTGTAAAACGTGTGTGTGTGTGTGTGTGTGTGTGTGTGTGTGTGCGTGCTTAGTACTCTAAGCAGCTTATGTTTCTGAGAAGCTTTTACTGCTGGTGAAGGTTCAGAATCACACCGCAGTCATATGACTCTTTCTCATGCTTCACGTCGTTAAGAATCGCTGGAGACCGCAGCCTCACTGTTCCGTCACTCTGTACACTGCACATCTGTGTCATGCTTCTGCCCGTGTTTCTCACATTTCCTGTGTCTGTTCTTGTCCTGACAGCACACTGGGGGCATAAAACCATCAAAGCCTCCATTCATCAACGTGAGCTGTAAACCCACAACTCTCTCTCTCTCTCTCTCTCTCTCTCTCTCTCTCTCTCTCTCTCTCTTCATGGGTGAGTGAAATATGTGACGAAACTCATATTAACTGTTCCAGGTGTCTGAGCTAAACAAGCCTGAACCGAAATCTGATGCTCTACGTGCCTGCTAGAGACGCTCATCTAAGAGGACGAGAACGAAACAATAAGCCGTTTGGCTTTATAAAAAGGCAGAGCTACACTGTGCGTGTATATTTTCATCTAATATTTAAGATATTACAAAAATTCATAAACTTTAAAGGAGCACTTTGTAAATCCAGAGCCCCCTGCTGTTGGAAACTGTAATCTCAGGTTTAATAAAAATCACTGACAAGCCGTCATCCGAAATATAGAGTATAGTTTGTACTGTTAGAGACAAAATGATGAGTCAGGGCAGTTGTGTTCCAGCTGGGGGGCAAGAATCATCTTGTAGGCAAAAAAATGTAAACCAGAAATCTAAACACTTGATTGGAATTTAAAAGAAATGTTTTTTTTTTTTTTTCCTTCAAAGGATAAAGTTGAGTGATTCTTATCTTTTTGTAAGATAAGGAAAGAGAGTTTATCCTGATGAACTACTGAGAGTCTAAAATCTACATGAGGATGAACTCTCTTTCCTGCTTCATGTGGCGAAGTCAATTTCGCCAAAAAACGTTTAAGAACCGCATGTTCTACAGGGTTGTGAGGTCTTGAAGACATTTCTACAATGATGTGATGACACAGCACAGATAACAAACTACTAGCAGTTGTTTCGGTCAAATGAATAAATGAAAGGTGCGTTCTGTAAGATTTGGTCACGAGTGCGCTTGCTGAACTTTGATTCTTTGTGATAAAGGCAGTCATGAATCGACTTTAAAGCAGGTTGAATGTACAGAATTTTCCAGGAGCAGTAATAAGTATCTCCGTTTTGGAAGACGCTGTCGAAGATATCTGTTTATTTACTTGTAATTTTTGTAAAGTTTAGGAGAATGATCCGGCTGCGCTGGGTGCGTGCTGAATTCAGACTGAAATATGGGGGCGGAGTAACGTGTCTGAAAAATGACTGACAGGAAGCCTAATATATATTTTTCCTCCGTATTTGTACTAGAAAGACATTTTAAATATTGACTATTGTACCTTTAAAGTCTACGAAAGTAAATAATTGAACACTGAAAGGTTTAAAAGTCATATTGGTTCACATCGCTTTTAAAACGTTAATGCTATTTTATTTTATTTTATTCTTTGCCTCTAATGCTGAATGATATTAGTCATATTATTTTTCTCCTGACGGATTTTCTGAGCCTCAGGACTCCTGTCTCTAAATTATTGACGCGCCGTTATTAAATATTCATATCAGGACGATCACCACGCCTTTCGTCGCAGTTTTATCAACGAATCTCACTTGTGTCAATGCATTAAATATGTATCTGTAAATGTCCAGCCCCGGGAGATAAAATGAATAATAAAAAAAAAAAAGACAAAATGATAAGAAAAAGATCTGCCTCTAGTTCTGGAAGGATTTAAATGCTAAAATTCAGCTTTAAAAAAAAAAAAAGTCTTACAATTATTAACCTGGAAAAAAAAAATGAAACAGCCTTTCTTACAGTTAAGCTTAAAAAAAAAAAAGAAAAGAACTCTTTCATTAGGAACAAAAGCCATCCTTCGCTTTCGTTCTCTAACAAAGCGATCTGTGATTTCACTAATCGTATTGGAGTTGTGTTTTCCTGGGCAGTTGTAGGTGTTAAGGATGTAATTAAAGCTTTTAAATGACTGCAAGCGTGCGGCGTTCTTGTCCAGGCGTGACTGTACGCAGTCGCAGGTGGCTGGTTTTGTCGCTTTATTTCCTCATTCCTCCAGTTAACTCGGTGTTCCACATCACAGAGGAGAGAAAGTTCAGCCACAGGTATTTACGCGTACAAAGACAAAAAAAACAACACAAGAACATTCTAAGATACCGCATTTGTTCTCATCACCAAGCCCTCATGTGTGTTCAGGAGGAGACTCTGTCTCGGCGAAGACTCGATGTCGCAATTCTGTTCGTGGGAAGAAAAGAACTGTTTGGCAGAAATGTTAATGAGAGCAGCAGAGTTGTTTTCCAGTTTAATAAATTATCGTGAAGCGTTTGCTGTTAATCGTAAACGTAAGTGACGTTCACGCTGCGGCTTGTTTGTTACACGAGCTTTAAGAGTCACATGATCAGCAAAGCAAAATAAATGAGTTACTCGCGTGAGTAAGAGCGCGACGTGTTTTCGCCCTGCAGCTGAACGAGTTTGTTACACATGTAGCACTTTACATCACCGCTAAAAATGAAAACAGTAAATCTTCACGTCAGAGACTCCAGCGACGCGGTGTTCGTTTCTACGAGCGAACAAAATTGATTGTGAAGAAAAAAGAAAAAGAAAGAATTGAACCCCAAGCGTAAGAACTGTATATATATATATGTATATATCTGTGGACGACTGCATGCCAAGTGCATGATATTGATCTTTAGATCCATGAATGAATATTATAAAGTTTAATAACGTTATTGCTGTTCAGATTTCTGCAGCTCATTCTGCATGCACCAGCGTCTCGTTTTTCAGGCCTGAACTTTTTCACAAATTCTTTCTGTGGATATTGGGGTTTAGCGTTTCCTGTTACCATGTCAGCGTTTTCACTGTCTTTGGCCTAGTGCATGTGCAACAAACAGAATTGTGTGTTTGTGGTTGTGAACTGAGCTGGTCACATGGTTTGGTAATAAACTGTAATCCCAAACCTGGCTGTTTTTCTAGCTTAGCGTTTAATGAGTCTTATCTGTCCTTTTCAGGATATGGGCTCTCCCCGAGTTCCTCTTCAGATCATTCAGTGTTGCGTAATGTGATAATTACGGCGAGCACATTAATGACGTTGGACTAGGCTCCGATTTGAGCGATTTCGATTCTGCCCATCATCTCTTTGCAGTAACGCTGAACGAGTCGGGTTTAGTTTGCATTTTTAGGTTCTTTGGGAACCTACGTGTTTGGTATTAAGGGTTAAACGTGAGTCTCCGAGTCACTAGTCAAAAAGATGTGGCAGGTCTGGAGGCGTAAACTCCACACGGGTGATTTTATCATACTTTGTGTAACCTGGTTTTGAATATACACAAGTTTCCGTGCGCAAATATTAGCGTAAGGTTTGGACTTGAGTCGCAACACTACACGCTGTGACCCTACGCTTTGTACAACTGTTTTGTATCGTATCCATTTCATTTAAACAGTAGAAATGAATTTGTGTGTGTTTCAGGTTTAGCAAGCAACTCTCACTATGTCTGATGGGGACTACGATTACCTCATCAAGTTCCTAGCCCTGGGGGATTCTGGGGTGGGAAAGACCAGCTTCCTGTACCAGTACACGGACGGCAAGTTCAACTCTAAATTCATCACCACAGTGGGCATAGACTTCAGAGAAAAGCGCGTGGTGAGTTCTGCATACCTGTGTGTGTGTGTGTGTGTGTGTGTGTGTGTGTGTGTGTGTGTGTTCACGTGCACGTGAAGGTCTTTAGTTCTTTGTGAGGACCCGAGGTCCCCATAATGATAGTAGTACAAGAGAGTCTTCTGGTCCATATAAAGAAAAGTAAATTACTGAAACAAATCAGTCATTAATCATTTTTGATTATTAATTAATTGAATGATTTTGTTTTTCAGAATATCTTGCACAAATACACTCAACATTAAACCTCATTTATCATGCTGGATATCAAAAACATAAAAATTTGTGTAAGTTTGTGTAAATGAACGTATAGTTAGATTCACTAACCTTAAAAATGGACGATTTTCTAAACGTACGCGGATTACTCTGTCGCTTTACGTCACACACTAATAACACACTGAACAGCGTGTGAGAAATTCTCTGCGAGCTTTACCTTTTATGGAGTTTTGTGGGCGTGGCTAAATGCAAATGAGCTGGGTGAATGGCATTCTTTAGTGTACGCTGTAATCAGAGTGGCAGGAATGTTTTTGTTTGGTGTGGCCCAAGAAACTTTATCCCAGCACAATATAGATTAGTGAGGGTGTGTGTGTGTGTGTGTGTGTGTGTGTGTGTGTGTTTATTTAGATGTGTGTGTGTTGTTATTCCTCCAGACCGTGAGCTCAGTCCCTTCGGGTACTTTTCAGTCTCTCGGAATTGCTGTTTAGTTTCCTTCTCCCGAGCCGTGAGAGATGGAGTGTAAAATAACCATTCCGACGAGCAGAACCGCTCCGTTTAATGCCTCCACACACACCGCAGTTAAAGCGTTACTCCGAGACAAAACGCTGCTGTGAAAGATCTCAGGAATTTCCAGTAAAAGTAAGAAACAGAAAAATATCACGCCGTTTTAAGTTCGTGTTTTGCGATCGTCATCGTCAAAAAAAAAAAAAAAAAAAAGCAAAACTGGCAATATTGCTGACAATAAAATAACTCCTCGCTTCTTTTACATCATTTATTTCCCCTGTAATTTTCATATTCAATGGACAGAACTGAAGTCTGCTTCATAATTATTGGCACCCTTGGTAAAGATAGGTTAAGATCAAAAAGAATGTGATGGAAAAAATATCTCTAATCTTTAATTTACGTAAATACGTTCTAGCAATTATTCTAAAAGCGCTTAGGAAAAATATACAAATTGTGCATATTTATTGGCGCCCCTGCGCAAAATCACTGCATCGTGGGATTGGAGACGACTGGGCTGTTTTGTGTGTGTGTGTGTGTGTGTGTTTGGATGCATGCGTTGGATTGTTGTCCTGCTGAAACACCAAACCACATCTTATCTGTACACCAAAATATTTAACCGTACGCCTTCAAAACCTGTTCAAAATATTTAACCCAACCAAATTAACCAGTCTAACTGGAGCCAGAGCTGTTTAGGGAAAAACAGAAGTACAACACAGATTATAAATGAGCTCTTTGCGTAGTGCATGTTGTGATGTAGTAAGTGTTTTTTCTAGTAATATCTAAAACGTGGCCCTCAGTAAACTTGTGATCATGGTTACGGATCTGGCCACGCCCCCAACCTAGTACTGGACAAAAACGAAAGAAAGCTAGGAGGTAGAAAGTAACGCATTATACGTTTGTTCAATATGAAAAAAGTGCAGTTGTTCTGACGTTCTGATTCATTAAACCTGGTGTTTAGTGTGTGTTACACCGCACCATTAACACGTTCCTTTAATGTTGGAATAATGTTAACCTGAGCAGCTCGAGTGAAACTGAACACCACACAGCTGACGTTTCCGAGCCGTATTTACACTGCAAATTCCACCTGATACCTAAACGCTCATTTTACAGTGAGATCTGTCAGGAAATTCGACCATAAGTGATGGACAGCTCATTGTTTCCAGGAGTGTTTGGATCAGGCACAAGCAGTTCTTCATTGAGGAGCTACACCTACAGAGCAAACAGGCTGTTCCTACAAAACAAACAGCAGAAGCAATCGTCAAGACCCAGAGACGCGTGGATTTCCCACCAAAGTCCATCACACTCGAAACTCGCTATTCACAAAGGCTTCGGTTTAGTTATAGTATTAGCACAGCGCTGCTGGAACTCTGCATTCTGATTGGTCGCTGACAAATCACAGGCTTACGTTAATGCCATCGTTCTAGTACGTTATTGTTTCTATAGTAACAGCAGTAAAAGATTCCGGGACGTTCTTGGGAACGGGAACAGTGACTGGTCTTCATCACACCGCTCTGGTGTTTATTATTTTCCTTTAACAGCACGGAGCTGTGAGTGTTTTATTCCTTTCTGTTATTCCTTCCTTAATGGATCAGTGTTTGGTCCCAGACCAACATTCCTCCACATCCTGGACTGATAACATTTTCAGACAGAAAGAACAAGCGGAGTGTTTATGGAACGAGGCGCACATGCTGGTTCGTACAGCTGAGTACGATAAGTACTGTAGCGAAGTTTGTACTTTCACTCGACGTTACAGTGGAAACTTCTAGACTTTCTAATGAAGACGTGTTGACTAGCTCATGTTTGCTAGCTCTGATTATTAGCCATGTTCAACATTTATATCTTAACTGAATGCAGATGGAAAGGTGTTTGTGTGTATTGTGTGTGTAAGTGAGATTTATAGTTCATGTACACGTTGTCTTTAAAGATGTACAAGTCTAACGGGCCTGATGGTGCGGCAGGGCGGGGCCAGAGGATACACATTCAGCTGTGGGACACGGCCGGACAGGAGAGGTGAGAACCGAAGCATTTAAAAACAGACTGAAATATCACTGTTTTTTTTTTTTTGGCATTAATGTGTCTAAAAAATGCAACTGTACCAAACATCTATGATAAAAATTGTTGCAAGTGGCAGAACAGAAAAGCGTCCGCCTTATTGTGATTGGCTGTGCTGTCTGGGTGGGAGGGGCATTATCTCTCTCCTGTCAATCAGAGCCATGGTGAGCTCACGAATGTGGAAGAGGGCGGATAGCTCTTCTCTCCATGAACAGAAAAGGGATAAAGATATGATGGCTTTTCTGGAATGTTCTCCTGAATCCACGCTGGATCTTTAAGGATGTTAGATGATCTGAATCAGTGGCCAGTGTGTGTTTGGTGTGTCCTGGGTGTTCGCACCTACAGGGTTTATTTATTTCCTTTTTTTTTTTTTTTTTTTTTTGCAGATTCAGGAGTCTGACGACGGCCTTCTTCAGAGACGCGATGGGTTTCCTGCTGCTGTTTGACCTGTCGAATGAGCAGAGCTTCCTCAACGTCAGGAACTGGATGAGTAGGTTTCAGACTTCAGATTTCTGCTAGCGGTTCTTCATTAGATAATAGAATCCAGCCGCTGAGCTCCAATGTGTGTTTTGTTTTTGTTCGCAGGTCAGCTGCAGATGCACGCGTACTGCGAGAACCCTGACATTGTGTTGTGTGGCAACAAGTGTGATCTGGAGGACCAGAGAGTGGTTAAGGAGGAGGAGGCTCGAGAGCTTGCCTCTAAATATGGGTGAGAATAAACACGGGCTGGAGGAACACCTCACCCAGAAACGCTAACGTGGCTAACGTGTCCAAACAGAGACCTCGCCCAGACATGCTAACATAGCTA
>JAOVYU010000038.1:1436658-1446793 GCA_025674565.1 Synodontis membranacea | reverse complement strand
AAGTGAAGTACAGATACTCAAAAACTCTACTTAAGTACAGTACTCAAGTACATCTACTTCGTTACTGTCCACCTCTGGTTGTGAAGTGACCTACACGGAGAGATACACAGCATTTATACTGTTTGAATAGTAATAAAATAATCTAATAATTTAAGCCTTTTTAATTTATATTTTTGGCTTGTATTCCATAATTGCCAAAATTAAAACAGGAAAAAAGCTTGACAGATTTTAGTTTACCTGTAATGAGTCTAAAATATATAAAATTTTTCACTTTCTTAAATAACTGTAAAATATTGCACTTTTTCAAGATTATTTTTTTAAATTCACTAGTCTCTCTTTTATCTATCTCAAAGATAGAAAAATACAGAGTAGTGTGTGTGTGTGTTTGTGTGTGTGTGTGTGTGTGTGTGTGTGTGTGTGTGTGTGTGTGTGTGTGTGTGTGTGAGTGTGTGCGTGTGTGACACACAGTTAAATGAAATTCACGCCACTCTGAAGTTGATTTTTTTTCTAGAGCAGCACATCTCCAGGTGTTTTATTCCTCTTACACCCATTTTGTCAACAAATAAATTTTATCCATTTATAGTTACAGTTCATGTTGTGGATTTCGTACCACAGCGCTGCTGAATTCTAGACTCTGACTGGTCAGATTGTGTTGATTAATTTCTATAATTCCAGCACTGACAGGTGTTTTATATTAATATATTAACGTTATCGTTTCTATAGCTACAGCCCAATCACAGGGACGTGTACAGCGGACGCTTCAATAATAATAAACAGATAAAAACGTGTAACTGTTTTGATGAGGAAGAAGAGAATCTGATGAGATGTGCGGTATAAAAGGACTTCAGGATGTTCACTTCACTCAGTGTTTATTATTATTATTATTATTATTATTATTATTATTATTATAGACTGTGTATAGATGGAACTGAAATTCAGATCAGCTCATTTTTAATAGAAAGTGGAGAAAATCAGCAGAGGAGAAAGATGTTCAGGGGAAATTGTGCTTCTCCGGAAAAGCGCTGATTGTGTCTTCCTAGTTTGATCTCGTCCATTTGCTCTTTTTTTGTGTGAGGACATTGATTGGACGGACGCAGCCTCTTTTGAAATCGTGGCTTTATTGACCCGAGTGCCGAGCGCTTTCATGTCTCTCAGCGGCCGGCTGACCTTTGGCTGATGCATACGTCTGTGCAGCACCATTTTTGGACGCTGCTGTCTTGTTTCTCGTAACTCTGGGACAAAAGATGAGAGCTCGGGGAACCTGGAGCATCGATTGCAGAAAGGCCAGGTGAAGCTCCTGTGGAGTAAGGGCTAAAACTGTCCACATGTTCACCTGCACGTTTTATACATTACAACAAAAGAGGTTATTATTATTATTATTATTATTATTATTATTATTATTATTATTATTATTATTTAAAAGCATGCTTTCCATCTTCAGGTTGTTCATCAGGTACAGTTAAGACATCTGTGATGTACGGAGAGCAAATACACACACTTCCTGTTTCACACAACTGGAAATGTAAACCCAACTACTATTCCAAATCAATATAAGAACATACACAGTGCCGGGATTTCCCATTTGGGAATGTAATAGATTTTAAAAATCGAATAGATTTGTAAAACATTATGACCTATATCTATACAAAAATATACAATATTTGAAATGCATCGCAATAAATTCACAATTACAACCAAATAAATTAAAAATATACACAAGAACCCACTGTGTGTTATGCTGTTAATAAAAAGTAAAATAATCTACACTACAGCAGTTTGCCAACAATTACAATTTTTAACAATTATCACAGCTGTAAACAGTCATTCTGGAAAAAAATAGATAAAATAAATAAATAAACACAAAGCATAAACTTGCCTGTCCTGAAAATGTCCGAATAATTTACAGCTTTATTTCTGACTGTTGCAAAGTGCTGAAACTGGAGACTCCTTCCATATATGTTAAGAAAAAGACACACACATTTCTCCTTATGGAAAATTTCATTAGTCTGTTTGTAGACATCCCTGTGAATGAGCTGTTAGTATAGAAACGATAACGCATTAGAACATGCGCACTAGTGGAGCCTTTAATCTTCAGCATGTAATACTTCTCTCTGCCTCTGCCTCTATAGGTAGACATTTCTTACTGCCTATAAACGATCCTGAGATTGCTCTATTTCCCTGGACTCGCTTGTGCAACACGTGCCTCGATGCAAGCACTAACGTATGTATTTACAGCTCAGTGTGTGGTACGCAGCTGAGCCTGTGTTTGTTTAGGGCGCATTAAGCTAATCAATAGTCTGTGCCATATTCCAGGCTGCAGTCAGAGCGTGTGGGAGCAGCTGTGTATCGGGGCCTCATTACGGAGGCCGAGTCGTACCGGATGTCCCCCTGCCAGGAGCGGCTCTGGACGCAGAGAACTCATCGATGACCTCCCTCGTTCTCCGATGCCTTGGCATCACTTCTATCGATTGCCCGGCGCAGTTTATCATTTTCAGAAACAGACTGCAGGAAGTGGACTTCCTCTGGAGGAGCCATGCGGAGACTAAGCCTTCATAAGTCCTCTAATGAACCACTCGCTTCGAACAGGAGAGAGACAGACAGAGAGAGAGAGAGAGAGAGAGAGAGAGAGAGAGAGAGAGAGAGACAGAGAGGGGGGGGGGTGATATTGAGTTTTACAGAAGTTGTTTGTGATTCATTTTTGCACATACAACAAAAATGAAATTAAATGTAACATAAATTCACAATGTTGTTTTCCAGACACATGTTAAGATCTGGATCTTAAGAAAAAATGAAGGTTATGTAGAAAAATAATGCACTTTTGTGACACCTATTTGCAATAAATGATTTTTAAAAATGTTTAGAAATTAAGGTTTTCATTTGACTCTAATGGAAGTTATTTTTATTCAGTTACAACAAAAACAAAAAATCTCATAGCTGATAGACTTCTTCTTCTTCTTCTTCTTCTTCTTCTTCAGCTGCTCCCATTCCCCGCGCCTCTCCCAATTTATCCGGGCTTGGGCACGGCACTAAGACCTCACTAACTCGTGTCATTGCTGATTTACTGATATGAATCACACGTAGTATTATAATTTGTTGCAGCAAGTTATCTGACAAAAGCAATCAGAAAGTTTTTTTTATAGATAAAGTTTTAGCATGAATCTAATGACTTCCTGATAAGAGTATATTTTTATTTTCAGGCTTTACTGAGATTAAGATTAAGATTAAGATTAAGGTCAAGACTGCAGTGAAGGCTTCACTATGCAACAGTGGACTACGACAAAACAAACAGGACCAAACTCCACCACATGTGCTGGTCTAGAAGTTTACACATTAGGGGAAATATAAAAAGTAACCCAATAAAGTGTTATAAAATTCACAAAATATACAAAAGCAAATCAAACTCGTTACCGCTCCTGTAATTCATTTTCAGTGCTGTGTATTGATCACAGGAAGTGCCCCGAGTCCTCTCGTGTGTGTCATCAGTGGAAAAGTGGGCGTGGTCTGTGGCGGAGATTTCACTTCAAATTTGTATAAAATGACACATGGAAGAGAGATGGTGAGAAAAAGTTCCTCTGAATGTTCCTCGAATGGTTCCTGGTAATGGTTTGATCCATCTGATTATTTTCCTTTCACAATGGTCCTTGGACACGGCTGCTCCTGTTTAATTACATGAGGCAAAAAGCAGCAGAATTATTAGGAGACTGACACACACACACACACACACACACACACACACACACACACACACTCCATCACACATCCTCATATATCACTATGACCTTACAGAGCCGAGTCTGAGCCGAGGACAGCTCGGCCTTCCCCAGGTTTCTCCTGGACACACTGTAAATCCGTGGTCCTCTGAGAACACACACACACACACACACGCACATTTATGTCCTTACAGAAACACACCGTAGTTTTATTTATGTAGCGAATCAGCTTTTAAGCTTATGAATTGTTAAAGACACTTAAAGGTCATAAAGGTTTATAAATGTGTCAGTGGGGAGACATTTCAGCCGCGTGGTGTTTTAGAGTTCTAGCTGTTTGAGTAGCATAAAAACATTTCTCTCGTGCTCTCTTGATGAACATTCAACATAAAACCTGTTTTCCTTATCCAAGGTTCTCCCACAGTGCAGTACTGAATTATTTTCAGCATTTCTCTCCACCGATTATTAATAATCAGTAATAATATTAATATTAACAATTTTTACAGTAAGAAAACAAAAATCAACTTATATAGAACCCTTACAGGTTCTTCGCTTGTTCTTCTGGGTAGCTCATGAAGTTCTGTGTAGATCCCAACAGCAGAGTAGAAACCCTTCAGGAATCTTTAACAGGTAAAGATTAAGAACCCTTGAAGGCCCTCTTTAGAACCCTGCAGCAGAGGATTCCCATACGAGAAAGGCTTCCACGTGGAACCCGTTAAAGAAGGACTGCATCTTTGCTCTCGTCCGGCATCACTGACCGAGTTCTAATTAATGATAAGAGTTTAATCAGGTTCATTGTGAAGTCACGGAGAAGCCCGGGTTACGTCTTCCCTCCACATGCTCATAAACGTTCCCTGTGATTGAAACATTCGCCGTTTGTCTTTATAGACTCGTGGAGTGGCAGCGTCATTAGCGTTAGCGCTCATTGTGCTAATTGAGACTTGTTTACGGCCAGGACGCTCCGCGCTGCTGAACAAACGGCAAATCGACTCTGAGGGACCAAATAAAAAAGTCTGAGAGTATGTGTGGGAGTTTCTTTTTTTTCTTGCCAAAAGCAGAGAAACATCCATCAGCGTCAGGGACATAATGAAGGATGCAAACGCTGATGAAGAGAACCACATTAACACAATAACACATTAACACAATGACAATTTGTATAAAAAGGGTGGAGTTAGCACTCAGACTTCATCCTCTTATGACTTCACTGGTATAAAAATGAAAATAAAATCCATGTAGGAATTTCTCAAGTGCAAGAACACTGTTGCAAAAATCTAGAACCTCTAGGGTTCTTTGGTTCTCTCTCTCAGTGAATGAAGAACCAAGGAAGGGAGAATCCTACAGCAATGGGGTTTAGTTATTAAAAGTGCTTTGAGACAGAACCATATTACAAAGCTAAGAACTCACACCTGTCCAAAGAAGACTTCTTCTTTGTTGTTGTTTTTTTTATTTCTCTCTCTCTCTCTCTCTGTAGAACCCTTTTCAGAAGCTACAGCAAGAACCTTCAACTGTCCAACAACACTTTTAAAAAAAGGTTTAAATGTAAAAACCTGCCATTTTGCTGTAACCGTCTGGAGCAACTCATCCTCTGGGAAAAACTCAGCACCACTGTTTCCTTTTCAGAGAGAGTAGAGTCGAGTGGAACCCATTTAGGGAAGCGGATTTAAATATCCAAAATTCGAGTGTATAAATGGTCTAGTGTTGTTTGTAGCTGCAAGATTCTCGAAGCTCTGCACATCTTAACGGTTCAGTGTAAAGTTCTGCAGCAGCGATTTCCTCTGAGAAAGAGTTCCATCTGGAACCTCTGTAGGAAGCCAATAACCCAGAACTGTCCAAGTAACCCATAGTGGAACCCTGCGTTAATGTTTACTTTAAAGGTTCAAGTTAATAACAGAACAATAGAGCAGAAAGAACAATTGGAACTCATGATTGATCATTTCTACAGTCTTCAAAAACCTTTCAATCCTCAATATTCAATGCTCCCCCTAATTTTTTATTTTTTTTATTTTTTTTTAAATAGAGGAATTTTGGACAGTTTGCTTCAGCTTTATGAGATCAGTGTAGTTTTTCTTTTACAAAATACATGAACTACAGCGTCTTTACCGTTTTACAAAGTGAAAATAGTTCCTATTCGGAAGAAGAATTATGAGCAGGTCACATCGGATTGAACGCTTTAAACTCCTTTGTTTAGGAATTTTTATTTCTGAAATGTCTGTAGAGGTAATGAATGGGAGAAATACTTCCAGAATCAAGGCCAGTAGAAATGCGGGAAGTTATTAACGTGTGTGTGTGTGTGTGTGTGTGTGTTTGTGTGTGTGTGTTAGGTTTGACTCTAAGATTCCTCTATGATACAGCAAATGTTTGCGCTGGACTCTCAGAACGATGATGTCCAATCGATGGGACACATATTAGGAAACATCGTCCCAACACACACACACACACACGCACACACACACACACACAGACAATAAAATATGCATGAGTTCATGGTGTTAATGTGTTGCATGTTGGATATTCAGATGATCCACAGTGGATGTTTGTTCAGTTCCATCGAGCATCAGCTGCCACAATTCAATAATTATTATTGATTTGCTCACCGGCTGTCAGTCTCAGGTCTGAGAGAGAGAGAGAGAGAGAGAGAGAGAGAGAGAGAGAGAGAGAGAGAATTAGAGGTGTGATGGACAGAGAGAGGATTGTACGGTCCCTTTTTCCAACACGGAAGCCTCATCTCTAAAAGGAGGCGAGATGAGATGGCGCAGGCGGATAAGGGTAATTGATGATTGTTTCAGCATCGAGAGGATGGAAAAAAAGACCTCGGAAAGGAAGAGGAAGAGAAAAAACAGGGGGGAAGAGAAAGAGGAGGAGGAGGAGAGGGTCAGGAAACGAGAGAGGAATGAAAAAAACCTTTGTGGCCGTCATCCTCCTCCGCCGAGTCCAGCTATAGGCTTTACGTCGGGGCTCGGCTTCAAAGTCCAGAAAAACAAATATGCAGGACCTTTAGATTAAAATGTCAGCGTGCAGCAGGCATTGATTTCCTCCTGAGCTCAGAGTGAGGAGACGTGCGGCGCCCGCCGCCGTATAGAACCATTTTTAACACCATCGTTATAAAAAATCTCAGATCCAAGAGGATGAAATTTTAAAGTATTTGGTGATACAGTGAAATAAACACAAGCTGCTTTTGGTAAAAAAATAAATAAATAAAAAGATGTCAATGTTTTTTTTGTTGTGTGATAAACAGAACCAAGCTTCATTCATCAGCAAGACCTCGCGGTAGAACCAACTTAGCATGCAAAGAACCCTCAACTGTCTGAAGAACCCTTTTTTGTTTTAGCCCTCTGGGGAACCTCTTGGAAGGTTCTATGTAAAACTCTACACCGGTGATTTCAGACAGAGTTCCAAGTAGAACCTGTTTAAGAAGCTACCCAGCGAACAATTTTTGGATCCTGTTCAGGTGATGTTATTTTTTGTTACAGGAACATTCCATTAAGGTTTGTTTGCTTGTCTTGTGGTTTACCATGAAAGTATATTTTATATAAATACAGCATTAGCTTTTTGGTTGCATGTTTTGGTTTATAGAACATTCTTCTAAAGTTCTCCTAATGTTTGTAAAGTGGGAACCTTTGGAGAACCTTTGGAGAACATTCCCATTTGATTGTATTAATGTTCCCCTAACATTAACCTGGAGAGAACGTTCTCAAAATGCTGGCAGAAAGTTTTCGTTAACCCATCCACAGGAGAACCATAAGCTAAGCTACTGTAAATATGGAGAAACTCTTGAACGTTCCATGTCAGTCTCTACAGCAGTGTTTCCCTTTCAGTGAGAGGTCCAAGTAGAACCTGTCCGAGAAGCTAATTACCATTAATCATCCAAATAACCCTTAGTGGAACCCAGAAGGAGCAATGTATCATTTTTATACTCTTAGAACGTTATGAATCTTTAAGCATTATTTGGTTGTCCTTCTGAGGGAAGGGTTAGGGTTAGAAGATCATGTGTGTGAGACGGTTCTGCGGTCCTCTCAGTGTGAAGCGGGATGTCACTGCAGATTGGTGAGATTGCTCCTCTCGGCTCTCAGCCCTGTGCTAATGGAGAGGCTCTCTTTCTGCGCACAAATCCAATTAAAGCAGGAGATTTGGTGATGATAAATGCCCTCCATCTACACGGCACCGCACAGATCCTTCATTTCTACATATATATTACTGCTTGTTCCATTGAGAGGAGAACCGGGGCTCTCCGAGGACAAAAAAAGGGAAAGTTTAAGTGGCTCGGTGGCTAAATGGATTGGTTGGTTAAGAGGAATGTCTCGGATTGTGTTATGTCATCAAGTGCGAGCTGTTTGGGAGAGGAATGTCATTCCGAAAGTGGAAATCTCTTTGGTTTTTCTAATAAAGAATTTTATGAAGAGTGTGTTTATGTGACTTGAACATGAACAGAGAGTTTGCTTCATCTTCATCAAGGTCTTGATCCTGGGGAGAGCTGTGGTAGATCTGGGGACTGTATCCCAGGAACGTTGGGAGTGAGGAACGGAATACGTCCTAGGTGGGACACCAATCAATCAAGTGGCACCAACACACACGTTCACACCTGCAGGTAGCTTATTGTCTTTAATTCACCTACCTAAAGAAACCAGAAAACATGGAGGAAACCCACAGGATCACCACGAGGACATGAGAAAGTCCACACAGACATTAAGTCGGAGACCCTGGAACTGGTGATGTTTTTGAAAAGTTTTGAAAGGAGTGAAGCTAGAAGGACTACAACTACAAGAAAGTTCAATAAGAATATGTGAGAAGAGATCTGCAAAAGATAGGAGACCTGCCCAGAGTTTACCCAGCCTCTTGACCTGAAGTCAGCTGGGACTGGCTCCTCATGACCTTAATGAATAAATGGTATGGATGGATGGATTGAGGGATGGATGGATGACTGCCAAAAGAGCTTGTTTGGGACAGAACTGAAGCAGGAATCAGGAAAAAACAACAGGGTTCTGTCTCATTCTGTGACTTCTGAAGAACCCTGAATCCCTAAAACTCCTTTCTCACATAGCCAGATCGTGTCTACAGATGACACCGGTAGAAGTTTTTTTTTCTACCATTATTTGTTGTTGTTGTTGTTGTTGTTGTTGTTGTTGTTGTTCTGAGAGCCATCCAGGGGCATTCCGTAAGCATTCATGAGTGCCATATCGCTTCCTCAAGAGCCAGGAGGATCCACTACAAATTTCTAAATTGTTTGAAATTTTTGACAGATGAATTTGACCATAGAAACCGTTGTAGGACCATGGTGCACATGTGGGACTTGCACTACGGTTGTCTCGTATTTGAAGTTTTTACCTTAATAACACTATGCCTCACTCGCTCCTCCCTCTTTTATCGGAACACCTATAAAATCCGCCGGAATGACCACAGTAAGCACCATCTACAGTTAAAACAGCTCGAATGACTGTGAGAAAGGAGCATAAGTGGGCTCTGGACCACATTGGCAGTAGTGTACTGTACTGTCCAGGAACCAGGTGAGTTCATCACATCCAAGCATCTCAGGTTCTTCCTGAATAGGCTCATAGGCTATATGAATGTGCTTCTACGTTAATACGTTATCATTTCTATAGTAAGAGCTCATTCACTGGGACTCGTACAGTAAAAGGATTAAAATGTGTGTGGCTGTCCTGCAATGTAACTAGAAACGGATATAAATTAGGACATGTCATTCATTAATACACAACATTGCATACTTTGACAAATTGCTGTGCTGTAAGAGGAATAATCACTTTGCGACATGCTGTATATGGAAAATAATCAATGTCTGGGTAATAAATCATCGTACTGTAGGTAATAACTTCATCACAGATTATTTTCCAGTGGTGTTATAAACAACTTTCAAGGCAGTAGTGAACATCATCCACACTGAGCTTGCTTTTGTTTTCCGGTGTGTATTTCTGTGAGAGCCGGGACACACTCAGGAACACCTTGAGGTTCACGACTCGTGGCTGGCGGTCATCAAAATAGCCATAAATATCACGGAGAGATGAGAAGAGTCAAATCCGGGCGTTTTATACGAGCTCCTGCGGTTGCTCTGCTGCTCTGGCAATCAGAAATCATCCACTATCTTTCCTCTACCCTTGGAAAGCCTCATCCATTTCTCCATCGGACACCGTCAAGGGCCGATCCCGCTATCTGATGTCGAGGCCTCCACTTATTAATAAACGTCAAGCAGAATTGATGTATTTTCCCTCCAGAAGGATCCACAGCGCGGGAGAGACGTATCATTATGCGTGGAAATGCACAGAAACGTAAGGGTTTCTAATGAAAAGCTGTCCATCAGTGCTCAGGACACTTATACTGGAAATGCAGATTTATTTTAGTGAGATCTTCCATATAGAAAGTGAATGACAGAGAGAGAGAGAGAGAGAGAGAGAGAGAGAGAGAGAGAGAGAGAGAGA
>JAOVYU010000038.1:1231556-1250616 GCA_025674565.1 Synodontis membranacea | reverse complement strand
CTCTCTCTCTCTCTCTCTCTCTCTCTCTCTCTCTCTCTCTCTCTCTCTCTGTCTTCTCTCTCTCTCTCTCTCTCTCTGTCTTCTCTCTCTCTCTCTCTCTCTCTCTCTCTCTCTCTGTCTTCTCTCTCTCTCTCTGTCTTCTCTCTCTCTCTCTCTCTCTCTCTCTCTCTCTCTCTCTCTCTCTCTCTCTCTCTCTCTCTCTCTCTCTCAGAGTTGGCAGTGTCACAGTAAGGTGTGTGGTGATTTCTCCTTCATCACATCCTCCAGTCTCATCGCTACAGCAGGTCACTCCACTGACAGCAGGTCAGCCTTCTCCTGTTCATCAGATGCTTGTGTTTAAATATTACACACTCACTCACTGACTTCTTTATTTCACTCTCTACTGCAGGAATGTGTGTCTGTGGGACACTCTGATCTCTCCCAGTAACACCATGGTGCATGGTAAACACACACACACACACACACACACACACACACACACACCCTCTCATCGTCTTCATCTCAGTATGAATTATTCTGATATAAAAACAGAGGCCTGTTGTTTTATTAAAACTTGGACCATCATCTACTCGGGAGAAGTCTCGGAATGTTTCCAGAAATGGAAAAAGTATGGAAAATCCAGGAAAAAAAAAACATTTTGGAAACAGTACAGATATTCTGTTGACTCTAAGGATCAATCATATATATATATATATATTTTAATTCTATTCATTCAGACCTCCAGAAATGTAATATTGAACCTTTAAACATTCTGTAACCGTGTGTGTGTGTGTGTGTGTGTGTGTGTGTGTGTGTGTGTGTGTGTGTGTGTGTGTCTTCAGCGTTCCCCTGTCATGAGAACGGAGCTACAGTTCTGCAGTACGCCCCCAAACAGCAGCTGATCATCTCTGGAGGGAGGAAAGGCTTTGTGTGTATCTTTGACCTCCGCCAGAGGCAGCTGTTACACACCTTCCAGGCGCACGACTCGGCCATTAAAGCTTTAGCTCTGGACGCAAGTGAGGACTTCTTCATCACCGGCTCAGCCGAGGGAAACATGAAGGTAAACGCTCACGCTAATACAGTGGAGTGAGCGTGAGAGACGACATGCTAACAACCTGGCTAACAGCACCAGCCATGCGATTATGAACCTGAACAGACTTCATATACATACACAACTAAAAATAAACTCCAGACAGGCCACGCCCACAAGCGACACAAGTGTGTGAACATAGAGAAATTCATATGTTTTAAGTGTATTGGTTGCAATACACTTCCATTACTTGTTGGCTACATTTGCCTCTGAGCACGTCTTAGCTGATCATCTACATTTAGGCTTTATTTAATGTTTAATGCTTTTGTTTTTACGAATGTCATGGAAAAGACTTTAAAATGAGAATAAGACTGGGCCTGAATCAGAACCCTGTGGGACGCCGCTGCTTTAAATCATTTCCTGACAGCGTTTTCTTTCTGGTTCTGGCTGCAGGTTTGGAAGTTAGCCGGTCACGGGCTCATGCACACCTTCAGCAGCGAACATGCCAAGCAGTCCATCTTCCGTAACATCGGCGCCGGCGTGATGCAGATCGAGACGTGTCCCGGTAACCGTATCTTCACCTGTGGTGCTGACGGGACGCTGAAGATGAGGGTCCTCCCCGATCGCTACCACACCCCGAGCAGCATCTTCGACATCCTCTAACCTGAAACAGCCTAGAATTCAGACAGCTGAAGTGTCCTGCAGCGAATCGGTCTCTTTCACGATTTTATTGCGCTGCGAAATGTCATTTATCTATTTATTTTTCCCCTGAAACGTGAGAGGTTATGACCTCGCCCCTAAAGAAGCCCCAACCCTAAAGAAGCCCCGCCCCTTTCCCTGGGCCTTGAGCTCGCTGTTAGAGTGTTCTTATAGGAAAGCTATGCATGTGCTGAACTCGTCACTGCGGTGCATTCGCCAGAGTGTTGATTGTGTTCTGTAAAGCGAAACATCTGTGTGCATGTGTGTGTGTGTGTGCGTGTGCGTGTGCGCACACGTGTCGTCATTTCCGTGCCCACAGCTGAGCGGACTGAGCCTCATTAACTCCAGCACTGTGCTTCAGTAACCCTGTGTCTGTGAAGCCCACGCTTTATTTATTATTACTGTAATTCACACACCTGTCTCACTCTCACCCCATACCTGCAGCTAGACCTGTCTCACTCTAGATGTGTTTTAGGATGTATTTATTTATTTATATAAATGTACAAGTTTATTAAGGAAATAACGCATTTATTCTATACAGGCTACTGAAAACGGTTCCAGGAAGAGAAACAGGTCGCACTGAAAAAGAGAAACCTGTCTCACTATCCTTTCATACGTGCAATATATTATCTGTCTCACTCACCATTTATAACTCCAGTTAAACCTGTCTAACTCTTTTCATAGGTGCAGTACTGACCACATAAATATGTCTTACTCTCATACCATAACTCCAGATAAACCTGTCTCACTCTCATTCCGTAACTTCACCATTTTTTCTTCAGAGTCTGTCTTACTCTCCCTACACCTGTAACTGTCTTATTGCCCAGCCTCATGACTACTGCTAAACCTGTCTCACTCTCATTCCATAAATGCAGATAAAATCTGTCTCACTCTCATTCCATAACTCCAGATAAAACCTGTCTCACTCATTCCATAAGTCCAGATAAAACCTGTCTCACTCATTCCATAACTCCAGATAAATCTCTCTCTCTCATTCTATTTGGATGCAGTTAAAACTGTCTCACTCCATTCCGGATGTCTGTAGTTACTTCTGTCTCTCTATTCCTAAACCTGTCTCATTCTCTTTGTACCTGTAGAAGTTAACCTGTCTCACTCCCGTCTCCATACCTACAGTTAAATCTGTCTCAATGTAATATTCTAATATCTGCAGTTTTAATACCTCTGGCTGTAGTATTCACTTATTAACCTGTCTCACTCTCTTGTGAGTTACTCTGACCTACATAAGAGCCACTGCATCTGTCTCACCCTCAGACCTGTCTTGTTCTCTTTCCCCGTAGTGGTTTTATCCAGTAGTGATCTGAGGTGTTTACTTTGAGCAGAAACAGTTACATTTACATTTTGCACATGACGTTTTTCTTTATGAATATATTTATTAGGGTGTTTGTGTTTACCTGACCGCGTGTTGTGTTTGTTCTTTTTGTTTTAACCGCCGTACTCCTCATTAACTTATTTCCTGACTGTGAGGTGCGATGTTTACTGGGTCACTTGTTTTATTTATGAAATGTTTAAACGCAGAGAGAAAGTTTGCACTCGGATGTGGAGACACCGTAAAAGGCGTAAAGACTGGAGGATGTTTTAGGGAAAAGTGTTCTATATCCAGATGAATGTTTAGTTTTAAATGAATATAAATATATAAATATAAATATAAATACATATAGATATGACCTAGCTGGACTTAGCTTGTACAAACAGTTTTAATTTATTCTGTTTTGATTGGTTTGGTTTTTATCATACTGGCTGCAATACTGTAGATGTATATTTGTTTTGGATGTATGTGATATATTTATTAAACTCTTTGTGTTTGTGTACGGTCTGCTGGCCATCATGTCCACTGTATGTGTGTGTGTGTGTGTGTGTTGAACCGATGGTCCTTTTGCTTCTTGTCTGTAGTGTGTTTATTAAACAGGTCATGCCGTCTGTGTGCGGAAATGTCTGGAAGAACAGATCGTCAGAGTTTTACCTTTGTAAAGTGAGCTGAATAAATTCTTTTTATTTCATCTCCACTTTTGATTTTTCTCCTGTTAGAGAAGTTGGAGTCTTCTAATTATTTCTAATAACTTAAAGTTTTGTACAATACTGAGTGATGAAGCAGAGTTACTCTTACAACCAGAAGTTGATTGTTTTCCTATAACCTCATGTTCCCGAGAGGTTGTGTTTTATTTCCTTTACACCACAGCAACATCAACAGTTACACTTTTTATTTATTATAGAATGACACGTCATACTTTTATTTCATTTATTGTTCTGGAAAACAGGGTCCTGCTCTCGCTTACATTATAGCAGCTATAAACAGTCGTTCCATCACCAGTCTCTTTATTCTCTTTCTTAAAGCTAATAAGACAAAATAAATAAATAAATAAATAAACACACCTTGTCATGTGACCAAGAAACTGCAACAAAGCGTAAACTCCTCTGTCCTGAAGATGTCGCAAAACTTAAAGCTTAAAAGACTCCTTCCGTATGTCACAGAAACGTCTCTTTCCAGATCAACAATTACACACGTTTGAATCTGTTTATCATCAGCGGAACGTCTGATGAACCAGTCTATGTGAATGAGCTGTTACTGTAGAAACAATAACTCATGCACATCATTCAGAACACTAAAACCTGTGTGCAATGTTTAACCAAAACTATTACACTATTAAGCAATATTTAACTAAACTATTAAACTATTAAATATTAATGTTTAACCAAAACTATTACCACAGAGGAGTTAAAAACTTTTGATTGGCAGTGCAGGAAAAACAGCACAATTGCCAATTTAAAATGTTTCCCAGATATAGTAAATTGGACTATTTTGTAATTTTAAATATGTTTATTCAGCCTGAGTTTCACTATTAAAAATCCTACGAGCAATAAAATGCTTTAGTTTGCAAAGTACCTGATTTCATTTCTTAGATGTAAGACAAGCCTTCTCTTTCCAGGAAACTTCACCAGTCATAATTGTGAGCAGGGGCTGTTAGTCATAACATTCCGCCTGCGTTAGACTAAACTACATCGTGATAAAGTAGTCCACAAGCAGTCGTCTGCGTAAATCCTATCCTAACCTTACTGATCCTCAATAATTACACAACACATGTCTTGTGATGATACTAAAGTTTTCAATACACATGATTAAAGGTTAGCTATACATGAACTACATGAAAGAAAAAAAACAAAAAAAGAAACAAAACTGTTACAGTGAAGATTGCCATCTCTTAATGTAATAAGCACATTTAAGAAGTGATCTGTTTATTTATTTAAATATACATGTTCGTTGCAATAATACAATACAATTTATGTTCAAACAGTAGTGACACTGTGTTGCTGCTTCGTTGTTAGAAAATGTGTATAAAGTTCATAAAGAAATAAAGTGATTAATATTCAACATCTGTAAGGTGAAAGCCAAACACAACTCAGTAAGACATAAAGCACCTCTAATGCAGTACAGCTCAGTGTAAACCACACCAACAAAACACCCAGACTTGTTTTAACTCTTAATAACGTTAACCATCAGGATCTGACACTTCATACAGGAACACATATCACAGCTCACGTTATTACTTCATGAGGACATGATTTCTTTCCAACACTGCATCATAATATGAGTCAGATTCTTCTTTTAAAGTACAAAGTACAGAAAAAGTATCTGTTTTTATTACATGATAAAGTATTACAATGTGTCCATTGTTAGAAAGCAGTCTGAAACTGCAGTCTGTCTAAACCTCAGTTACGACTTTCACTGGAGCAGAAGAGTAATAAACAGTATGGATATGATGATGTTAGAGTTTTGCACTCTGAACCGGTAGTGTTCGGGTCACTTTAGACGCCCTGTTAGTTTCAGCTTCTTAATGTACACCACGTTTCATTAGCGTTTAGTAACAGAGTTCAGTTAGACCTTTAAATTAGTAAGAACTCAGCAAATGTTTATGATGAATGTAAAAACGATTCTTTTGATTGCATCTGTATCACATTAATTATCACGTGTAACAATAAAAATATCAAAACTCAACAGAAAAATGCTTTACATTTTTTTCCTTGCAACATTAAAGAAGGCTTTAAGCTCCACCCATTTGACAATCATCTCATATCGTATATCTCTGAAAGCTTCTTATCTATGTTTTAATATTAATTTGCGTTCACCAGATTTTACATGATCACTTAAGTAGAAGCTTATTACAGAGGAATTGCTTACAGTGGTGAGTCCTGTTGGATTAATGTTAGGTTTTATACTGAAAATAACATAAAACTCTTTTAATAACATGGTGTGCGCATGATGTTTTCTTGAAAAAAAAAAAAAACTTCTATAAAAGTCATTCTCTTTTACAGAACAGCATCCTTTAAAATCATCCTAGATTTAGATTTAGATTTTTGCCTAGAGTTTTGGATGTGTAATATATGCACAATTATGCATATTTAATTAGAAAAAGTCTCATTTGCATAAATTTCAATAGATGCATATATTTTTTTTTAAATATCAGCAGTCCACTGTAATGATCAGTTGTGATGTTTATTGTGTAAAATAAACTTATCATATTCCCCAGCAGCGTCTTCCGATAAAATCAATTGGAATAAAGGAAAAGACACAAACTCTGTATTAGTGAACAGTAAGCATTCCTTATGGACCTCTTGAAAATTTCGTATCTAAAATCTGAGATCAGTCATCAGAAAGAAAGTGGACCTTGTAGGATTTGACATGTCCACTGTCCCAGGCGTATAACTGGCGATCTTTAGGATTGTACGACATCATGGACAGTACGCTAGCTGGAGTCCAGAGATCAAAGCTAACGTTGAGAGGTTTTTGTTTGAGGAGATCGTAGGCGTAGGTCACTCTGATGTCTTTATCGTCAGTGACGTAGAGGACGCCGCAGGCGATAAAGGCGTTTCCTGCTTTGCTTCTCGGGTAGCTGGTGTTGATGTACGCTGTTATGGAGAAGGTTTTCTCGTCCAGTTGCGCCACCATGATGTTCTCGTCGATGCTCGAGGCAAAGACGAGCCACAAGCCGCTTTCATCTGCCGCCATTTTGAAATAGGTCTTAGAGTTGCGCAGCAGGTACCAGAGGTTGTGGTACAGAGCGTTCTCTATAGCCAGCGTGTTCAGCGTCTTAGAATGAAGATTATACCTGCCAAAGTGCCAGAAATTATTTTACAGTGTTTACATACAATACTGCAATATTTACAAATCACAATGTTTACTTATACATTGTTTTTTTCTATTTCTAAATAGAATAGATGTGTAGAAATTTGAACTAGGCTACGTGTGATTAAAGTTTGACGAAAAAAAAGCATGGTAATTTAATTGTGTTGCAGTTTAAGTTTATCCAAATCCAACAAAATTTCATTGTAAACCTTTTTATAAGTAGGCTACAATTGGCTACTATAATTTATTTACATACAAATGTGTATGTTAAGTATGACCAAAGTTGGTATTTTCATTGTAAAAAAAATAAATAATAAAAAAAATAAAAAATTCTGTAATTTTCTTATTTTTTAAAGTTTCTTAAGAATTAGATAATTTCTATTTTTAAAAAAAATAGAAATGGCCATGGCTAATTATTCTGCACCAGCCTTAGCATTTGATTGTTTCATTGTTAAATATTGTAGAAATGTCTACAGATGTCTTACTTGGCGATGCTGAAGGTTCCAGCGATGTGGTAATAAATGGAGTTGTTGTGAACTAAATGTCCGCATCCTTGGAAAAACTTCCTGACGTCGATCGACTTGCTGCTGCTGTTCTGCCATGCAGCGATGCTGCTGAACTCCTTCACAATACGACCTACAGCAGATAGAGACGCAGTCATGTGGAAATATGAAACAAGCATGAGACGTGAATAGAGAATGAATCAACACCTTCTGACCAATCAGAATCCAGCAGTCCTGAGGTGTGATTATATATTGTATATCACACTGAAGATGTACCTGAGAAATGTTCTGCTACCCAGATCTTCTCATCATCTCCCACTGCTGTGTCTTTCATCCAGGCTCCAAACGTACTCGCCATCTTTGCCAGGTTCCTCGGTTCCTTTATTGACTTTATTATGCACTCTGCAGCAGGAAATACATTTATTGTCCATAAAATGTCTTGTCTTGTACTCCATGAATAGGACTAATGAAGCACCATAAATAAGCAGCTTCTAGTCTTAGAACAGATCTATGTAGAACCGTGAATCTGAGTATTTCCCTGTCAGAATTGGTTCCAAGTAGAACCATTTTGAGACGCTAAGAACTCTTAAGTATCCAATGAGCCTTTAGCAGAATCTACATCCTTAAGGTTTCTGCGTATCTGAACCCTACAACAATGGTTCCAAGTAGAACCATTTTACAAAATTAAGAAACCTTAATTAATCAGTGAAACCTTACCGGCTTCTTCAACCTTAAAGGTTCTGTGGAGAACCCTACAAAAAGTTTCCTGACTATAAACTCTTTAAAGGAAAACCAGTGAATACACACACTCTTAGAAAACATGGTTCTTCAAAGGTTCTTTAAGTGGTTCTTGACATCCAAAAAAGATGTCTGTACTCTCTGATGTGAAATGAAAGCACTAAAAATGGGTTGTGTAGGGTTCTTCAAATGTTCTTCACATAATTCAACTGAAATATGTAGGATTCTTAGCTTCTACAGGGAAATTATTGGATCCTTAAAATAATCTAAAGGTCTAAAATCATTTAAAGACATTTTTCAGTAAAAGGTAGTAATTTTATCAGCACCCTAACACCCATGAGAAGGTGAGTATGATGTGTCTGTACCATGTTTCGAGGTCTTTCCACGGTTCCCTGGTCCTTGACTCATCATATGATCAATTGAAACAGCAGGAATGAAATCTGGGGTAAATAAAAAGCATTTTTAAATTGCACATTTCTCTCCAAAGTTGTAAATGATTCACTCGTTGTTCTGACTAGAGATCGTACGCTGAAGTTAAGATATCAACAATATAACAGACGCAGATGACTTTAGGGACTTTATTCAGTTTGTAGCAGCACTGATCGTTCCTTTAATCAGCTACAGCTACCACACCAGTCACTGCGTTAGTGTTTCATTACTGACTGTACATCTGTGATGAAGGCAGAAGTATTGACACCCCATCTATCTCATGTTACTTAGGAAACTGAGAAAAAAATGAGGGCTAATACAGTCAGGTCTTTTCGCACTGTTAGCATTAGCGCTACCTTCAGATACATGGCCTGTGTGCAGGTGAGCTCTCTGGTTTCTGCTTCTGGCTGGTCTTGCTGGGCCAGGTGGTCCTGGAAGCCCAGGTGGGCCAATAGGACCTGGAGCTCCAGGGGGTCCTGCGGGACCAGGAGGACCTGCCAGGTAAAAAAAAAGGTGAAATCCCAAGTGGACCGTAAAAACTAGGAGAGCAAGCCATTTCTTTAATTATTTTGTATACATTCTCTTCTAAATAAAAGAAAGACTATTGCACCTTTACGTTCATGCAGGAATTTTAACATTTACCTTCAACAATCACATCGTTAGAAGGTTCTCCCTTTTCTCCAGGTGGTCCGGGGTCACCTCTCACACCTGGCTCACCCGAATCACCTTTTTCGCCTGAAGGACCTAAAAAGAGATATATTTTTACTTTTCAAGTAACATTAAAACATGAAATACAGCTCTAATGTGCTTATTACTGTGTATTTCTAAGATTAAAAGAAGTACTCAGGAACACAGAACAGCCCTCCTCATGTATCTCAAGTAATGAGCAAAAACAGAAGCAGGCCATTTATAGAAAAAAAAAAAAAAAAAACAGGAAAAATTTGTCACTATGTGCTCCTGAATGCATCAGATCTCAAACGAGATTTTCTACAATGCAACAGGAGCCAAAGAAACAGAATTGTCTGTGCTGTCTTGGTGAAAGGGGCAAACTTTCTCTCTTCCCTGTCAATCACAGTGACATTAACCAATCATGGGTGTCTGTGAGTTCATGTATGTGGAAGAGAGCGGATAGCGTTTTCCTCTGAGTGTGTTACACCACCCTGTGATGCAGCATGAGCAGCAGCTAAAAACATGTCTCTGAAGAAATGCACTTTGGAGAAAACGGGGAATAGTTAATTAAAAATAAAATAGGCAAATGAATGCAAAAGCTGGAGAAGCTTTGTCACAAAATACCATCCAAAGTCTGGTATCCTGTAACACAATGCATCACTGACACAGTTAAAAAAAATATTTCCTAAGTAAAATATTTTTTCATTATTCAAGACATGATGTTAAATATTGGTTCATTAGTCAACCATGTTTGTTGGATAATATACACCACCTGATGTATGGATTGCCTGGAGAAATGTGTTTTTTTTCCCTTTTAGCTCATACATAATTAAAAAATTGGTGAAAATGTTATAAAAATAAAATATAAAGCACAATGACAGTGTTATGATTTCAAAGTTAAAACATGAGAGTAGTTCAGCGCTTAAGGCTTTACATTGGTGCTCTTGAGTGTGAGTGAGTATTTTCATACACATTTTATAAAATAATGCTTTGAAGGCAATTTCAAATAATTTGAATATGAAACATTTCATTTATTTAGTAAATTCATAGCACAGGATATTTCTGTGCTATTTATTTGATTCTTTGCATCAAAATGAAATGTGAATGGTTCTTTCATGCCTGTGGAATGCATGAGGAAATCTCACACAATGGAATTTTAACCGCAGAGTCACCAAATATTATTAAATATTCAGCCAGAGCGTGCCACTTATCGGATCAGTCATGGTTTTTACAGTAAGTCCAAATGTTTTCCAGAAGGTTCTCCTCAGTAGAATAAAGAATTTCATTCACGTCTCATCTGTGACTCAGTGTCTCAGTCCTCCAACAACACCAGAGCTGCAGAATCAACGTGTTAAAACCCACAACTATGACTTCCTCCATTTCCTATCAAAGGCTTCTCACAGTATTCCCACTGAGGCACAGTAACATTCCGATTCAGTACAGAGACTGAAAAACCACAACAGGAAGTATGATTGGAATAGTGTACTGTCATAAATAGCTGATGTCATCTTCCCTTTGCTAAAGCAGTCTTCAGAATTTCCAAACAGCCACTGGATGGATAATTTGGGAATGATGTAATATGTACAATTTCCACCCAGAATTCCATAAAAATCTACAATGGATCATGTCAAATAATGGAAAAAGTGTTTAAGAATTTGATTTATGCATGTAACAGTACAAAGGATTGGATTTCCAATTTCTTGTTAGATTAATAAAAAATATATATAATCTACATATATATCTATATATAATTCTCATCTCTTTATTAGATCACTGAGAATAATGTCCCCTCCTTCCTTCCTTCCTTCCTTTTGGCTGCTCCCTTTTGGTGTCACCACAGCGGATCATTGCCCGAATGTTTGATTTGGCCCTGGGTTTTTTTTTTTTGTGTCCTTTCTGATGCAACCCTCTCCAATGTACCTGGGTTTGGGACTGGGGCTGGGGCTGGGGTTTCCTGTGTGAACACCTAGCCTTGAAAGACTACTGTGAATAATGTAAAGAAGCCTACCTGCTTGATGAATCACTGAGAATTGGTTTGGATGGATATTTTGGAAAAGTGTAATGGACAAAATTCATAATCCTACAAAAGATCCTTATAATTGTACAATTTGGGTAAAATTCCCAAATTCCTAAAAAAAAAAAAAAAAAATCCAAATATTTGAGAATGTATGTAGAAAATTGTCAGTACTTGATAGATTGATTGGAATAATATAATTGGCATATTTTCCAAATGAAATTCCAGACTCTAATGGATCATCGGGAATGTATAGACAAAATCCCCAATCCTTTTATAGATCATTTTGAATGAATGTAATGGGGGGAAAATCAGCAGCAAAATTCCAAGCATTCCCATTTAGAATGGTGTAATGAGCAGAAATTCCAAACAAACTTCCAAACTCATTAATGAATCATTGGTGATCATTGAATGTATGGAAAACAAAATTCCCAGTTGTATGGGCAAGTCATTTATTGTTTTCATTTTTATTTTTTTCTATACAAAATTAACCATTTGCACACACTTTGCTGGATCATTCAGCAAAGTTCCCAAACCAAATTCAGAACTCTTTAATGGAGAATGTGTGGATAAAAAAAAGACAAATCGTTTGATGGATCAGTTGCAACCGTGTAAAGGTTGAAATCTAAATAAATAAATAATTAAACACGACAATTTGTAACCTTTGACAGATCATTTGGGAATGGTGCATTGTGAAGGAAGTCTATATTTGTCTGACCTCTTTTCCCTCGTTTGCCAGGTGCTCCAGGTTCTCCTGGCAAACCAGGAATTCCATCTGTCCCATTGTATCCTGGCATTCCATCCACACCTGGCAAACCTGAAATTCCCAATGATGTTATTAGAATTTAACGCATGATCTGCCATCAGTTATTTCTTTATTATCCTATAAATGATTTATGGAAAAATTCATCCTAACTGCAAACTGATGCTGAACCTCATTAAAGAATTCTTTATTAATTATGGGATTATTGAAGCTGTTCTCTTACCTGGGGGTCCAGGAGGACCTGGAAAAGGAACAATAAAAGATAATGAAGATTAAGGTAAGTCAGAATTTTTTTTTTTTCATTACAGAACCCGAGGAGAAACTTACCAGTGAGACAAACTCCTTTAGTGCTGTTACAGATGTCTAATAACACTTTCACCTAAAAACACAAAAACATTTCCTATAATTAAAGACTTTTATCACATCACTCACTCACACGTGTGTCAGTTCTGGAGACCACTTACTGGGAAAAAAAAATTATAGATGCTAATTAGAAATTTATGATATAGAATTAAAAAGAATATCTGAAGATGTTCAGAAAAATGTTGTGTATACAAAAAAACCCATACGTTTCAAGGCAAATTAATTTAAAATTTGGAATTGAAATGAATTATTTTATGGATTTCTCTGAGTCTATTAAATACCAGACTACAAAATCAATTATTTTTCTTGTTTTGTCCAGGTAATTGTCATACATTTTCATATTATACAAAATTTTATTTGAAATTGAAAAGGTTTTTTTTTAGTTTGAAGGATCACATAATTTATTATTTTTATATTTATAGAAATATTTGTATATTTATATTTATATAAATTAAACCAATCTGACACTTTTTATCCCCTTCATTCATTTTTAGTTCTTACCGGCACCATCGAGTACGTCATCATCATCATCATCCCATCATGCTGCACTGTCCTGTGATAGAAATCCGGACTCTCCTGAGAGTTCTTCATCTCGTTACTCAACACTTCTTCTCCGGTTCCATCTCCTGAAACCTCAGCCAGTTTCTCCTCCAGTTCCAGCTGACGTTTCTGCTCCAGAGCCTGAGCTTCCTTCAGCTCCTGACTCCTTTTGTTTCTGGAGTATTGATGCAGATCTTCCTGGATCTCCTGCTGATTTCTACTCATCTCCGTCATAAACTCCACCACTGAGCTCTGAGTGATTTCCTCCAGACGAGACTCCATCACATCCATCCGATTTCCAAGCTCTCGGGTCTGGAGAAGAAGCAGCATGAATCCGGCTGAGTTCATCAGCGTGAGCGTGCTGATGATACCCAGCGTCCAGTGGAACGTCCAAGACAGCCTGAAGGACGACTCTGACATCTTCATCTGGAGCTCCAGTAAAGAATTTCCTCAGAAAAAAAAACTGAAGAATGACTAAACAAAGGATGAAAAAAAAATGGCTGAAATAAGTCCACAAAAATAATTTAATAAAATACAAGGCAAAATTTTATGGGAGAAAAAATATGTATCGATAAAAAAAAGCAGTTGAAAGACTTAAATTAAAAGATGCAAACTCAGAAAATTTAGATTTTTCCAAATTCAAAATGTAAAATTTGTAAAAGTTATACAATACAATAAAATTGTAAAATGAAAAAGAAAAACTTTCACAATAAGCAATTATATGAAAAACATTCAGCCTTTTTTCTTTCTTTCTTTTTTTTTTTTTTTTTTTTTTTACATATAAATGTTTGACCAGGAAAAACTCCAGAAAAATCCTCTCACATATAAGGAGAAATTCTTAAGACCTGTAAAAAGTACAATAAAAATTCCTGTAGCTATGAACCAAAAATGTAGGCAATGGCGAAATAAATATATCCACCGTATAATATTAAAAAAAATAAATAAATAACGCTCCTGAAGATTTCCAGAGTGAGGAATCCCACAAACTGCAGCTCTGAGACGACAATAAGACGGAGTTTAGGCGTTTGCTGAAGGCGACACACAAACACAGCTGTTGTTCAGTGGCGTTTGTGAAGCCCTGCGTCTGTACAGTCACCTGATTTATATTCAGCAGAGCCGAATTCTTCATCCTGACTGGGGGCTGAAACACGCAACTCATCAGACAGAACAAGGGCCAGCTACAGGGAACAGATTCAGTTATTTATTTATTTACTGACCAATAGCATGTCCGAGTACAAAGTGTTTTTAAATCTGAATGGAACAACTTTTTTTGACATTTAATGAATTGAATTAAAAGGCAAAAACTTTAAATGTTTTTGTATAACAAAGTGGAAAAATGCTCAAAGATAATTCAATATAATAACAGTAATTATGATGCTTATTATTTTTATTAATATAGAATTGTTTTTTAAAAAATGTGATTAAATTTGTACAATTTCGTTAATTTAGGCAATAACAAAGATAACAAAGATAAATGAATATTTAGTTCAAGCAATTATAAGCAATTTTTTTGAGATTTTCTTCTCAGAAAGTGCAATTTTGTAGAAAGCATGTTATAGCCACAAAAAATTAAAATAATAAGATTTGTACCACAGTTATTAATTATAATACAATAATAACAAAACCAAAATTTTCATAGCACTTAAAAAGAATTAAGACAAACGAAAATCAAGCAAATAAATATGAAGATATTTTACAATATTTCTTCAACTTTTTTTGTTCTTCTTCTTATTCATTGTTGATATATTTAGTTATTATTTATTATTAATTTAGTTTGCATTATTATTATTATTATGATTTTATTATTATTATTAATTATTTTATTAAATAATTAATAATAATATTATAAATATTATAAATATTAGTGACTCTGATTGATCATTAATATTATAAATATTAATGAATACTAATATAACAATTTTTTTAGAGAAAGGAATAAACAGAACAAGAGAAGACTATTGTAAAGAAACACATTCAGATATTATTTGTTGAAAGCTCTTGGGTTTTTAGGTTGATAATTTAAGCTGCATGACCCTGCATGATAGATTTCAGTTTTAGAAGACAGCACTGGGTCTGAGTTTCTCCGCGAGGATAAAAACACAGACAGATTATAGACGCTCTCGGACCCTGAACCCCTCCCTGAGACGTTGTTCTGTTTCTTGTTTTTGTCTTCTTATCTTCACGAGAGAGAAAGACATACGCTTTATTACATAATTACATAATTGTGTAATATTTCTTGTTTTCTATAACATATCGCTAGACTGTAACCACAGACATGATCTTTGTAACTGAAACAGAAATATTTATGTAATGACGATTTAATGATGTGGAATCTGAAACATTTGGTCGCTCAACATCTCCTAAATTTATCCCTTTTTTTTTTTTCTTCTGAGGACTGTTAGATGTGACGTAAGACTTTCTGGAACGTTCCATCTTCCTCAATAGCTTTATTCACTCACACTGAGCTCCAAGTAGCTCTCAGACCACAGAAGCACATGTTGTTCCCTCTGGGGATTAAAGATGCCTTTTTTCCACACAGCATTCCAGCTTTCCTCGGATTTTGCCCTTTGTCCCAAATTATGGAATTCCTCTCCACTTAATGTTTTTACTAGAACATCACCGAATTAAAGGAAAGTCTCAAACTATAGTACTCGTCACTGCTACATAGTGCTTGTTTTACCACTAAGTGTTCATACAGTTATTACCCATAATGCATTGCAAGGAAGAAAGTTTACTACAGAAACATGTACAGATACAGATCTAACGTTCAGAAAATAGGGTATATTATTAAAGCTATAATATAATAAGCTATAAGTACAAACATAATTGAATGTAGAAATAAAAATAATTGCAATAATTGCAGGTTATATTTATATTTCTATTTATTCACTTGCCAGTTGATTTTTTACAAACTGACTAATTTTTCTATTGTACTGCATTTTTTTTGTTTTGATTTTATTAAATAGTGATGTTGTTGAATTAGTCATTATTGCTTATTTGTGATCTCATAGTAATGCACCTCATACCACGGCTTGTTTTTCATCTACATTGATGGCCCCATCAGGCCCTTGAATCACTTAATAAAAAACATTAAATAAAAAAACACAATCTATATTCTGTATTGTTTATAATAACACATTCAATAATTTATACAAAACACATTACAAACAGCAGCAGCTGAATCCTGGATTCTGATTGGTCAGAGGGTGTTGATTTATTTTCAGTAACAGCAGCTCTGACAGTAGTGCCACTATAAATCACAGAATCTACAACAATTACTATAACTATAAGTGCATATGAAGTAATAAACTGTATTTTAATGAATGATTCTCAGTAAGTTGCTGTGGTGTAAGAGGAGTTAAACACTCAGGGACGAGCTGTTAGAGGAAAAGAATCAACCTCAGGAACTCAACTACATCAGTCAGTGTTTTCATCTAATAGCACAACACACAGTGGGTTATTACATACCTGTAATATAGAATCTACAATAAACACTCAGTCTGAGTAAATTTGGTCTTTTTTTCAGGTTTATATCAGCAGTGTAATAAAATTCACCTAGAAAGAAAAAAATGAAATGTTTTGCATCATCTTGTCTCTACACTGTTCATTGACGTGACTGTTTTAGACACCAGTGTGGGAGTGTAGAAACACACACACACACACACACACACACACACTTACACACACAGAGAGAGAGAGGGAGAGAGAGAGAGAGGGAGAGAGACGTCTGTCTGATTTCTCTGAATTCCTGCATGAAGGAGGAGGCGTTCGGTGAATTCTCTCATTCTGCTACAGAAACATAAAGACCTGCTGATGATGGAAACGTGGCCTTCAGACACACACAACGTTTATGTGTTTATTGATTTTTTTTTTTACATGTGAAATTGTCATCAGAATTATGAACACAGAAATGCCACCTTACTGAGATTTTGACCTAAAATAAATAAATAAATAAATAAATAAATAAATGACATCATGACAACTAGCTTATCAGAAAAAAATCAATTCTTTAACTGTTTAATCTATTAATTATGAACACTTTTTGGGCACTAATTCAAATTTTCATCCCTAGAGTGTTACTGGAGATTGGAATGTATATTTTATTGAAGGTTTTTAATTTACAAATCAATTTCAATAAAGTTACCATCTATGATTCCTGCTGTAGGGGATTTTTTTCCCCCAACGGGTGTATACATAAACAAATGTAAGAAAAACACTTAAACTTAAACGAACATTTATTTAATTTTTGGATGTCTGGTGAAGTTACCAAATATGGTTTCTTGTGCTATAAAGGGTTAAAGAACATCATACTTTTCATCACTTTATAGTCATGTGAAAAAGGTCAGTTCCTGCTGTTAGTGTCTCTTTCTTCTCTCTCTTAAAGTCAATAAGACAAGAATAAACTTCTCTGTCCTGTAGACATCAGAGAACATATAAGAAAATGCACAGTTCCATTTTAACCTCTGACTGTTACAAAGCGCTGACACATGTTCTATAAAATGTTTTCTCCTTGTAGAAATCTTCACCATATGAGTGATTTATCCATGCAGAGTGTGCGCGGTACACGTTCCTATAGAAAACAATAACCTCTTAGAATAGACGCATTCATATAAACCTGCGCTACTGTCAGAGCTGCTGTTAAAGAGAATTAATCAACACCTCGAGTGTATTTGAGTGAACAGATAGAGAAGAGTGGACACGACAGTGGAGATACAGTAAAGACAACTCTAACATGCTGCTAGGTAGCACTTAGTAGGATTTGAAAGCTTGTAAGTTTTATAAAAATTCTGCTATACGCACGTCTGCGAGGTCACTCAAGGTCACACACTGGCAGTGATCCAAACCCTCAAGGTCAGAGCAGCTGGTGTGTGAGAGTCTTAACTGTTGTTTTGACGTGAGGATTAGCCGTGACCTGAGCTGACTGGTATAAAACAGTGTGGGAACACCGCAGAGCCGCAGGTGAGACTCAGCTCCCGCTCCCTGGTTCCCATGGCACACGTATTCCCCATGTGCGAGCGCGGCGTGAAGCCGGTGCGTTTCAGCGAGCCTGTCATGGAGATGTTACCACATGAGGCTCGGAATGGGACAAACCTTCAGCATGAGAACCCGCATGGGATTACGCTGTTACTGCTGCTGTGTCTGGCTCTGCTACTCGCCATGTGGAACCGCAACGAGAAAAAATGCTCCATTCCAGGTGCTGATGATTATCTTACACTGTATTAGAACCTCAGTGATGTTTTACTATCATCATACTTACATTTCCTGTTTAATGGTTTCTAATGAGTTTAGTGTGTTCCTGATGGTCTTTAATGGTTCCTTTTATTCTGATCATGAACAATCAATACACAGGAATGGGAGCTCTACTGGGTTCTGCTGGAGTTTAATAATAACCAGAATATCCCTCATGGAAACCATTAAGCCAGTTCACATTATATAATGGAAACCATTAGACAT
Organism: Synodontis membranacea; assembly: GCA_025674565.1. Taxonomy (NCBI): domain Eukaryota; kingdom Metazoa; phylum Chordata; class Actinopteri; order Siluriformes; family Mochokidae; genus Synodontis; species Synodontis membranacea. The sequence goes on along the minus strand of JAOVYU010000038.1, from coordinate 1,232,295 downwards.
AATAAATCATAGTATGTTTTTCTCTGCGATGATAAAAAGTGAAAAAGTTTGCATCCCCTTATGACTTCTGCATTATTTTTGGGTGAAAATCTTCAGTGGTTTCCATCACGTAATGGGAAATGGCTTAATGGTTTCCATTATATAGAGATATTGAATAGAGAATGGACAGTAATTTTTTTCTCAGCAGGAGAAATTACTCTACAGATTATATATTTTTTTGCAGAGTGGAAGAATTTACATCCCTAATGTAAACTCAACTAGACATCAAGATCATATTTTTCGTCCAGGACTAAAACGTGACAAACTCACATCATATTTTGTATTAATGTAGAATTTCATCAGCACTGCTGTAAACTGATTTATGCAACTTTATATCAATTTATGTAAATTTATAGCCCTCATTTCGAAATGTATAGCATTTAGATGGTTACATTATTAACATATACTGTATGTGGTATATTGACACATTTAATTTAGATTGTTATAGCTTTTGTTATATTTATAAAGTTTAAACAATTTTATCATCTTAAAAGTATAAAGTGAACATAAATAAAGCTAAAGTGTGCGTGTATATTTGCAGTTTTATGCATGAAAGTCTTAAGAGTGTATCTTATATTGTGAGTGTTTTATGATTTAGCAGTGCAGGATGTACAATGCTAAACTGGGGGCTATTAGCTTATATTACTTGTTAGCTACATTAGCATTGTGGCTCCAATGTGAAACTAAAGAAGCAAAATTT
>JAOVYU010000038.1:876952-891710 GCA_025674565.1 Synodontis membranacea | reverse complement strand
ATATAATTTTACATATATATTTCCATATATTTACAATATATAATCTCATTTAATGTGGGACATTTCAATATATATAATAATATATTAAATGGTATAACAATGTATTTATTCAATATATGAAAACGGCAATAATTGCAGTATTTTCATATATTTTCCTATTTCCTATTTCATATATTTAAATAAATTTATTACATATCTAATATATTATTATAGAATATATCATAACATATATTACTATGCACAATTCACAATATATGAATACACATGAAATATATGTCACATAATATATTGAGAAATATATTTTTGTTGCGTATAGGGTACAACCCAACACATGTAAGTTTCACTACATAAATGAACAAATATTGAAGTCAGTATAATCCTGTTTCTTTATAAGCACCCTATCCATCTCCGCTACAGATGAAGACTAGAGCTTTGCTTTTTATTGATAAACACCTTAAATCCCACTTCCTAGTTGTAAACGGTTACCATGGTAGTGTTAGTGACATCGTCAGCGCACATGAAAAATAATAATTTTTAAGAAATATAATTTTGGATTTCAAATATAAAAGCATCTCAGATGAAGATGAAAGGAAAGAAGAGACAATTTAAGCAGAAGCACCTTTAAGGGGAAAGTACAAATCAATGTGAGCTAGCCAGCTAGCCAATGTTGCGAAGAAAACTCTTCAAAGGTCATCAAAAAAAAAAAAATTCAGAGAGAAGATCAAGATAAATTTGAAGTATTTATTCAGCCAAAAAAAAGCATAGCATGCAAAGATGCAACGAAAACACATTAGTACGCAAGATACCAGAGAATGGCAGAATGTACAGATCTGACCTTCACTTATATAGTCTTCAATCAACAACAATCATATGACAAATCATGAGATACTCGTGTGATATAACATAAGATCTTGAGATGTTTACGCGCTATACACATGGACAAGGTGTCCACGTTGACCCGACCTGACCATTGGTATTATCGATAATGTTTATAAACTTTGGTAATGTTTAGGCCTCCTGTTTCATTAAGCTATCTTAGAACGGTACATAGCCCTCGTACATTTTTGAGAAAAAACATCTTTCAGAAAATCATCTTTCAAGGTAACTTCTCTGTCCTTGTATGTCTTTAAGAAACAAACATCTTTCATAACAAAAGTATTTTTAAAATTGTGGAACTCTATATGATTGGTTAGTCACAGTAGTCTCAAATTATATTTATAGGGCTGGAGACTTTTCTAGAATGTGCGCAGAGCAAGTCTTCATGACAGGCTCATCAAGCATTTCCCCTTTTTGGCTTTGGTGTTTTATGTCACAATTAAAATGAGGTTAACCATTTGTACAGAGTAGTGCTTTAGGGCTCAGGACTTCATAGATTTTATATGGACTAAGTTAATTCTTTTATTTATACCTACGGCAGAAGTTTTGCTTCAACACACCCTCCAGTTCTCAGGTTAGGGTTAGAATAGATAGTATACATTGTCAATTTTTCTCCAACATCGACATGCTATAAAGTGAACGCAGCTTCTTCAGGATCTATTTCCACTCACAGAGCAAAAATAAACACAGTTGTCCATATTGTGTTCAAAATGTCACATAATATTAATTTCTTTTTAATTGAATTGTTGTGTAAAAGTGATGGTTCTGATTAAATTGAATTGTTAGTGATTAATAAAATGAAAACCTTGTAAAAACAACTGTGTTTAATAGGATTAACAGGAATCATCAGTCAGGGGCATGTTTTTACTGTGGGGGCACATACTTTTGGAATGAAGGGAATTTGCAGAAAAAAGGAGGATCTAGCTAAAGTGCAAAATGTGGGCTGAGATTAAATAAACTGCTGAGATCAGCACCTGGGACGCAATCCACAAGTAAAGCTGTTTTGACATTTCCATGGAGGAAGCATCCTTGAGGTTCAGAAACAGCTGTAATGTTCTTCCTCTCAGTCTGATCAGTTTAGTGAGTGATGCTGCTGCCAGTAGAATCCAACCAACACTTCTCAGTGACAGCCGTACGAAGATACTAGGAACCGCTGGAGAGTTAGCTAGTCATAACAAACTAAAATTACTCTATAGCTTTGTTATTTTCTGAGAACAGACGCGGGTGCTTCAATAGCTAGCCATAACTCCCAGAGACACTGTTACTCCTCAGCCGCTCAGTCAGCAGCCACATGAAAATAACAAACACTTCAGAATTTCAATGGCAACTCATCCATTTACCTGTTTCAAAATAAAAGTATCATCTCCATGGATCCACAAGTGCAGTATTATTTCATGAATGAGTTTAATACTACAGCACCTGTCTTTAAATACCACAGCTGTTACAGGAGAATTCTAAGAGGGTATGAGAGATGACTATGGGGTAATTAATAAATATATACTGTAGCATCATTCATTTAGATTATTTAGATCATTTAATATATTATTTAATTCATTTTTGTAATTAAAGGTGATTGTGTTTTTCAGTGCTGATCATAAAGTCTCTTATTAAGCTCCATAGTAATGTGGCTAGAAGCACATGGTGCGTGACCTTGCTTTCACCTTCCCCTCGGGATCAATAACAAATTTCTGATTCTGATTAATTACATCAAAACTCCATGTTACATCTTGACCTGCGTTATGTTGTTCCCTGCACTGTGTGTGTGTTTTTATTGAGTTCCTCACTGCAGTGTCTCCAGTTTACACTCGTGTTTCTTCAGTAGATCACAGAGCTTCTCCACTCCTGAGTCTCCTAGTTTACACTCAATCAGATCCAGATCTCTGATGTGTGATGGATTTGAACAGAGAGCTGAAGCCAAATCAGCACAGGATTTATCAATTACACTCCGTAGTCTGCAAAAAAGGAAATAGAGAAAGAAAAGAGATAGAAATGAGAGAAGTAAGAACACTATCACATTTTTAAAACTCTGCTTTCTTCTCTTCTATCTTATATTTTTTCTTCTGTTTTGTTTTTTTTCTCCCCAGACTCTTAGCACTGGTGATCAGGTGATAGATACTACACACCTCAAATTATATATGAATACTGACATGAAGGACATCATTTTTGTAAACAAGGAAGAGCAGCAAATAAAAAACACAATTTCAAGAAGTTTTCTCTTTTGAAATCTTTACAAACATGTGGGAAATAAATGAGCTGTATACTGGTAACAGTGTAAAGCAGTGTTTTTACCAACACCACAAACAGCTCAACACAGTTCTTCTGTTCATCATAAACATGATAAACACAGTGTTTCTATCCTTCAGTGCACAGTTTCTGCTCACAGCCATTACAGAAGGCACACTTCACCCATTACTGCCCAGGGACAGAGGAAGCAACATCTTCACCACACGCAAGGCTTTTCTTACTCACTGTCTCATTCTGTGAAGAAAACTGTTCAAGAAATGTCTTCTTTTTATTTTATATGAGAAAGAATTAACTTCTTGTGGTTGTTAATGAAAGGTAGCTTAGTTGTAACATTTAATGCTTTGGTCAAACATGAAGTTGTATTTATACAACAAGCATATCTCCAGTATTAGACCAAATACACACATTCAGTTCAGTTTACAAGAAAATTATTCTCTTTTCGTTTACTGTATGTCTTACATCCTGACAAAAATAGCCTATGAAATAAATTACTCTCACTCAGTCATAACTGGAGCGCAGCTCGTATGTGTTTATAATTAAGGTCACAAAGGTATTAATCTTAAATCATTTTTTATTTATCCTACAGTAGTGTTATGTGTTATCATACACAAACAAAAAGCTTAGTCTTTAGTTATAGAAAAGAGAGACGTAACTTACCTCACACAAGAAAGAATTAATTTGATTTCCAGTTCTTTCTTCTAACCTTGGTCTCCCACATTTGTTTTTGATCCAGGTCGTGGGGGAAACAATGCCACAGCCATATGCTTACACAGCAGGGCATCCCCCTCGATTAAATATGTGATAACATTAAGAAAACCTGATCATCATTTGTCAACGTCAATGGAAGTGGTTGGGAATTTTGGTGGATGATGGGTTACAACATGGTGCCCATGAAACACGTGATGACCTCTGGGCCAATCAGAGGGCAGAACCGATAAAACCGAGTTGGCTGCACCCTCTCTATATACGGCTCAGACCCAGTATGGTATAAACCTGGAAACCCTGCCGCAGCTGTGATTTCCCATGAAGCACATGCTGGGGCAATTAGCATTTGAACATATTAACATTTAAGTGCTACATTTAGATTTACATTTAAAATTTAGATTTATTATAAATCACCAAAACTAAACTAAATGTATCACCTGTTTTGGCCTTTATAGAAAATAAAAAAGAGTGGCAGAAAAATAAGAGTATTTGACTTGTTTATACATTAAATGCGTTCCTTACGTGAGTTTCTTCAGTCTGTAATGTGGATCCTGCAGCAGAGCCGAGAGCTGCTTCACTTTGACGTCTTTAAGTCTTTCGTTGCTCAGATTCAGCTCCATGTGCAGTAAGGGGTTTTTACTGAACATATTAATAAGACACTTGCAGGCTTCCTCTGCATCAGCACTTTTCAACAACCTGCAGAGAAAAATGATATCAGCAGATTAATAACTGTGTAATGAGAGCAGTAATGAACTGATTGTTGTGAGCTTTAGCTGAGCTTCAGTTTCTGTTTACAATGTGTTTCCTTATCCAGCTATATCTGTTACACAATCAATGCACATTAATCCTCATTCCTTAATCAACTGCTTCAATATCAGTCTTTACTGTTACTATTCATAACTGTTCAAGCACAAAACTCTATTCAACACTGTTTCCTGGATAATCAGCAAACCAACGGAAGATTACAGTGTGATATAGTGGCCTCAAATAATTCGTATTAAATCATTAAACAGAATTAGATAATTTTTAAAATAAAGTGATCAAACATAACTGTTTAGGTTTATCTACATTGTTTAATTTTTTTTTCTCACCTCAGTGTCTTCAGTTTGTAAGTTTTATTATTTTGTATGTCAGTGAGCAGCTTCACTCCTGATGCTCCAGGGTCGTTCCCTCTGAGATCCAGCTCTATCAGGTGTGATGATTTCAGAGCTTCAGCCAGAGCAGTGTATCCTTCCTCTGTTATACTGCAGTCTGAAAGTCTGGGGGAATAAATATCTATTATTTATAATCATTTATTTGATTATTTTCTCCAGTGTAATTCTCAATTACACAAAGCACATTCTCACCTCTTAAACTTTCTCACATGTTGTGAATTGTATTTGAATAAACTCATGACTGTATGTTTCTCTCTGGTACTTTTTTCATTCACTTCTTTCATCATTTGAACTATACAGACCCATTAAGGCTTTTTACATAATCGCTGTTTCAGTTTTTGTTTGGTAGAATGGACATATACGGATGAAGAATCAGAATAAAAATGAAAATAGAATGTGTTCTCTGAGTTTGAACATGTAGATTTTATCCAGCTGTCTAACCATGAACCTGAAATTCCAAACACTTCATTCATTGTTCAGTTGTGTAAATAATCTTAACCTACCTAATCATTAACATCTGATAAAGTCCTTTTAATAGGAGAGATGAACTGACCTGAGTTTTTTCAGTGCAGCTTCAGTACTAGTGTTTTGTGGTACTCATCTATTCTAATACTTAAATACACTCTCTCTCTCTCTCTCTCTCTCTCTCTCTCTCTCTCTCTCTCTCTCTCTCGCGATAGTTATTCGGCCCATTTACTTTAGTGATCCATGCTTGGATCCGGCACCTGGTGTCCATTTTTAATTATCTGCTCACTGATACTGCTCTGTGTGCTCAGGTCTTTCTCTGTCCGATTACAATCACTGAGCCTGAAAGCACATTTAATCACACTTAACTGTGGGTTTATGGTAGAAAATATTGCTTTGAAAAGATGTAGTTGGCTGATTTTATCTATCTGGGAGGCAGGACCTGTTAGCCTGATCCTAGCTAAGCTGTTGTGTGATAGAGAGATCTGGCTGGTGGTTTAAAACTGGAAAAGGAAACATAAAAACACAAACCTGACTACTTTAATGATGACTAATCCACTCTTAAATATTACAGATATGTTTAAAGTGATATAAGTTGTAATGTATTAACTATTAAATGACTTACAGAAGCTTCTGGAGTTTGCAGGATGAAGTCTTTAGTAGAGTTGAGATCTGAATCACTCCTGGATTTCCCAGTGTGTTCTCACTCAGGTCCAGCTCTTTCAGGTGTGAAGGGTTTGAAGTTAAGGCTGATATCAGATCCGTACAGTCTCTCTCGGTAATACCGCTCTTACTCAGCCTGCAGACAGAGAACACAGCTAAGAAACAGATATTTAAACAGCGCACAAGATCATCCATCAGAAACAATACCAATGTATAAGAAATAATAGAGTTATAATGGAGTGGTGAGATCGTGTACAGTGGACTGTTCACACACTCAGAAGCTCAGGAGATTCTGCAGCAGCGCTGATTGTGATAAACAGTGTTTACACTACACTAATATCTTAAATGATTTAATGTGATCACAAACTAAAGTACCAGAGCACACACCTGAGTGTCTCAGTTCTACAGTGTGGCTCCTTCACTAGAACAGAGAGCTGCTTCACTCCTGAGTCTCCGGATATTTTCCCACTCAGATCCAGATCCGTCTGCAGTAAAGGGTTTACACCCAGAACTCCAGTCAGAAAATCACAGGCTTTATCTGCTTCAGGACTTTTCAAGATCCTGCAGAGAGAAAACATTTCAATAAGAAACTGATATCAGAGCTCTGAGTAGAGGACTGATATCAATAATATGGCTGGCTTTTTGTGTTTTCGGCTGAAACTCAACATCTGTGTCGTGTCAGGAAACATCACACACTTTCATGGCATAAAATGTGGGGCAGTCTGGGAAAAACTGCTGGATGTCACAGAAATCAAATTAAAGAGAATATCATAAATATACGACTATACAAGACAATATCATAATTTAAGCATGTGAAGTCTTTTCCCAGGCTGCTGCATCACTGAACAATATGATTGGAGTTTCAGCACAGTGTTGGTCTCAATAGTTAATACACAGTATAATATGTACAGAAGTACATTTGATGTTGCTTTTACACTTAAGTTGTAAATATTAAAATGTAAATTTAGTGCACTGAAACTCACCTCACAGTAAGTTTAGTGTTGGAGCTCCCTTGTAGATGATGAAGCAGGGTCAGTCCTGAGTCAGGGTCATTCCCTCTGAGCTCCAGCTCTCTCAGGAGTGATGAGGAGTTTGAGTTCAGAGCTTCAGCCAGATCAGCACATTGTTTTTGTGTGAGACTGCAGTTATTTAGTCTGAAAGTAAATCATAATAAATGACATCTCAGGGTGAGATAATGGCATGACAGTGACAGTAAAACATATTTGAAGGTTTTGTAATTAATAGTAATCCCATTTCACATGAAATTAGGGCTGGATACTGAAGGTAATATTTTAGTACTACCAATTACTGAAATGTCTTGAACAATGTGCTGCTTATTTTGGATACTTTGGACACAAATTACATCATTAATACTTGTTAAAAAATCAAAAGAAGAGAAAATAGGCAAATGACTTTCAAATCTGATTTGCTACCACAAAAACATGGAGCCTGGCTGTACTTCATAAAAGTAGATGTGAATCGCTCCTGGTCCACTAAATGCTTTAATCTAGTTGCAAAGGCAAACCTCATTTTCATTGCTCGCTATTAACAATTTTAAAATTGTGATAAAGGTAGGGTTTATCACAGCAGGTGTAATAGGGCATAAAAATCAGCTGTGCCGTCAGGAACTGCTTCCAGCTCGGTGCCAAATCCAACTCCTGTACACGAGCATTACACAGTAGACACAAAGGTGCTGTAATGCTTCTGTTTAGAACACGCTGTGTTAGATACAGACAACTGAGTGATGAACACACACATGAAGAGGAGTCTGATTCTGTACACCACACACACAAAGTCTTCAGATCCTCAGAGAAAATTGGCATCGTCATCCTCATTGCTGTTCTTGAGGTTACTGTTATAGAAAATTTTTAACTTGAATTTTCTCTAGGTAGAGAAGAAGAGAAGCAACAAAAATATTCAGCATCTGTATGTGCATTCTGTAAAGCTTTTGAATATGAAGGAGAGTCGCACAGTCAGAATTTAGCACATTTAGCACACTATTTATTCTTTTTAGGTCAGGTTTTTGGTTCAAATCATTCCAGATTCATATGTCCACTTGCTCATTTTGTAAGTAAAATCCTTCATACTAGTGGAGCTCCTACACAAAGTTCATAATGGTTTGCAGATCTGCTAATAGAATATAATCAGAATAAATGTTCTTTGACATCCGTCACAATAGTCCAGGGCAATACACCTTAACGACACCAGAGGGCAACCTCCTCTAAATTTGGAATTGCTTCCTTTTTGGTATTTTCAGTTTCCTGTCCACAGGACATATAAAGGCCATGGGCACTACATCAGGAGTCCTGCTGATTACTGGTGAGTTAGTGGGAGTTCTGAGCTGCTAGTTGTGTAGTGATTCACTTCATTCATAATCAAATTCAAGGTATCAGACAGGTATTAATATCAAAACATTCCTAAAATGTAAAATGAAGTGTTAATCATGCTAAAGAGGCTATTTATTATAATATAATGACTGAATGTTTTTATTTCCTCTGAATATCTTTTGACTCAAATCAGAAGTCTGAGATTCTGTTTGATAATCATTTTTGAAGATCATTTGTAATTTTTATATTTTTTTCATCATTCATTATTTAAACTTTTATACTTCTATATATCTACAAATAATGTACTTGAGTTGTTCCAGAGTGCAGGTGGAGTTGTGCAGTAGAGCAGAGAGCTCCTTCACTCCTGTGTTTCCAGTTATATTGTCACTCAGGTCCAGCTCCTTGAGGTGTGAGGGTTTGTTCTCAGAGCTGATATAACAGCAGCACAATCTGCCTCAGTTAGACCACACTTACACAACCTGCAGAGAGAGAGAGAGAGAGAGAGAGAGAGAGAGAGCAGTGTTTAGAGAGAGAGAGAGAGAGAGAGAGAGAGAGAGAGAGAGAGAGAGGTAACAATGTTTATCATTTATGGTTTGACAGTAATGATGATAATGAAACTCTGATGGTCTCATCATGTTTTTTTTCTCTTTAAATACTAAATAAGTGGTTCCAAGCAGCAACACTGTCGCCAATCAAACACGTCTGATTGAACAAATCTGCTTTCCTTTTAAATGTTTATTATAATGAATAACATTACCTCAGTATCAGCAGTTTGAATTGTTGGTTCTCCAGCACAACACAGAGCTCCTTTATTCCTGATGCTCCCAATGTATTCCCACTCAGCTCCAGCTCTCTTAGGTGTGAGGGGTTTAAACTCAGAGCTGATGCCAGAGCAGCACAACCTTCACTTCTCATCCCGCACTTATTTACCCTAGAGAGAGAGAGAGAGAGAGAGAGAGAGAGAGAGAGAGAGAGAGAGAGAGAGAAAGAGAGCAGTGTTTATTGAGAGAGAGAGAGAGAGAGAGAGAGAGAGAGAGAGAGAGAGAGAGAGAGCGAGAAAGAGAGAGAGAGAGATTATCAATTGATTATGACTGGACAGTAATGATGATAATAAAACTCTGATGGTCTCGTCATGCTTTTTCTCTTTAAATACTAAATAAGTGGTTCCAAGCAGCAACACTGTCATCAATCATACACGTCTGGTTGAACAGATCTGCTTTCCTTTCAAAAGTTTATTATAATGAATAACATTACCTCAGTATCAGCAGTTTGAATTGTTGGTTCTCCAGCACGGCACAGAGCTCCTTTATTCCTGATACTCCCAGTGTATTCCCACTCAGCTCCAGCTTTCTCAGGTGTGAGGGGTTTAAACTCAGAGCTGATGCCAGAGCAGCACAACCTTCACTTCTCATCCCGTACTTATTTACCCTGGCTACAGAGAGGGAGAGAGAGGGAGAGAGAGAGAGAGAGAGAGAGAGAGAGAGAGAGATTGACTTTTAACACAACTTTATTTATGTCAAGCCATTAAAAAATATATATATATATACATATACAATATTTTTTTAAAATAAATAAATAAATAAAACTTCTAAAATGAAACAATTACTTGTAACATTTCTACAAATCCATCAAATGATTATGTATAAAAAAACTCCCTGTCTCTTACCCACACACGCCATAAGTTAAAAGTTGAGAACCAGTGACCCATCTGCTCTCAATGAACACAGAACAGTCTGATCCCCCACATAGTCTTGAAGGAGTCCAGGTTGCTAGTTAGGGAGTAGAAAGCATGCTCTATTCTCAGACGAGCCCCCAACAAACCTCTTTAGGCTCTGAACTACATCAGTCCAGCCTTGACCTAATATTTGATTCTTCCTGGTTTAGCTGTTCCAAACAAAAGGTTTACTAGGACCACAGTCAGTCTTTTTCTAACTGAGTATTTAGGCCCAAAAACAAACATGGGGACAGAGAATTTCTCTCCCAGAGCTTCCACCCATTCCTGCAATGTTGAAAATAAGCCCACTAACCAAGGACATGATGACCACCAAAGGAAAGTTTCCCTTTGTGCACAGAAAGGACATCCCTCCCCAGTGTTTGGATCCAGGTGGGCCTTTTGTCTGTTTGTGGCTATTGCTCCATGTATAATCCTCCACTGGAGGTCAGCCACCCGTTTCTCAACAGGAGACTTATACAGGACCCTCCACCTGCCTTTAGGGGCACAGTCTAAAGCAAAAACCAAAGTCCACCTCAACTCCTTGACTCTAGCCAGAGAGTGAAGGTTCAACACCTTCACATAGCTGTAATAAAGCTGCCTCTTCCCAAATAGGCTGAAGCTCCCCAGCACTGGTGTTTTCATGGAAAGAAGCAGCCCACTCTCCTCTTGCCACTCCTCAACAGCAGGACTGATCACCAGCGAGGGAAAAACATAGTCATTGTCATCATTCCACTGGTCAGCTTGAGTACAGTTTTCAGCAAATGCTCTCAGTGGCACAGACAAGGATTCCTGATGCCTCTGGAGGACCTGATGTTTGTGATGTCACCCAGGGTTTCTGTTGATGTTCTTGTAAGATGACCCAGTTTGACAATCCCAGTGTCAACAAACTTGGTCCTCAATGTGGCAGATGAAAGTCTGGTGTTTGTAAAGAGGATATTGTGAAACAGCGGCTCCTCAAAAAGCCACATTTCCAGGCCGGGAACGGGACTCCGTGTGGCCTTAAGCGTCCGCCAGGCCTCAACAACCGAGCTGTAGAAAGGTGTAAGACCAGTCAGATCAGCTTCAGATACTTTCATCAGGAAGAGCTGTTCGTCCAGTCCAAGTCGGCCAGCTTTCCTGAGGAGCTTGTCCTCCCTCTGCCACAGGAAGATATAGGGCTGGCACCCTCAGCCAATGCTGACCAGACCAGAAGAAATTCACCAGGATCCGCTGCACCTTCTACACAATACCTGGCGGTGGCTATTAAAACTCTGCCCCCGAAGGACAGCTGGGGTAGCAACTATTTCCATTTAGACAACCTGGCTTCCATGGTGTCCAGCACTCCCTCCCAGTTCCACCTCTGAAAACCCTCATTCCCCATGTGTACTCCTAAAGTTTTTATGCCCTTTCTGCCCCACCTAATGTTCCCAGGAAGACCAGGGATACTCTTCAAGCTCCACTAACCCACCAAACAAGCCTTACTTTTTTCCTAATTTACCCTGGCTGAAGAAGCTTTTTCGTACAAGCGAAGGCTGTCTTTTAATTCCTGGATGTCTCTCTGATCCCGGATAAACACACTGACATCATCAGCATAAGCAGACACAACAACAGGAGTACTCTGAGTCAAACCTGACAGAGAAAGGCCCCTCAGCCTACTCCTCAACCTGCACAAAAGATGTTCAATTGCAATGCTATAAAGCTGCCCTTAGATGGGGCAGCCCTGCCTAATCCCTCTCTGAACTGGCACAGGACAGCTCAATCCTCCTCCCACCTTCACTACACAGCAAGCACTGCTATACAGCAGCTTAATCCAGGTTAGGAACCCCTCTCCAAACCCAAATGCCTGCAAAGCAGAAAAAAGAAAAGCATGCACCACACAATAAAAACGCCTTCTCTTGGCCAATAGACACAACACCAACACTTACTTTATATAATTTACATACAATAAATACATCTCTCATAACAAATGAATTGTCTATCATAGACCTTCCTGGAACACAGTAGGATTGATCTGCGCAGATTAGCCGATCAGTAATTAGTCTTTTTTAATGAGAAAAGAGCCTTGGAGATAATCTTATAATCTGTGCATACAAGAGCTACTGGTCTCCAATTTTTTAGAAGCATTAAATATCCTTTCTTGGGCAGTAGGGAGAGAACTGCACGCCTACAGGAGGCTGGAAGCATCCCTTCTTTAAAACACTCTTTAAACATGTCCAGAAGGTCCTGTCCTAGAAACTCCCAGAAACATTTAAAAAAAAGTCTGATGGTAGACATCTATTCCCGGGGCTTGCCTGATGCCATCTGAGACACAACAGCAGTCAGTTCAAGCAAGGATACATCTGCATTTAAGATGTCTTGATCCTTTGGACTCAGTTGAGGAAGCCCCTGCAGAAGTTCCATAGCAGAGTCTGTCTCGCAGCCATCTGCCTTGAACAAGTCCGTATAAAAGTCCACTTCATGCTTTCTCATCTCAGCTGGATTCATGGTCACCTTACCATCAGAAAGACGAAGACACACCATTTGCTTTCTCTGAACTACCGACTTTTCTAAATTAGAAAAGAAGGTGGATGGTGCATCCATGTCCTGGAGTCTAGTAAAGCATGCTCAGACTAAAGCTCATTTGGCTCTCTCTCGTACGAAGGATTTCAGTTCCAGTCTTTTTGAATGCAAAAGTTTGTTGTTGTGGTCATCTAAATGTTTTCCAGCTCTCATAGTGTTAACAGTGGAACTAAAAGTGTCACGAACTGCGGACTGACTAGACGGGACTAGTGAGGTGGACGTGTGTGGAAAAAGGGGTAGCGACACAGGCCCAGGAACCAGGCAGGGAGGGAGGAAGGAGTGAACTTAAGATTTACTTTATTTATAAGACAACCCCCTTGGGGGTACCACAAAAGCACTCTAAGCTGAACTGAAAAGCATATACCTTATATACACAGAGTTAAACTGAAAGAGCAGATACTAGTATAGACAGAGCTGAACCGAAAGGGCATATACTTTATATATACAGAGTTAAACTGAAAGGATATATACTTTGTATAGACAGAGTTAAACCGAAAGAGCATATACTTGAATAGACAAAGCTGAACCGAAAGGGCGTATACTTTATCTAGACAGAGTTGGACTGAATGGGCATATACTTTATCTATACAGAGATAAACTGAAAGAGCATATACTTAGTATCGACAGAGCTGAACTAAAGAGCAATGAGCTTACAGTTAGCAGTAGCAGCAAATAAAGCATTCTCATGACATTAACATCATAGAGTAACTGAGCCCCAGAAAGCCTAAACAGACTCACGCCGACAAACACGAACAAACGGCCGGGAAGAGGAGCAGAAAATGAAAACACACACACACATAATCCACCCGTGACGGAAACAATACCTCGCGCCGACACATGCACAAGCGAGTCCTTTAGAGCGTCCTGATTCATCAATGAATATGCAGTCCCAGTGTGTTTCATTCAGCGCTCGAGAGCGCGACGGCAACGCGCATGCGCTGAGCGCGTGTTGCCACGGGCAAGGCGCCGGCGCTCCCAGAGTCTCGCAAACGTCACAGATGCGTGGGGATCGCGCATGCAGAGCGAGAGAGGGGGAGAGAGAGTGATGTGTGCGCTCACAGAAGCCTCCTACATCGGAGGCTGCGCACGCGCCATGACAGTAGCCCCCCCCCCCCCAGGAGCGCTGTCTCCGAAGCGCCCATAGCGAAGTCCAACGGTGGGCCTGGTCCCGACGGCTGTGGCTTATCTCGGGACTGGATCCGGAAGGCTTTGCATTTCAGTGGTGTAGGTGCAGGTTCTGAGGCTGTGACGGACCACTGGCCCGGTTTGGAGGCATGAGCCGGTGGCAGGGCCTGCTGTCTGACCAGGAGGAGCTGTGTGGCTGGACATGTGACTAGAGTAAGAGTCGCAGCAGAATAGGGGCCTAAAGAAGGCCCTGCGGCTGGAGCCGGACCTGGAGCGTGCCCTGCGGCTGGAGCCGGAACTGGAGCGTGCACTGGGGCTGGAGGCGGAGACTCAGACTTGGGTTTTGCCCTCCTCCTTGCTCTATGCCGGGACTTGGTCTTAGTCTGGTAGATGGTGGAGGCTCCACACTCCGAGCGATCCACTAGGGGATGATCAGGCGAGACGGCCTGGCCTACAAGAGACATAAGGGACAGCACAGGGTTAGTGGTGGGGGGCCCAGCCATGCTGGCCGCCCCTGTATTCTGCCCTGTCCGCTTAGGGCCATCAGCCGCCTCCCGGATGAGGAGCCCGGGTGTTCTAGCTGCCCTCTCCGCTTGCACCGAGAACTCCAGGGTGCAGTCTGCCCTCTCAGTCTGCACCGGTGCCCGTGAGCTGCAGGCCGCCCTCTCGGTCTGCCGCCTGGCGTCTGACTCTGGAACGACACCTGCAACAGAGTCAGAAAAATCCACAGAGTTGGGGGAAGTTAAATCCGTGGCACAGGTCGCCCTCATGGCCTGCTTGGGGAGCCCTGGGCCACAGACCGCCCTCTCAGTCTGCCCCGGGGGCTCTGGAGTGCAGCTCGCCTTCGTAGGCTGCACCGGTGCCCCAACCCTGCAGGCTGCCCTCTCAGACTGCAGTCGGGGTTCTGGCTCTGCTTTGGCACCTGGAAGAGAGTCAGAGGAACAGAA
>JAOVYU010000038.1:504593-515352 GCA_025674565.1 Synodontis membranacea | reverse complement strand
TTAAGCTAACTTTTAAATGAAATTAAAGTGCTTTCAGAGCATGATTTAGGTCATATTTGGGGTTTAAACTTTAGAAAGAAGCATTTATTAGCATTTTTAGTGACTCCACCAAACATTCATGATTTTCACACATCTGCGCCGGGGTCTGGAACCCTAACTCCGCGAATGCACGAGGTATTACTGTATGTATATATTTAATTATCGGTGTAAATGTGTATTAAATGATCAGTGTGATTTATTATTTTATTACAGATTTAAACTCATTATATTTTAGATAAATGCTGTAACACAGTAGCAGTACAGACGACTTCACCCAAACATCTGATGATTTACACTTATTAATTATGTGTGATAAACTAAACTGAAGTGTGTGTGTGTGTGTGTGTGTGTGTGTGTGTGAGATGATACACTCCACTTCAGCCTCTGAACTCATGGCTTTTTATTATTGTCACAATGAATCAAGAATAAAAACATGAATATTTTTAAATTGTTATGAGCAGACGTGGCATAAAAGTGATATGACAACAACAATACTGTAAAATGTGTGTGTGTGTATGTTTGTGTGTGTGTGTGTGTAGGACTTTTTTACATTTTATTTCATACACTGTAACTGGGCGTACGCTATATAAAATAATAGCATAAAGCTCAATTGGGTTCTGATTCCACAGCAACACAGTCTGATGCGTTAGATCATGTATATACCGCTGAAAAGATAAACGAATCCTATTGCGGTTTACGCTTTTAGCTTTAGATAATATTGCTAAACAATATTTACAAATATTTAAAACAGTATAAAGAGTTTGCTACTGTTAAGCTAATCGGATTAGTTAGCTAGCTAACATTAGTGCAGTGTTGTGTTTTGGGAGACTGCTAGCTTAGCTCATATTGCTGTTTTTATCATATTTGTCTGTACAATATCACTGTGTTGTTATTTTCCTGATTTTAACTGGGTCAATGAGGGCGGAGCTTAAGCTAAGTGTGTGTTTTGACCTTTTCTTTTAGCTTAATGTGGCATTTTGCCTAAAATACTAATTGGATAATAATATTTTAATGACATGAAGTTGTTAGCTAGCTAAAAACAGATAGTTGAAAAACTGCCTTGTGTAATAAAGAAGCGAATGAATTTTGCTAACAAGCTAGCTAACATTAGCTATCGATTGTAGCTGGCATTAAATTTCTCGGCTGGGTTTTGGTCACTAAACTACTGAGATTAGTAAAAGCTTTACAGGAGCGACATCAGATTTGTTGGTGGAGAAGGTGGGGATAAAAATCAGGAGCGTACGCCCAGCTACACAACAACAACAACAAACACTTGTGTTTTTCCAACTGTAACAAATCGTACAAAATACAAACACAGACTGCATCTTTAAAGAGGTTCAGTTATTATTATTGTTATTATTAATACTGCTCACTTATGATGAAGAATCTTTGGTCAGCTTTAATGTTTAAAAGGACAAATAAGGATAACACAACACTATACAATAATTTACACAACAGCAACACAACAGAATTCAATGAAATGCCACAGAATATCCCAAAACGATAAAACAACAATCATGAGGAAATATCAACATGTTATATTACTGAACATCGGACACCAGGTGAATCCTGCACCTTCAACTGAACACACACACACACACACACACACACACACACACACACACATACACACAAGGTACAGTTTAATTCAAATCATTCATTGGAATCACGTGACCAGGAATTACAGGAAAATAAAATCAACACAATGGTGACATTTTCCAGACCATGTGTATGATTATGTACAGTTTATCTTCAGGACAAGAAAAAATTAAATACTGTGGGAAATATGAAGCACTGGGTTTTTATTTTTATTTTTTTTTATCTCGGTTTAACAATGATATGAAACTCTGGATAAAGCTGCAGCACCTCCTACACGATGCTCTAAATTTAACCTGGACTGTACCGTATTTTTCCGGACTATAAGATGAATTCAAGAGAAAAAAAAAATCAAAAAACATCCTGTTTCTATCATTTTAATTTCCCCTTGTTAAGGTCATAAAGGCATAAAGGGGAATAAACCTAAACATCCAAATGTCCCGCCCACTTCCACAAGGATACCCCAGTAATGCTGTGTGAAGACAGGTGGGGTGGATGGGGGCAAATACTGTTATTTTGTTACTAGATGACCACAGTTGCAGAAGATGACCATTATAGTGCACATGCACAGTGCTGACTTCTACTTCCTGTATTTAGCTCCGCCCTCTTGTTTCATGGACAGTCTGTAAATAATATCGAAGAACCTCCTACTTCTGTCATAAATCCTGAATGTTCCACAGTTTCAAAAGTTTCTTGTGGTAAGTGGTTTAGAAATGTAAAAATTGCAAACAGGTATTATGAAAATAAGGCCAAATTACCGTAGCAGAGTTACCGTAAAAAAAAAAAAAAAAAATCAAAGGGGTTTTACAAGTAGGTTATTCTGAAAATCATAACACATTTAAACAGCACATGCTATAGAGAAGAAAACAATTCTTGTCTTATATTCATGAAAAGAAAATACAGTAAGTGGAACCATTTGGTCCACAGGAACTGAAATTATGTTGATGACCTCATTGTCCACGCCCACTCTCTCTCAGCTCTGAATGATAATACAGAGAACCGTAATGATGATAATCTGTTTGCTAACGCAGCAGGTCGCGGTCAGGTGGCACGATGCTTTATTATTCACATTTTAAACATGTTGTACATGATAAATTCAGTGATGTAGTGTATTTTATTACCCGGACTTTTTAATCAAGTGCAGCACGTTGAGAACCCTCCCTTCCTCACGATCACGGAAACTTACAGCTGGAGATTATTTCAGGGAGAAAATTTTACAAATGTTACATCACACGATCAAAATGTTTTCAGGACAATTTAAAGTTAGGGATAATTTAGTCCAGTGATAATCCTGGAGCAGAAACAAAAGTGACCTATTTAGGAGTTCTAACCAATTATTCATCAAAACAAATGCTAGTTGATTCATGCCAATCATATTGCTGTATTTGCTTTATGGCAAGGTTTGCTACTGAATTATAGCTAACACCAGGTAGCCTTACTCACACTATTGCTGTACCACTATGATATGGTTAAATAAAGTTTTCATGTTAGCCATATGAACATTTTTTCTGTCATTTCCTTATTGCTAGACTTACTGCTAGCTGCGCAGCTACATTTTGTGTTAGCCTTACCGCTAAGTTTGACACTTGCCATATTGATTTTACTAAACTTAGTCCTGGTTGATCTTTCCATACATATATGTATATAGTGATTGTCATGCTGCTTTGATTGTAATTATAATAAATAATAATAATTATTATAGTAGTAATAGCTAATGAAGCACTGAATAGTCCTGACAGGTTTGTTATCTCTGGAGCTTATTCAGTAAAAAAATAAAATAAAAAAAGTGCCAAATCAGCTGTATCACTGTGGAAATGTTTTTTCTGTAATAAACACACATTAACAGTGTTGGAAACAAGCTGCTTCAAGTGTTTGGTAGTGTTTAGGAATTTAGTGATAATATATTTCTTAACATGATGTGCTTCAGCTTCAGGCTAAATTTAAATTTCTAGATATGACTTTGATCCACCAATTTACAGGAAGTATTGTTGTGATAAATCAATGTTCCGTCCATCTAATTCAGACAAATAAAAAAATGGTTTGATCTGAACAACCTCAACAAATATCTGTAAAAAAGTATTTATACTCATCTGAGCTGGAACTCTTTCTGTATGGAATTATTAATAATTGGCAGTGGAATAAATAAGATAAAAACAAATGAAATCTCTTAACCACAGAGCCTCTCAGGTGTGACTCTTCTGACAGTCTAAAATTTTCCATCTCATCAAAACCGTATTCCAAGGATTAGGGCTGAGGGAATGTGGTACCTGTGTTCAAGTTATGCCATTTAATTCATTTCCTGTACTATTATTCTGACTGAAGTGTTTTGTCGAAAGGCTCTAACCATAGAGAATAACTCCATAAAGAGTATCTTGCCCAGTGTTAATAATTTCTTGATGTTTCGTTCTGTTATACAGAGCATGTTCACATTATATAGTTTTCATTTACTACAAATTAACAAAAAACTTAGCTACTTGAAGTTTTGCTCATGGCAATAAACCACAAATTGTGCTGTAAATTATATGCACAAGATAAAAAAAAACTCTTCTGAGCCCATCAGAACAGTTCATGACTGTGAATTTTAGGTAGAATCTATAAAGGCCTGTGCTTTTCCACTTACACGCAAGTGCTCATTATTAGGGTACATTTCACCATCTGTAGGTAACACTACTCCTGATTGATGGTGCTGTTGTTTATCGGAAGGTTCCGATGTAAATTCGGGTTCTGACTGTGTCGGTTGCGGCTCCTGACAGAGGAGAACGTTGTGTCACAACCTGGTACCTTGCACTTGTGCAGAAGCCGAAGGTGCACGGTTTTGTAGTGTGCCCTGAATGTGCCCTTGTTGCTGTAAATCTTCTGGCAGACATGACAGGTGATGGGTGAAGAAGAATTGATGACCTGCTGCCCAAGGCTGACTGTACTGGAATTCAGCCCCTCAAAGATCTCGTTTTCATCGCTGTCCTCCAGGGGGAGCTCCTCTTCGCTGCCTGCATCTGAGTCCCAAGAAGAAGAGTGACCACTTCCTCTGGTGCTTAGGTCCAATACGGCCTCGTCCTCCACCAGATCCTCTACGTTCTCAGAGGATTTACTCATGGGAAACACGAGGCCCATACGGTTTGTGCCCTTGAAGATAACAGATGTCTGGCTCAGAGGATCTTTTGGAGGGAATTCTGGATGAGAATCAGCGGTGATGTCTCTGCAGGATGGAGTGAAGACGTAGTGATCTTTGGTCAACAGCTTGTGGTGTAAATTCAAATTTGCACTGTGTCTGAAGAGAAAAAAATGACACAAAAGACACAATGGGAAATGTAAGTTTTAGAAATTAAGCACATTTGTTCTGTAAAATTGAAGATCATTTTGTTAGATCGAATGAGTAGCTACGTGGCCCGAGTGAACGTAATGACTGAACCTTGAGAACCACCTCAAATATCTTACTGGGTATATTAATATTGCTAACTGTGTGGAACAAATGTACCTGTATAGTTATTTACAAGTCAGTCATGTGACCATCATGAAATAGGATATAACAATTGCAAAATCATGTCTAGCCGTCATGGAACCTCCCACCATTTTGTAGAAATAATAAAGAACCTCAGACATGTGGAATCCGCTTTGAGTCAATGGCTCCTAACTCTTGGTTGTGTGGATTTCACTCTGCTAGCACTCACCTGTCTCTGCTCCTGCGGGATGGGAAAGCGGCATTGCAGCCTGCTACAGTGCACATGTGCATTTCCTTCAAGTGAACGCTGCGGTAATGCATTTTGGCGCTGTACGAGTTTTTAAAGGTCTTATTGCAACTCTCGCAGTGATGGAGAAGCTCATCTTCATCATCTGCACACACTGTCTGTATGTTACCATCACCGTCTATGCGGACGTCAGATTCACAGCGTGTGCCGCTTAATGTCCCTTCATCAGTGGGTTGAAGATCCAAGTCTTCGCTGCAGGTTTGGTCCCCAAAATCAAGTAAGTCTCTTTGAATGTTGCTGAAGGAAGACGGGGAGTGGGATAGACTGCACCCCTGGACTTGGTGTTTGTCCTCTGTTTGTGGTTCTTCGGTATGGGAAGAATGGGTGAGGACAGAGGGATGGATTGAGGGATGAACAACACCATGCTCATCACATTCTGTCTTTACCACACAGTCCATCCGAGAGTCCATACTGGCAGGAGGATCTTCATCATCATGATTGGAACTACTTTGCTCTTCCAGATCATCTTTCTCAATCTTTATGGGCATGCTCGATTTACGGGATTTCTTCTTGGGCACAGGCTCGGCGTTGCTCTCCATGTCTCCTACGCTTACAGGCACTGATGAAGAGGACAGTAGGGGCAGGGAGGGCAGGTTTCCAGGTGTGTTTGCAAGCTCAGCAGGCGTCACCAGGCTGCGGTAGAAAGGCAGCACTGGCTGCACAGTCTTCAGGTTGGGGAAGACAATCCCACTGTGGCTGATGCTTGGAAAGGAGCTGTGCAGTTTGGGCTCGGAATTACTGATGTAGCTGGAGATAGGCCTGCTGAGGTCCCGCTTTTCTGCCTCATCAACCGCACTCAGTCCATCCCTCACATCCCTGTCCCTATTGTTTCGATTCATGGGCATGTGCAGGCGTGGATTTGGGTTGGCGCTGTGTCGGTTGCGGCTTCGCAAGGAGCTGAAGACCATGTTACATCCCTCAATAGTGCACTTGTGTTTGATCTTGAGGTGAACAGCATTGTAGTGGATCTTCAGCGTTCCTTTGTCGTAAAAGGTCTTTTCACAGGCACTGCAGAGAACACGGCCTTTTTTCATCCCAACTCCTGAACGGATTTTTGACTCTGGCGACGCTTGGGCAATATCAGAGCTGATTGAAGGCGTGCAAGGTGTTGAGGGTGAGGAATAATTATCGCTCAGTGTGAAATCATCTGATTCTAAATTGGCGCTTGATCTCTCCATGGGTACATCTTCTCTTTCTGCATCAGAGGTGAAGTGAGAGGAGGAGTCAAGGTTTGAATCCAGAATTTCGGGTCGTGCTGGAACTTCCTGCTGGCGTGAATCTGTTCTGGACCTGAGCAGTGGTGCAGGAACAGAGTTGAGCAACTGCAGAGGCAGCATGAAGGTCATGTTGTTGATCAAACTCTCAAAGTGGTGGCCATTGTTTCTGCTCAGAGGCTCCGTCGTAGGTGGCACCGATGGACGCAGCGTGCTGTTCTCTATGAAGCTACGGATGTCTGAATTCGCTCTAACTGTTGGCACGATGATCGCCTGCCCTTCTTTATCCTGCAGTGCCATCAGCTCGACGATGGACTTTGTTTCTCCAAAGCGGAGGAACTGCTGCAGTGTTGCAATTTCCTCGTCGAAGGTCATTATGGCCCAGCGGTCCAGCACTTTGCCAGCCACATCCTATACAAACACACATACAAGGAATTTCATTTGCATTAGGAATGAAAAACCCAAGCACTCGGGACCTCCATAACTGACAATCTGTCAGCGCTTTGACATAAAGAGTTGTCCATACATCTAATACAGCAGGACATGAAAGCCATAATTACTGCAGTGCATCTGTAATATCATTTTTCTTCATTCTGATGATTGGGTTTGTCCCTTGTGGGGGTTGGCAGGGGTTGGTGGGGGTAGCAGGGTGGAGGTACAGGGTTGGGCAGTGAGTCTTGCTGTAATTACACATGAGTGCTAGCAGTCCTTCAAAGTCATTCAGCAGCTTCATGCCATAA
The DNA here is from genome assembly GCA_025674565.1 of Synodontis membranacea. Lineage (NCBI taxonomy): Eukaryota > Metazoa > Chordata > Actinopteri > Siluriformes > Mochokidae > Synodontis > Synodontis membranacea. The sequence continues at coordinate 508,017 of JAOVYU010000038.1, read as the reverse complement.
CCAAGATAAATATTTCATCATACAGCATTCATTTATATGCCTGTGGAGGATTTGACTTTACTTCTGCCGTCAGACGACCTAACTAGAATCACACGCAACCACCTGAATACTTAACGAGCAGCAAATTGAGCCTCTCTCTCACTACTGGAGTTTGAGTGGGAAAAAAAAACGTGACAAAATTGTATTTACATGATTCACTGTGATCACAGTGGTAATGAGAGCTGGAGGGAGTCTATGAGTCTCGTAGCTCCAAAAGTGCACTACCAAGCACTGTTTATGATATCTTTCCAATACAAATCTAAACTTTGTGCTCTTATTTTCTGAAAGCCTTTGCAAAACAAACACATTTTTAAACCATCAATGTTGAATAATAATATTTTCCAAGTAATGACTAAAAACATCTGAGAAACATTTCTACACATTCACCCTTATTACAAGCAGTAATGACTATATATGAATATGCAAATTTGTCCATGGCTCCATGTTCTTCTGTGCTACAACCGTAACAGGTTAATGTTTACCAAGCCACTTAACCAACTGCTAGTAAACCAGCTCACGTTAGTCACACGAGTGCATTTCAGTATCATATTTACTCATTTTATCCATCAAAATATAATGCTGCCACGATAACCACCACATGTCCATCATGAACATTAGCTAAGCTAGTTATCTAACTTAGCACTCAGGTTGTGCAGCTAATACCCTCCAATAATCACGTCACCCAGAAATCTCAGACGTGACTGGTCCAAAACTGTGACATCACAAACTGAGCTCACAGGTGGCCCGCCAGAATACAATGTTACCATGACGTCCACATTCGCTAAGTTAGCTAAGTTAACTAGCTAGTTAATTACCCAATTAATCTAAATCTGTAAAAGTTTAATTTGTCATCACAACCTTATCTCGTACATAGCAGCATCCAAGAGAAATTTAATGATGATGACACGAAGGTAGAACATTTTGTGACATAACTCAAAAAGCTAGAATTGGTGCAAAATCAAGACAGTTTATCATCATCCAAACATCACCATAACCAAGAGAAGCTTGGTGGTGGCAGCATCACACTATGGAGCCGCTTCTCTTCAGCTTGGACCGTGGCTCTAGTCACGATAGAGGGAATCATGGACAGCTATAAACACCAAGCTATTTTAGCACAAAACCTACAGCTGAAGATGAAGAAGCATTTCACCTTCCAGCCCAATAAAGACCCAGAACTCAAATTCAAGTCAGTAAAAGAACGGCTTCAGAGTAAGAAGGTACATGCTGTCTGATAGATCTGGAGCATTTTTGCGTGGAATGGAATACGTTGACCAAATGAACATAAGTTATAAGAATAATCTCATACAAAACCACTGAGCGCTGCAATACAAGCAAAAGCTGCTTTAGCAAAGGACTAGTTAAGGGGTGTGAATACTTATGCAACCAGGTTATTGCAATTTTTTCCTTTTCCTTCCTAAAACATTTTTACTTGTTTTTCTCTTGATTGTTGCTATATCACAATAAAGGCAGAAAAGGATCTGACGTTTTATCTTGGGTTCATTTTTTTTTACCCCACTATAGCTTAAAGTCATAGATATTACACAGAGTAACGACACGTGTGTACCTGCAGGACATATCCACGTATGTAGTCCTGCAGTGTCCAGTCGAGAGCATTGAGGATTTTGATGACTTCATCCTGCTTCAGGACGCTGAACAGTCGATCGAGCAGGATCTTCAGACGCACTGGGATGGCCTGCGTGCCGTACAGCATCAAGCTGCAGATATCAAACACCACGTTGGAGTGAACGATCTCCACCTGGGTTCCGTCATATGTGTGCTGCATCTTCAGCTTGCTCAGAGCTGCGCACACACACACACACACACACACACACACACGTTCTCTTATTGTAACATGCTAATGCTGTACTTCAAGAACATAAATAATTAACTAATTAATTAGAAATTTCACCAGAATCTAATTTTAGTGTCATATTTCTACATTGCCGTAATTACTGGAGTAGTACACCCAGCGCAAACCCCCTAATAATCAGGAAATTACATTTAAACTAATGCACAAAAGAGAGAAAGAAATGAGCTAAAATTAAAATTCATGTAAAAAATCTTATTAATAAAATATTGTTAGCTAAACAATTGTTTATACATGTTTAAATAAAGAAATTATAGCTTAATATTGCTGACATTAAATAAAATAAATATTAGTTAATATCATACGTATTCATTTATTAATTCTTATCATTATAAACCAGTAATTTGTCCATTTGTTAATTTTCAGGGTGTAATAATAATAATAAAAAAAGAACAGTCAAAAATTTCTTCCAATTATTTTCCTTTTTAAATAAAAGTCAAGTGTGTTTTTAATTGTCCTTCCTTTATACAGCTTGTATACAAATTCTATAGCTGTATAAATATTTTTATAAAATTTATATATTTGTGTAAAATGTGTAAACATCAAAATTTCTATAAAATTATATTTTTAAGCTATTCATCAGGAAATAATATTTAATTTACATATTTATAATTAAATTAAGTAAGTAAATAATAAAGTGTCATATATATATACTCCTGTCCATCACTGCTCATTTGCATATATTTACATACTACAATGTCTCTTTCTCTATCCAGCCCCGCCCACTTTGCTCTGGTTCCTGACTCAAATGCACAAATTTATCTCCTCATAGCACAGTGTGAATTCAGATAATATTTGTAATTATTTATTTGTTTACAAGTTAGTTATTTAGTGTTTGTTACCGTGAGCGACCCATCCGTGCCTGCAGTTCTCACACTGACGACGTTTCAGCTTTCCGGGTCTGAAACTGTCGCAGGTACAATTCACCAGCGTGCAGCAAATCGCCTGTTTAATACCACACACACACACACACACACACACACACACACACACACACACACACTTTTGTCTTGAACAATCTCTGAAAAAATGACTATGGACAGCATCAGACATGTGAAAATAAACATAAGCAAGTATTTTTATTTATTTTATAAATATGGTAGAAAACATGGAACAGAAAGTAATATATTTTTGGACTAAGTTAATTTAATAGCTAAACAAACTATTATTATTATTATTATTATTATTATTATTATTATTATTATTATTATTAGCAGTAGTAGTATCCCTCATCTAAAATTATTGTGACCTATTTCAGATTCTTCTATAATTGTTTTTATAAAAATTATTTTCTAAACATATCTGTCTAACACACACACACACACACACACACACACACACACACACACACACACACACACACCAAGGTCTGAAAGGATGTGTCAAAATAGTTGTTATTGTTACAGTAAATGTGACTCTGTTCAGTTCTTTAACACAGTTATAACTGCTGCACATTATTTATTACATCACATTAATAACACATTAATAACAACAGTACAGGAGTTATTAATGTAATAA
>JAOVYU010000038.1:497093-499593 GCA_025674565.1 Synodontis membranacea | reverse complement strand
ATATTCTGTGAGAAGTACTTTAAAGTTTAAAGAGGATGTAATGTTGTGCTTGTTGCTGTTTTGTAATTATCCATTTTTTTTTTTTTGCAGAAATTTAACTCCGTACAGACCTCATCAGATCTGTGATGAAGCCCTGAGAAAAAAGGAGGTTGATAAAAATGATGACATCATGACAGCTCATCCAATCACAGAACATCAGGACAGTTTAATAGATACAGCTGTGATTTATGAAGTTATTTATTCTGAATCCAATCAACACATCTGTAAAATCAGACTTTATTTTGACGAGAATTTTTCTACATAATTGCTCAACTGAATGCATCTATAAATTAAAAAAAATATATAGGTATGATTTTTAAAACTATTTATGAATCAATTGTCATATTTATTGGTGTATTATGTGTTTGTTAATTTCTTTATTTGGTGTCATTACAGCTGCTTCGCTCCTGAACTTTCCTGAAACCCGACGCAGCTCCACTCTGAAACTCATGACTTATAACGTTAAGAATCATTTATTTACTTTTATTTAATAAAAAGACAGCCTGGAGGTGACGTTATTTACACTCATCTCAGATTAAACATATTTAACTGCACGACCGTCTGTAAAAATAATGAATGAAATAAGAAGTGTAATGATTATAATTAGACAGAGTTACAGTGGCGTCCCGTTACGTCATCAGATTCATAAAAAAACAGAAATTCACATTCTCTCTGTGATCACAGCACATTTATTTATTAATTATAAATCTACCTACAGACTATCTATCTGTTCTGTACAAAATCTATCTATCTATCTATCTATCTATCTATCTATCTATCTATCTATCTATCTATCTATCTATCTATAAGCTAGGGTTAGTGCAGGAAAAGAAGAAGAAGAAAGTGAAAAATACATTCTTTAGTTATTTTAGTATCATTTTCATTGAAAAGTCTGTGTGTGTGTGTGTGTGTGTGTGTGTGTGTACTCTAAACACTAAATCCACTACTTGCACTATATCGACAGGAGAAGGATACACACTAAAGGTACGGTAGATACGGGTACCCTGTCCCGACCACAGGGAAGTACCGTTTAGTCCCGTTAACATAAAGGAGCAAAAGCAGCACCAATGGACATGTGATTTTATTAACAATAGAAATTAATTGTGAGGAGACACACACACACACACACACACACACACGGCTCTGCTGCCTCCACACACCCCACAGCTGGCTGGAAAAACTCACACACACACACACACACACACACACACACACAGACCACTACACTTCACTAATACTGACTTCTTTTTAATGGACAGTAAACATACACACACACACACACTCCATAGTTTCAGTGTGACTAAAATTCCGGTCTGTGTTGGGTCACCGTCCTCTCTAGTCGATACAGCTCTCTCTCTCTCTCTCTCACACACACACACACACACACATCTTGGCTAATTGTTGCATTATGGCTGCACTGAAGCATTACTGAGGTCTTGAATTACATTCCAGTAGAGGATGGACAGCTGAGAGCTGCTTAACACACTCACACACACACACACACACACACTCACACACACACACACACACTCACACACACACACCCACACTCACACACACACACACACACTCACCTAAACACCAGCTTTGCAGTGCAAAACTCCAAATGGATAAACTTTAAGAGAACATAGAGACACAGTGTGTGTGTGTATGTGTGTGTGTATGTGTGTGTGTTCCCTAAGTCACTTGTACACACACACACACACACACACACTTTAGTAAGTAAACACACTCTTACCTGAGACATGGTGCTCACACTGCAGCCTCCGCGCGCTCTGCCATTTCCTGCTCCTGTCTCTACAAGTTCTACTGCGCGCGACACACACACACACACACTCACACACACACACACTCACTCACACACACTCACTCACACACACACATTTGCGCGACTCTCGACAAAAGCTGGAGCTTGCGCTGCACACAATCAGCAGTCTCTCGCGCGCGCTCTCCTCCTCTCTCCTCCTGCGCAAAAACTGCTCAGAAGATGTGCACGCACTCGGACCGTCACACACACACACACACACACACACACACACACACACACTCAGCCCCTCCCCCGCAGGGCAGTCCCCTCACAGCTGGCTGGAGAGGCCATGACACACACACACACACACACACACTCTCACACACACACACTCTCACACTCTCACACACACACACACACACACACACACACTCTCACACACACTGATCAAAGCCACTACAGCTAATGCACTCACTCACTGTCTCTCTCTCTACCTGTCTGTCTCTCTGTCACTTTCTTTCTTTCTTTCTTTCTTTCTTTCTTTCTTTCTTTCCATCTGCATGTCATTCATCTATTTCCTTCTGCTTGTCATTTCTCTTCTATCTCTCTCTGTCCCTCTCACTTTTTGTCTCTTTTTCATCTTTCTCTTTTATCCTTTTATACTTTTCATCTCTCTCTCTCTCTCTCTCTCTCTCTCTCTCTCTCTCTCTCTCT
>JAOVYU010000038.1:290974-307722 GCA_025674565.1 Synodontis membranacea | reverse complement strand
ATTAAGTCATGTAACATTGTAATGTTGTAACAATATGGCATGATATAGCAATCATTTCACTAACAATTTCAGAGTGACATAACAATTGTATCCGTAGTATGTTAAATGTGGTGTTTTCCCCCAAACCAAAGAAAATATCCAAAAACCAAACACAATCACTTTCAGAGACAGATCCGGGGGTGTTAATGCAGCACTGATTTGTTTCGGGAGCCACACCCGAAACTCATGGGAAATGTGTTTGTGTGTGCAAGAGAGAGAGAGAGAGAGAGAGAGAGAGAGAGAGAGAGAGAGAGAGAATAGGAATCATTGTTGTAATGTAATTTTATTTGGAGAGAAATTCCATAAATGTTCTCATCAGCTCCTGTAGTGGTGTTTGGATGAGGTTTTATGACCTATGACACACAAACACACAAACACATACAAATGAACACACCCTCTGTGTGTGTGTGTGTGTGTGTGCGTGCGTGTGTGTGTGTGTGATGAGCCTGTTAGAGTTATAACTCTCTCTTGCTTTACTTTATTAGGGTGACTGTATTGAGTTACTATATTAGCAAAACATCTCTCTCTCTCTCTCTCTCTCTCTCTCTCTCTCTCTCTCTCTCTCTGTGGCTGTTGTTCACTCTGGAGATTGCATTACATTACGCAATGGCTACTACCAATTATATTGAAGACTCAAACATTTCATTATTTTGTCGTTTCTCTTTCGTGGCTTTTGGCTTCAAATCTATTCTGAGTTTGGAGTCCTGTTTACCAATGTTTTATTTGGGTTTGGCTGCGACGCTGCTAGCGATGGAGTAAAAATAAACCACACTGTGATCTCCAGTGGACAACAGTAAGGGTGACAGATCGCTAAAAACAGCGATACTAAATAATATAATGAATACTTTATACCACACAGTGCTCTGTGATGGATGTCGGTTAAGGGGCCAAAATAAATATGCCAAATTGCTCAAAGTGGAAAAAATTGAAATGATTTATATAATCCATATAGTAGAAATGTGTAGCAATAATTATGTGTACAGATGTTGCTTAAGTAGGTTTTTCATGACAAAATTTCAGACTACTGACCCCTCCTGTTGTCAAGAATGAACAGTTTTTAAAAGACATAGATTGTCCTGCTATCACAGAAACGGTCATCCTTCAGCCCAGGTTTTGGTGCTAGTTCCTTAAGCTTTCCTCTGTGTGTCAGGATTCTGAGTGAAGAGAGTGTTAATCTAACATCTAAAAAAAAAGAAAAAAAGAAAAAAGAAAAGAAGAACAGGAAACTTGCCTCACATTCTCTAACAAAACCTGACAGAAAGGAAAAGCTTTGCTAAATGATGTTAAATGTAATGCTATAGCATAGAAAGATATTCTATACAACTGTGTGCTTCCAACTTTGTGTTAACAGTTTGGGGTAGAACCACATATGGGTGTGATGGCCAGGGGTGTACATACTATTGGGCAAATAATGTATATCTGATATATGTATATATACATACAAAAAGAGAGCAAAAGACAGATGAAGACAAAGAATCAGAGAGAGAGAGAGAGAGAGAGAGAGAGAGAGAGAGAGAGAGAGAGAGAGAGAGAGAGAGATGACTACATACAGTGCAAAATCACATAGAAATTCACATTAGCAAGCAATTCAATAAATATTACATGGGTTCATGCTGTTTGACCCACAGTCAGGGGTTGTTGGATGCTATGAGCAGGAATAGGGGCAGGAGGGAGCTAGATGCCAATGTCTGGGTCAGTCAAGCTTGAAGGTTAATTCAAACTGAACTGGGGAGTTTCTCCTCTATTCTGGTCCACAAATCATTTGGTGGTACTGATGTACGTGCTCCCACACCTGCTCATACTGCAGGAACCAGGAATCAGGTGTGATGATTTGGTGGGGCTAGCATTCCACAGTAATGGAGTGGCTGCTCTCGAAGTATGTGAGGCCGGAGGCAGAAAGTCATAACGCATTTTGGATGTACTTGGCCAATGGGATAAACCGTGCCCAATCCCCTGGTTTTCAGAGCAGATTGTCTTCAAGAAGCAATCAATGTACTAGTTAGCCCACTCTACCTGCCCTTTGGACTCGGAATGGTAACTGGATATGACTCTCACTTCCCACAGCTTCTTCGTAAAACTGAACCATATCCTGAATGTGAACTGCACTCCCCTGTCACTGACAATGTCCTCCTGAATGCCAAAGTATCTGAGTACATGACTGAAGAGAAGCTCTGTGGTTTGGAAGGCCGTGGGCAGCGCAAGCAATGGGATCAAATGCAGAAAGCATGGAAAGTGGTCCAGCACAATGAGGATTGCAGGGCTTGATGCAGGGCTTGGAGAGGCCAATGATAAAATTCACTGCTATATGGCACTAAGGTTGTGGTGTGACCCCTTGCATGAGCTTCCTGGTTGGAAATGTGTGGAGTATTTTATCTTGGGCACAGGTTGGGCATGATACGTATTTGGGGACATCGGCCCACAATTTTGACCACCAGCACTTAGTGTGTTTGTGAGGTGGCAGGATGTCCCAGCAGCATGGCGGCGTGAGCCGATGTGATGAACTGTGACTGGAGCTTATTAGGAACATACTATACTGTAGGTGCTATGGGGGGTTGGGGTGGCGGTGTTTTTACGTAGCAGAGATATGGCACTGAGGTCACAAAGGGTGACAGTAAAATATGGTAAACTATAGATCAACTTTGGTCAAGGTTGGTCAACATGAATATGGAGTGGAGGAGAGCGGAGTGCAGAAGGGACAGATGGTGGCCTAATGGTTAGGCAAGCTCCATGCACGATCTTACCTCATGGGGTGAGGATGATCATAAGAAAGGTGAGGGATCAGCCCACAACTAAACGGGAGGAGCTTGTTAATGATATGAAAGCATCTGGGACCACAGTCACCAAGAACACCATTGGTAACACACTACACCATAATGGATTGAAGTCTTGCAGTGCCCACAAGGTCGGACGATAACTTCCTTCCCTCAGCCAGAACACTGAAGATGGGTTGTGGATGGGTCTTCCAGCATGACGATGACCCAAAACAAAGTAACAAAGGAGTGGTTAAAGAAGAAGTACATTAAAGTTCGAGTTGCCAAGCAGCAGCCAAGATACCTAAAGGACTTTGAGAGTTTCTGTAAAGAGGAGTAGGTTAAAATCCCTCCTGAGATTTGTGCAAACCTGTTGACAAACTACAAAAAATGTCTTATCACTGTACCCCCTATTAAAGACGTGTATTAATAGGGGAAAGTGAAGTATTGGATACACCACTGGTGGAGTGCCTCTTGGGCATATTTTTCCATGTCCCTTTGTTTAGCGATATGCACAGCTATGAGGTGGCCAGGGAGCCAAGTCAATGTGCAGACGTGTGTAGGTAAGCCTCTAGCCTTGGTTTTTACTAACAACATCTAGGAATTCTCTGTACTCTTTGGGCACAGGTACAAGTACAGGGCTGTGCTGGTCAGGCCTTTTAACAAGGGTGGTGGCAAGGTTCAGACAGCAGCATCATAAACAATGACTGAGGTATATTTCTCTCTAACCATGAGATTTGGTTGTTGTGGAGTTGCATCCAGGGTAGACCCAGTATGAGGGGATGTTTGGGAGTGACTGTAAATAAGAATATAATGAACTGGCATGTATTTGGACTGGCATAGTACACTAGATAAAGGTTCCAGTCCTGATGGGGCCACCGTCAACGGTGCTAATGTCAAGGGGGTCTTGAAGAGATCATAGGGGAAGTTTGAATCAGCAGGCTGTGTCTTGGTCTATGAAATTTGCCCCGTACTGAAGTTGATCAGAGCTAGAAGGACAGTAAAAGCAGACCCTCTCCTGTTGTCTCCTCTCTTGCTCCGCTAGCCTCAGGCCGACGAGGCCCCCAGCAGAACACAGGAGGGAGGTGTCAGTGACAGGTCAAATAACAGGTTGTCCAAGTGAGTGTACAGTGTGAGGAAGTGTTTGTAGGATGACAAAGGCATGCCATCCTTCTCTGATTAGAGATGAATCGACTCATTTCTTTTAAACTAACTGAATCAGAATTGAATTTTTATGTGATTCTTTATTGCAAGATGAACCAAATCAGTGAATCAGTGAGAAGTCATAAATGTTCATTTACACAGGAATTTTCTGTGAATTTTTAATAAAGGGCTGTGCTGCTGATGTTTTGTACACAACAGAGAAAGAGACAAAATTCATAATGCAGTTATAGAAATATAGAGTGTGGGAGAAAGGAAAGGAAAGAAAAGAAATGGGAGTGTTTTTGGGAGGAGAAGAGTGACAAGGAGGAGGAGGAGGGATGAAAGAGAAAGTTCAGCACAGAGAGAGAGAGAGAGAGAGAGAGAGAGAGAGAGAGAGAGAGAGAGCTGGTGAAAGTCAAACACGCAGCTCATCCTGCACAAAGCTTTAAAAGCTGTTAGAGCGCTCCGTCTCCTCACTTCATTGCTGCATGCTGATCTCCTGCCATGATTAAACTCTCCTAGAGCTCCAGCCGAGGATCCTGCACGCTTCTTTCTGTCCTTATTCTTCTTTTTTTTTTTCAGCTGGTTTTATATCAGACAGAGGAGAGACACACAGGCTGCTGCAGGGAGGTACCGTAACATCCAGCTGTTTTCTTCTTCAAACTTTCTCTTTTACTTTTTACTTTTATTTTTAATGTGTGTAAAAGCTGTTTAGACTTGGATGTTGGATGTTGGATGTTGGATGATCTCACACAGGGCTGAACTTGCTCCTACATCTGTTTGCACTTCTTATGCAAATCCTGGACTGCTGATTTCTGCTGATTTTGGCTCATTTGGCTTCTTGGCTTCTTGCATTCCCGAACTTTGTTTTTTTCCCCTTTTACTCTGTAAAAAACAATCACCATCTTTTTTTTTTTTTTTTTATCTGTTTTGTTCTGCTGAAAATAAAATCTTACTGTGTTTTTTTGTGTGTGTTTTCATGCAAAGATCTGATCCGGATCGTCCCTGAGCTGCATTTTCTTTTTATAAATTGGATTATCAGAGGGGCAGGATGTGGTGGCTGAGGTTGTTGATTTTGGGAATTTGGTCAGCTCTTGTGGTGCTTTGCGCAAGTGAAGATGCCAAACCGGAGCAGAAGGAAGTGAGCAGAACCAAACGCAGAGGAAACACGGGACAGCTTGGCCTCAAGGGGTAACAGCACTGTTAACTGTTTAAATAGCAAATAAGATTTCATTTCAACTCCACTAGTTTGTTGTGTCTTCATCTCAATGATTGATAAAAACACTCCTCAAGGTAATGAAGTACTCAAGAATTACTTAGAATTACAGTAAAATTAGATCTGGTTTTATAAGTGATGGTTTGTGCTCATTAAACTAAGCAAAGTGCATGAAATATTTTTTATAATCTTTTCTACGTTTATTAAAAACATATTTGTGTTTCTCAATTGATTCCTCTAAGACAACACATTAATCTCAAGTATTTAATAACTTCTTATATTTAATACTCATGAAGTAGAACACTGCTTATCGAATGTTTTCAGAAACGAATTAGACTTCCTAAAACGTTGCACTTTGAATAACTTTTGTTACAATGTTTCTGCAGTTGCAATTATTAAACATTATTAAGTCATGTGTTTCGAAGACTGCAGGAACCTTTTTAATGTTACTACCTACATATGTTGAATATATCACAAAATATTCGGTTGATGAAATCCCATATAACTCTGGGGAAGTTGAATAAATGGTTAAAATGGTCCAAGAATCTGGTTCTGGTTTGAAGTTCCCCTGAAGTTTACTCTGTGTTTTTAGTCAAGCCCCATTGACTGTTGTTCATTCAGGTTTTATAGGCATTCCTGTTTTTCTACCGAAACAGAGAGATGATATATTGAGGAATGGCATTGAATTAAATGGTGCTGAACAGAATTAAAAACACTGTGAATTTCTGTAGTACAGGAACATTTTGCTTCGTTCCAGATGAACCAAGTGCTGTAGATCATGGCCTTTCTGCGACAAGTGTATGAGAGGTGGATTACAGTCAAACACTGAACATGGATCTGCAGAAAAATGGACTTGATCCATTTATCATCTGTGTTGCCAGTAGTGTCAGTCACATGAATGAACACCGTATTCAAAGGAAGTTCTTGGGTTGAGATTATGAGTTTGTATAAATAATTTCAGTGTGACACTCCTACTCTATACTTCTGCCCGTGTTTCTACCTGCCTGCCTGTTTTTGATCATCAAAGCATTTCATTTCTTACAAATTCCCTCTTCAAATCCATGCCTCCCTTCTTCTCAACATCAACTATGTTGTTATTTCAAACGGTCATTAAAAGTCTAATTGAGCTTCAGTGAAGTGATGTGAGAGTTTGTTTATCATCAACAGCTGGCTCGCTTATCAGTCTGGTCCAGATGTTTCATTCGACTGACAATTAGAGCATGACGTTTACACGATCATTATCTCTGAGTCAGACACGGGTATCATAATGAGCACCTCGTCCACCACTGTGTGTGAGGCTGTTATTGTGAAAATCAATTTGCCAATGATTGCAATGTTACATTTATTAAACAATAAATAAATTTATATAAACAATCATACTTTAATAGCTGCTTTTATTGTTATGGAATGACTGTGAAACAAGTGAGTTCATGTTGTTGCTTAAATTATAGCAGCTATAAACACATTTCCTCTAGCTCTTTTTTCCCTCCATAAATCTCTCTCTTTCTCTCTCTCTCTCTCTCTCTCTCTCTCTCTCTCTCTCTCTCTCTATATATATATATATATATGCGTTTGAAACGGAAATTACGTATGACCAGACTAGCTCTTGCATCTAATCTAATCTAATCTAATCTAATCTAGTCTAGTCTAGTCTAGTCTAGTCTAATCTAATCTAATCTAATCTAATTCTATTCTATATATATATATATGTAGATTATATATATATATATATTTTAATATATTTCATATTTATAAATACTGCATTTTATTTTTTCCCCTTGCGCTCAGCGAGCGGATCCACTGGGTATTCGGCTAGTGTTATATAAATAACCATCGCCTTTACGAAAACTAGATTACATGTTTTTTAAATTGCTTATTTAAAAGCAAGTCCCTTTGAATGACCTGTTACTATTGAAATGATTAGAACAAGTGCATTAACAGAAATCTGTGATTGTCGTCGTCACAGGAACACAAGCGTCATTGAACCGTCCTGTCTGAGTCTCTGAGGATGGTCTTTAACATTAACTACATGCTAATTTAGCTAAATAATCCTAAACTATGTATACATGGATGGTGAGGTGTTTGTTACTTCTGGGTAAAATTATTCATGAACACGGTATTAGCTTCCACTCTTGTGCTGATGACACACAGTTGTATGTTTCAGCAAAGCCAGATGAGAGACACCAGATTAATAAAGTTGAATTATTATAAATTATTTACTTCCTTCTACTTAAGTCTACCAAGACAGAAGAACTACTTTCCACAGACAGCTAGATGTTTTCATATTATTGCAATTTAACTGAGAAACAACTGAACTTTAACCTAACAAACATAGATAGTATATAAAGAGAAGTGACCCCCTGGGAAGTGACCTTCCTCTTACTCAGTTTTGTATTTCCAGGGGGTCGGGGGATGTTGGGAGCAAGAAAGTGAGGATGCTGCAGGGCAGTGAGGGTGGGGAGGTTGGGGCTAATCAGCTGCTTTTATTAAAAGACTCTCCTTTGGCATGTTTTTGAGCAATAACTGAAAATGCATATCAGACTGTGTGACGTTTGGCAGGACTGGTAGTGTTGTTGGTCTTCAGGCCTGCATTGTGACACATTCCTGTTTCAGGATTGTTATGTAAGAACACAGTGTGACTGCAGATAATCAAATTGGTTTGGAAAAAACACAATGTTCCTGATTCATTTTGGTGATTTAGCTCTGCAAATATGCAGCTAACTGAGTCATAAATGAACTGGTAAGTGAAAAGTGTTCATTCAGACGAATGTGTTAGAGGTAAAGCGTGAGATGCTATGTGGAACACATATAATTGCTGGATGAAAATAATGTTTTCAACATATAAAATAAATATCTCTTCCTTAAAACACTTGTTTTCCAAATGAGTTTTAATTCTTAAATCTTTTCTGCAGCCCAAATGTGTGTGGAACACGGCAACACTCGTACTGCTGTCCTGGATGGAAAACACTCACTGGAGGAAACCAGTGTATTGTCCGTAAGTGCTAAAGTTCAGTTAACAGATATCAATAAATAACTGGGTTCAAATCACACACTATGCACTAATCTCTCAAACTGCACACTAACACATTCCATGACTGATGATCTCCGAATCAAAAGGGGTGTCAGAGGCTGTAAGATCACAGAGGCTTCCAATAGCTCCATCCCTCTGATAGACCCACCACCTCCATTATTTAGAGCAGTTTGCACAGCATGGGGTTAAAAAGATGTCCAGTGCTATACATTTCTTCATTTGATGATTCTGTTATCTTGGATTATTGATACAAGATGGCACTGTCCCATGGCAACACTCTACGAGTTGCTTGCTTCATACTTTTTGTGTTTTTGCTATTTTTTGTGCATTTTAATGTGGTGCATGTTCCTGGACATTAGAAATAATGTAAATTTTACCTCAATTTTATGGATATTCCCTTAAGATATTTTTTGGAATGTCACAAACAGACCGGACAATAGCAACCAACGGAAGACGCGCCAGAAGAGGTGCCATCCTGAGCAGACAATTAGGCCATCTTACTCGAACTCCCGTCACACCATGCTGCTGGCCAACCTCCAGCTTCTTCACCAACAACTCCTGGTGTATTACTGTGGAAACTTCCTGCTCCTTCTCACCAGTTTTGGCCATTCTAGTTTCTGAGAGAGTTCTCTGTGGTGCTGCTCACTGCTGTTTATATTCTGCCAGAAGCTCTGGCTGCAGCTGCACTGAGCTGTACACCGCCATTTGTAAACAAGAGAGTCAACACCTGGAACATCTCCATCATAGCAGGAGAGTTATGAACATCCTCAACATATACCACAAGCACATCAGTTGCCCCACCAGGGGCAACCAGACTCTCAACCACTCCTACACAAACAGTTAAAGGCACCTGCAAGACTAACCCCTGCCTGCACTTTGGCATGTTATACCACTCCTTTGTGCTTCTGCTACTTCCTGTTTACAAACAGAAGTTAGAGCTTGTGCACCCGGCCAGTGAGGACCTTGCACTGCTGGACCCTGGAACACGAATCCAAGCTGCAGGACTGTCTGGATTCAACTGACTGGTCCTTCTTTAAGCATTCTTTTGGAAATATGGATGTGGATGCCAACGTCAGTAAAGGATCTGTATGGACTTGTGTGTGCCTTATAGGATTGTCCACTCCTGCCCCAACAAGAAGCTGTGGGTGAACAGTGCTGTTCACTGAAGCCTGAGAGAAAGAACAATGTGTTCAGCCATAATGACATTGTCCACTGCAAACATTTCAGGTATGCACTATAGAGGGCAATTAAAGAGGCAAAGAAACATTACAGGAATGAGTTAGAGAACAACTTTGGCAACCGTGAATCTGGCTGCATATGTAATGGACTATAAACAATTCGGACTGCAGGACTGGTCAAAGTCGGACGAACAGCCCTGCTTCACCCCAGGATGTGCTAAATAATTTCTATGCTTGATTCTTGTCTCATAGCTCAGGTGCAGAGAGATAGATGGTGTTTCCTGTGAGCAAAGTTGTCCTGCAGGTGTCTGATGCTGATGCTCTCAAAACTGCCAGCCCGGCTGACAGTTGGCATACTGGTGCAACAGATCTGTGGATGATGCCATCTGCCTTACCCGACACACTGCACTGGGACATTTAGAAAAGAAAAACACCTATGTCAGGACGCTGTTCATTGACTACAGCTCTGCCTTCAACACCATTGTTCTGTCCAAACTGGTGTTGGAGCTTAGTGAAATCTGTGTGAGTAGTGCCATCTGTGGCTGGGTGCTTGTTCTCTAACAGGTCCGGACAGTGAAAATCAGCAAAAGGGGAAGAGTTCATCCACACTGAACATCATCACAGTTGTATCACAAGGCTGCTGCCTCAGCCCACCGCTGTACACTCTGTTCACCCATGACTGTGTGACCGGGCACGAAGCAACAGCAGCAAGTGTGTGGACGATAGCACCATGATTGGCGTCATCAGCAGTGATGATGAGAGTAACTACAGGAGGGAGATAAAAGGCTTGGCTGTATGGTGCAATAACAACAACATGTCCCTGAACGTTGATAAGACCAAGGAGCTCATCATTGACCTCAGAAGCCATCCTACCCCTCTCATCATCCATAGCACGCCTGTCACAACAGTGAGCAGCTTCAGGTTCTTGGGCATCCAGATCTTGGAGTCCCTTTCATGGATCTCAACAGCCCCAGCATCCATAAGAAGGCTCAGCAGAGACTGTTCTTCCTGAAGACCCTAAAGAACTATTGGGGATTTTCTATTGCTGCCCCATCCAGAGCATCCTGAGAGGTAGCATCATGGTGGGGCTGGAAAACCTGATTGACCAGGATGTTAAACTGCTGCAAAAGACTATTAAAACTGCATCCAAAATCACTGCACCCGAACTCTTTCAACCCTATTCACCCTCCTGCTATCTGTTACTGCAACATAACCACTGAGACCACTGCTTCAATAAGAGCCACTGACATTACACACCATACTATTACACACCATACTATTACACACCATGGTGTAGATTATTATTATTATTATTATTATTATTATTATTATTATTATTATTATTATTATTATTATTATTCCTCTACCCACTATTATATTGTATTCTAT
Organism: Synodontis membranacea; assembly: GCA_025674565.1. Taxonomy (NCBI): domain Eukaryota; kingdom Metazoa; phylum Chordata; class Actinopteri; order Siluriformes; family Mochokidae; genus Synodontis; species Synodontis membranacea. The sequence goes on along the minus strand of JAOVYU010000038.1, from coordinate 296,976 downwards.
TCTATCGTATCATTATTGTTATTCCTCTGACTACGTACAGTGGACAAAGACGTTCCTGTTTGAACACCATATAATTGCACATGTTAAACTATCTTGTCTTTAATTTGTATATTTATATATGATATTACATATCACTCTTAGGTTCACGTAACATATCACAATGCTGTATGAGCATTTCTTTGGTTTTATTTATTTATTTTTTGCTCTGTTTGTTAGTGTCTGCAGTGGTGCATGAGTTGTTGTGGTCACCTCCTTCCCCCCACAACACTGTGGCACTGTCATTTAACTGTACTCTGGGAATATATTTGACAATAAAGAGCTTGAACTTGAATCTAATTATAATATTCTGTGGTATGATGTTGATACAAATCTGCATCAAACAGAAAGATCTGATTCATGTGACGTTTGCCTTTATTGATTCTGTTGAGATGGAAATGTATTGTTGGTGAAGTTTTTTCCTCCAGGTCTGAATAGAGTGCTGCTTTCTCAGGAAGGCCGTCATGGGCTTTGTGCCAGTGTTGTGTGATGTCTGATGGCCTGATTGTTTATATTGTTTTGCAGCTGAAAGTGAGGAAGTGTGGGGTCGCGATCTGCATCACTACAATCAGAAACATTTTATTCACACAGAGAGGAGAAGGAGCTGACTTGGCTCACTAACCCCAAACCCCAAATCCTGAAAGTTTCATCTAAACCTGAGCCTCTTCTGTTCTGTGCCTTGTGCTTTGTGAAGTTATTTTGAGAATGCTGCATTTACATGCCGTCACTTCAGTGAGACCTTTAGTAAACAGCCAACAGATGCAGTAATTAAACAAATCACACCCATAACTGCGCAAACCAGAATCCCAACGGGAGACGTTAGGCGCTCTCAGGAACGGTGGAACACTGCAGAACCTGGCACGTTGGTATTTCAGAATTTCAGAACACAGAATGTAAAATGTCAGCATTCGGAATAAACATGAAAAACTTGCTTGGAAATAAACAGTTCACTTGAGCAATACAGCACGCAGGAATGCACAAAAAAAAGGAGTTACATTCCTGTAGAAGAGCTGTGAACTTTTTTCAACCTTGAAAGCATTAGCCAGTAGAACACAAAAACATGAGACCTGTGTAGTTTACAAACACATCAGAAAAACTGAATAAAGCTAAGCAGAAAGTTACTGACCTCCATCAGTTCCACAACAAACACTCCACATCAAAACACAGGTGAAGTGGGATATAGCCTAATCTCTCTCTCTCTCTCTCTCTCTCTCTCTCTCTCTCTCTCTCTCTCTCCAGCAATCTGCCGTAGTTCCTGTGGTGATGGATTTTGTTCCAGACCAAACATGTGCAAGTGTCCAAATGGACAGATCGCTTCATCTTGTGGCTCCAAATCAGGTGTGTGTGTGTGTGTGTGTGTGTGTGTGTGTGTGTGTGTGTGTGTGTGTGCATGCGAGTTTCTGAAGAATGTTATATTTCTTGTGTAAGTGTGTTTGTCAGAGCCTCTCTGTACATAATTAATTAGCCATCGAATTCTAATTCCTGCCTCATGTATGATGTAATTTCCTGTCCATTACATCATCTCTTCTAAGATTCAGTGAGTTCAGAGTGAAATGCAAAACCAATCTTTAACCCCTACACTCTTGATCCATCTACAACTCTATTTTTCTATTTTTTTATTTATTTTATTTTCGTGTTTTGCTGGATGTTTTAGACTGTGAGGTGATGAGTGTTAGATCAGGAAAATAAATCTGAAATCTGTCCAGGAAGCCGAAAAAAACCCTCTGCTTTCAGATGAACCAAAGGACGAGTCGACTGCTTTAGTCCCAAACACATAAATATCTTATGATTTACAAGCAGATGTCTATTGCTATTGAAAATATTTAGTCATCTCTGTGTGCACATCCAAAATACTTCTCATATTTAAGAAATGAAAGCTCTTAAAAATCTGAAAACATGGATGCTGGGTTTTGAGTCTCTTTGCTTCCATGTTGTATTTTGCGTGTTGAAATTTCTTGTAGAATACTGGATGAATAGAGCTATCTATCTATCTATCTATCTATTAAATAAAATATTCAAACCTAATAATAATGAATAAACCCTACTTTATATTCACTTAGTCCACAATATCATGACTAATTTAAATAAACTCATGATGTCATGATGTCAGTATGTGTGACACAAACATTTGGGTTTGTAGAAAAAACTGCAGATGTTTTATTACAGACCCCACCCTTAGACATTAACAGCCATATATTCAGTGTATTTACAATTGTGTGTGTGTGTGTGTGTGTGTGTGTGTGTGTGTGTGTGTGTGTGTGTGTCTTTTCGATTGCAGTTCAAAACTGTAACATTCGCTGTATGAATGGAGGCACGTGTGCTGAAGATAACTGTCTGTGTCAGAAAGGTTACACTGGAGCTCACTGCGGCCAGCGTAAGGAAAAGTTTAACACCTTTCATTCATACTGCACTCAGAACACTTCATTACCCATAATGCCCTACATTATTAATGCAATCATATCAACTGATGCATTAAACCATTTCCTGTGTAATGATTATAAATATCCAAGTCACATTCAAATCAAGTGATGAAAATGATGTTATTAAGCTATTAATCTTTGAATGATTTTATAGTATCTGTGCTGTCAAAACATTATATATAACAATTGCATGGTTGCTATGGTAACCTTCTCAGCTATAGTTACATACTTTAATATCTGTTGGTAAGGTTGAAAAATGCTTATAAATCTCACAGAGACCTTAGAAAACCTGGCTTGCAACATTTTCATGCTATGGACCTGGCGACGTTTTTATTTATTTATTCATTTATTTTTTATGTTCGCATTAGCTCCACCCCCAGCTGGAGTGGATCAGAATTGCTAGGCTAGGCCTCTTTTCCTTAAAAGGAAACTCATTAGGCTTTAAGTTTCGATATTGGGGGCGGGGACAGTTTACGGGAATGGGAAATAAATGCAGGCAGCAAATAAAAATTTTTTACTTTCGTTTTTAAACAGTTTCTAAACTAAATGATGTCATTTGTAAGTAAAACATTTCTCTGAGATTTTAAAGTTGTTAAAAATGACATGGAGTGGACAAACAATTTACAAACCATGATGAATAATCATACCAAGTCACTGCTAGTTAGTCACTGTAGTCTGGCAGGAGAAGTCATCAACATCATCTCAGTACTGCAATAATAAATGTTGTATTGTGTGTGTGTGTGTGTGTGTGTGTGTGTGTGTGTGTAGCTGTGTGTGAGTCAGGATGTTTGAATGGAGGAAGGTGTGTTGCTCCAAACCGCTGTGTGTGTCCATACGGATTCACCGGAGCACAGTGTGAACGAGGTAAGACTCAACACATCACAAATGTTCAACCCTTATACTTTTCTGTGATGTTACCATGGTGATGCAGATGCAGGTTGTTTACAGTGATTTAGGTTGTTGCCATAGCAACAGTGGGGTAGAGGGCTAATTTAGAAGCATATAGGATCAGAATATCAGCTAAAACCTGCTAGTGGTCCCTCGGTCAAGATACAAACAATGGGGTGATCGCTCTTTTGCAGTCGCTGGTCCTAAACTCTGGAACACGTTTCCAGAGAACATATGGTTCAAGAAGAAGAAGAAGAAGAAGTTTAGGAGAATGTGTTCCTTTTGTGAGTTTTGGCTCTGGTCATGATGTCTGGAAGCTCTATATTCCAGAGAGGGATCTAGAGGGCATGTGTTTTAGCAAACTTTAATTACCGATATGGTGTTGGTTCTGGAGACTGTAGGTTTTGGTGAAAATGGTATCTGGAGGCTGTGGGTTCTGCTCAGCATTTGACCTGAAAAGCATGGGTCATTTCAGATAGCATTGTTTCTGAACATAGGTCCTGAAGAAGGAGAGAGTGTGGTGATAATTCATGTGTATTAGACAACACTTCTGGAGAACATGGGATCATAAGAACTGATAGTCTGGGCACACTGAGTTCTGAAGAATGTAATGTCTGGAAGAAGGTGTGTATTTGATTATGTGGAGTTCTTTAGACGCTATGGTTTGGCAGAACGAGAGCCAGAGAACACGGGATTTGTAGAAACCTGGATTTGGAGACAACAGCACATGTTCCTGATTGTTTCAAGTTTCAAAGAGTACAGAGTCCAGAAAACATTTTGTCTAGAGTCCATGAAAAATGTGAGTTTTAGAGTAAGTATGTTTTGCAGTTTTCTAGAATATGATTCAAGATTGTGCTTTGAGTGTGAGTAGAGTCTGGAGAACATGGGTTCTGTATCGGAGTGATTTGGATGATAAAGATTGGGAATGTGGTTCTGTTTCGTCCTGGTTAGAAGGTTCTACTTGTGCAGATGGGTTCTTGTATGTGTATCTTTGAGATAGTGAGACAATGCACAGGCCTGCATTCTGTTTGTTCAGCTTGTTTTTTTCCCCAAGCTTCTTTTTGAGTTCTGTCATGTGTTTGGACCCGTCCCTCTGTACAGACTCTATTTAATACAGATGTGCCGTAACAGGGTGTGTGAGCAAGGGATACACTGCTGTGTTTGTTTGGTACCATGTGCTTTTCATTACAATACATATTTACATAGAAATGCCCAAAACAAAACACGTCTGTCTCTATGAGGCCAGAACATTCAGTTTCACCATGAGAAATTAAACTGGAGTGTGTTCAGGAGGAGTGTGTTTTAGGGGAGTGTCTTTCGGGGAGAGTCTGTTCAGGGGAGTGTGTTTAGGAGGAGTGTGTTTCATGAGGAGTGTGTTTAGGAAGAGTGTGTTTCATGAGGAGTGTGTTTCAGGGGGAGTGTGTTCAGGAGGAGTGTATTTCAGGAGGAGTGTGTTGAGGAGGAGTGTGTTGAGGAGGAGTGTGTTCATGAGGAATGTGTTCAGGAGGAGTGTGTTCAGGAGGAGTGTGTTTCAGGGGAGTGTGTTTCAGGGGGAGTGTGTTCAGGAGGAGTGTATTTCAGGAGGAGTGTGTTGAGGAGGAGTGTGTTCATGAGGAGTGTGTTCAGGAGGAGTGTGTTCAGGAGGAGTGTGTTTCAGGGGAGTGTGTTTCGGGGAGAGTGTGTTCAGGATGAGTGTGTTTCAGGAGGAGTGTGTTCAGGAGGAGTGTGTTCATGAGGAGTGTGTTTCAGGGGGAGTGTGTTTCAGGGGGAGTGTGTTCATGAGGAGTGTGTTTCAGGGGGAGTGTGTTTCAGGAGGAGTGTGTTGAGGAGGAGTGTGTTCATGAGGAGTGTGTTCAGGAGGAGTGTGTTCAGGAGGAGTGTGTTTCAGGGGAGTGTGTTTCGGGGAGAGTGTGTTCAGGATGAGTGTGTTTCAGGAGGAGTGTGTTCAGGAGGAGTGTGTTCATGAGGAGTGTGTTCAGGAGGAGTGTGTTTCAGGGGGACTGTGTTCAGGAGGAGTATGTTGAGAAGGAGATTGATTAGGAGGAGTGTGTTTCAGGGGAGTGTGTTCAGGGGAATGTCTTCAGGAGGAGTGTGTCAAGGGGAGTGTGTTTCAGGATTAATGTGTTCAGGAGGAGTGTGTTTCTGGAGGAGTGTGATAAAGGGAGAGTGTGTTCATGAGGAGTATGTTCAGAGGGAGAGTGATTAGGAGGAGAGTGTTTCAGAGGGAGTGAGTTGAGGAGGAGTGTGTTTCCGGGGGAGTGTGTTTCAGGGGGCGTGTGTTCCTGAGGAGTGTGTTTCAGGAGGAGTGTGTTTCAGGGGGAGTGTGTTTCAGGGGGAGTGTGTTTCTGGAGGAGTGTGTTTCAAAGGGAGTGTGTTTCAGGAGGAGTGTGTTTCAATGGGAGTGTGTTTAAGGAGGAGTTTGTTTCAGGAGGAGTGTGTTCAGGAGGAGTGTGTTTCAATGGGAGTGTGTTTCAGGAGGAGTGTGTTTCAGGAGGAGTGTGTTTCAGGAGGAGTGTGTTTCAGGGGGCGTGTGTTCGGGGGAGTGTGTTCAGGAGGAGTGTGTTTCAGGGGGAGTGTGTTTCAGGAGGAGTGTATTCAGGAGTAGTGTGTTTCAGGAGGAGTGTGTTTCAGGGGGAGTGTGTTCAGGAGGAGTGTGTT
>JAOVYU010000038.1:270595-281155 GCA_025674565.1 Synodontis membranacea | reverse complement strand
TTGTGAGGTGGGATGGATTATCTCGGCAAAGGAGAAGTGCTCACTAACACAGATTTAGATTTCAGTATATATTCTTATAATGTTGTCATGGAATGTGTGTGTGCGTCGGTGGACGCAAATGCAGGGATCACAGGCGAAAGTGAAACTAAGCATGTTAATTGAACACAAAGAGTGATACAAAACTGAGGCGAAAAGGAAACTGAAACAAGGGTAGAATGAAACTGCGGTTAAACATGAACTCAAAAGGCTGACAGACAACATTCGGCATGAAAGCATTTTGAACTTCAGCAAAACTCAAAAATATACTCAGCCTTAACAGACCTCTGATGAACAGGACATAAACACTCGACACAGGCTTGTAGAGTCCGGTGGAATGATGGCAGAATGACGCCAAAGCTCTGCCATGGAGCCTGCGGATGGAGGGATGTCCGGGGCGGAGCATTGAGGTGGAGTGACGGATGAGGCTGAGGTGTGAGGCGCCATGACCTTCGATGACAAGGGAAGTATTGGAGCGATGATGTAACCCTCGGAACCTGGGGGCAGGGAAGCTATTTGAGGGACCTATGTAGGCTCTGCGGCTTGTACTGGTATTGAGGCAGGTAAAGGCTCTGTGGTTGTAGCTGGAGGTAGAGCAGGCTCTGGGTCATGAGGTGTAGCTGAAGCTGTGGAACAGTCTGCAAAGCCCGGAGGCAGGTCGATGATGTAGTTCTCGAGGCCCGGGGGCAGGGCGAGGATGTTGTCCCCAAAGCCCGGGGGTAGATCGATGACGTAGTCCTTAGTACCCAGAGGCATATTATTATCATAGTCCTAGAAGCCCGGGGGCGGGGTGAGAACATAGTCCTTGAGGTCCAAGGGTGGGGCGATGAAGTCGTCCTTGAAGCCCGGGGGTGGAGCGAGAACGTAGTCCTCTAGGTCCGAGGGTGAAGTGACGATGTAGCCTTTGAAGCCCAGGGACGGAGAGACAGAGGATGGGAAGGACACGAGCCATGGGATGGATCCTGAAGAGGGTTTGGGCATGGGCCTGGACTTGTACTATGATTCAGGCCTGGATATTGGCTTGGATTTGGAGTTGGAGTTGGACTTGCATTTGGATTTGGAATTAGATTCAGACTTGGACTTGAATTCAGACTTGGACTTGGCGGTAGCCCCCATCTTGATCACTGGAGGGGGCTCAGGAGTGGTAGCCTCCATTTTGGGCACTGGAGGGGACTCAGGAGCAGCAGCCTCCATTTTGGGCACTGGCAGGAACTCAGAAGTCTTGCCAAAGTAGTAATCCAGTATGGTCTCATCCCCATTGGCCTCGAAGAATTCCTCCAGAGCCATCCCAAAGTCGTCAGGGTTCCATGAATCTGGGTGGTTGGTTGCGATGAGGTGCTCCATGAAGGGGCACACAGGGCCCGTGAGCCAGCGCAGCATGCACCGAACCCAGATGTGGTCCGGCGGCTTGGGGTCCGTCATGCTCTCCCATAGCAGCTGGCACTGGTACAGGAAGATGACGGGTGGAAAAGAAGCAGGGAGGGCATGGTGTGGATGAAGCCATTGGCCAGCAGTAATGATCCCGTTGGGTCCATTTTATGGCTGAAGCTTTCTGTCATGGAACTCGTGTGTGTGTGTGTGTATGAGTGTGTGTGGGCGGAAGCAAACGCAGGGATCACAGGAGAGGGGAAAGTGAGGTGAAAACTGAGGTGATACAAAACTGAGGTGAAAAGGAAACTGAAACATGGGTAGAATAAAACTGCAGATAAACATGAACTCAAAACGCTGACAGACAACATTCAGCATGAAAGCACTTTGAACTTCCACAAAACTCAGACATCGAAAAATACTCAGGCATTAACAGACCTCTGGTGAATGGGACATAAACGCTCGACACATGCTTGTAGAGTCCGGTGGAATGACGGCAGAATGATGCCAAAGCTCTGCTTCGAAGCATGAGTCCATGAGTCTTTTAAATGTCTCTTGATGAGCGTTGATGTTATGCAGGTGATACCCGCGAGCTGAGCGTGTGTGTTGGGGTGAGTGGGGGAATGAGACTACCACTACTTTTGATAAACTACATCCCAGTATACAAATACACTTTATGTCTCTGAACCCTTCAGATCTGTTCCTTTACCTAGCTTATTAAAAGGTATGACTAAACAATATATATTTTTAATATTTGTGGACTGGGCTTTATAAGAGAAAGATCTGCCCGTGCTGTAGCCTTCAGTATTCAAGGTACCAACAAATAACCTGCACCCTTTACTCTAAGTAGGTGTATCATAAAAGACTAGAAATTCATGCAGGTAGTGTGGTGCAAGACCATTCAGTGCGTTATAGGTCATTATTGTTATTTATATGATTTTATCATATCTCCTGGTCCTTGTAAAGACTCTAGCTGTGGCATTATAGAATAACTGGAACATATTTATGCACCTACCGGAACATCCAAACAGTAAGGCATTACCGTAATCTGACCTAGAGGTAACAAATATATGAACTAATCCTACTGAATGATGTATTGACATATTTTATCTTGATGAAAGAAGAAAGTAGGCTATCCTAGTAATGCTATCTACATGATCTTCAAATGACAGCTTTAGAGGTTGAACCACTACTGCGCTACCAACTGAAGGGCCAATCATAGTTACTACATAGCCAAAATGCTTACTTCTAGAGGCCTGTGATCTTAGTAGAAGTAGACCTAGTAGACTTCTTTCTTGTTGGAATTACCTAAAACTTTATTCAGCATCCAAGGTCTGATGTCCTTTATACATTCCTCAATTTTGTTAAGCTGGTGTCTGTCATCTGGCTTTCATCTGGCTATATAGAGAAAGCAGCATTAGGCCAGAGCCTCATACAACACCCAACTTTACAGACGTCACCATCCATAAACTGATAACAATATGTCAAATAAGACCTGAACCAGGAGAGGGTTCCAACAACATTTTCTAGTCTAACAAGGTCATCTGGTACTTTAAAAAGTGCATAAGTATGATCCAAATTGTTGAGATACAAAGGAGAGGGTTGAGGGTTCAAGTCAGAATTTGAGTATAGTATAGGATAGGATAATGGTCTTTTTGTGGATCAGAGTCATGGACTTTTCATCTTAGTGGGAAATTATGGGATGTTAAGGATTAAAATAATAGAATCTTTAAGCCCAGGCAGGGCATTTGGGACAGTCATGGTTAGGATTAGGATTAGAATCAAGACTAGCATATTTAGGTTCATGCGGATCAATATTTGTCATGACTGGTCTTCATGTGTGAAGCATGTGGGTGGACCCAATCCCAGGGATTATAGAAGCAGAGAGTGAAACATAAAGTATTGTTTATTTAAATGAGGCATGGTACAAACTGAGGCAAAAGGGGAAACAAAACACGGGTAGGTAATTAAGCGCACTGAGCAGCACGAACACAAAAAGTCGGCAGAAAACACTTGGCAAAGAGACAGTTCAAAATCCAGCTCAGTAGTGATAATCCTTTAAATTGAAACAGTTCAAACCCGAAACACAGCAGCGATAATCCATAGGCACTTTGATGACAGTTCAAATACAAACACGGAAGTGATGGTCCATTCAAGAGCTTGAGGCATGCACGAAGTCCGGCATGAGGACGTTGCAACTTAAACACGAGCATGACAAAAAAGGCAAACATAGGGTAGCAGTCGAACATGAAAATAATCCAAATGAGAACAAGTATAAACATACAACAGACATTCAGCAAAAACAACGTTAAAGCTTCGCGGGGAAGCACATGTCCATGAGTCTTTTATAATGTCTATAATCAGAGTTAATGCAGTGCAGGTTAATGCCTTCATGTGCGCTCTCAGTAGCATGCTATCTCCAGCTCGTACTGTAAATACCAAAGGGATGCGTGGCGTGAGCTTTGTGCTCGTGACGTGACAATATTACTGGAATCTGTTCAAAAGGATTTGTTCAAAGAATTAGAAAAACTCAATATAATGTTAACTTTTTGAACAAAATGAATTAAAATCATACCCAATCAAAATCCGATTCATGGGTTTAGAGTCATTGAGGGACATTCAGGATTAAAGCTATATAGTGCTTTAACTGCTGATGTTAATAAAAAAAAAAAGAATTGAAAGTATGAAAGGGTCAAGAGCAAAGTCATGGCATGTTCACCTACAGGATCATGGAGGGGTCAAGATCACTGTCAAGGTCACAGGATGTTATAGTTGAGGGTTTCAGGGACAAGATCAAAGATATAGGATTGTCAAGATCAAGGTCTGGCTTTTGAAAGAGCAAAACTGGGTCTGCATCAAGAACAGGGTCAAAATTAAGGTCATGAGTGGATTAGGATCATCAGTATTGAGTCATAAGAGCTAGGATCAATATTATGGAAATCTGTTCAAAAGGATTTTTTAAAGAATGTGAACAACACCAGTCCAGAATGCTAAGCTATGTTGGATAGAAAACATTTGAGAGGGAGGCTAAATTAACACCACCACAGCTCAGTTTCAGTTTCTCGCTGATGGAGTTCTCCTGGTGTGCATGAGGGAAACGGCCCAGTCTTCACCTTGGAGACAGAGAGACACATACTCCGTCTCCAGCTGCTGTTTGTTTATAAGAAGGGACAGAGCGGTTATTTTTAGCCCTGCTTCGTTGAATTTATAAGCGTTCATTACTGAGACTGTGTAGTCAAACCTTTCTAGTGCAGTGTGGATTCAAGGAAAGAGGAACAGACTAGTAGACCAGCCATAACACACACCCACACACACATTCATGCTGAGTGCACCGGGTTGAGAAGAGTCGGCCCGGTCGCCTCTGCCCAGAAATAATAACACAATTCCCAGAATCCCTGGAGTGTGTGAAAGAATTCCAGATAGTATCAAATTATTTTTTTTCGAAGGCCATCCTGGTTGGACCTGTCACAGCTTCCTGGGAGGATCAGCGTGTCTCTGTTATTCTGCCACAATCAATTTAATAAGGAGAGAGCTGAAACAAAACCCACAGAGCTCAGAAATCACAATCCAGAAATACCAGAACTGGAAAACCAGAACTCCTGCTTCTGTGGTTTTTTTTATTTTTTATTTTTAATTAGTTTCATCTGCAGATGTTATTTGGTGTGTGTATTTGTGGTGTGGGTATAAGTATGGAACTGCCAAGTATCAGACAAAATGAATAAACAGTCAAATGTTCTACAGTCATTTCTTGGTCGTTGACTGTATCGAGTGCAATGCTGCCAAAATATAGACAAGTTATAAAAAAAAAGGAGTTGGAACAGAAAGTTACTAGTACTGGTACACTGTTAGAACTCTTAGAATGCTTTCTCATCATTCATTCAAATTCAGGTGCTTTTATGGTGGGTGTAAAGAGGCAGCATCTGCAGGTCAAACGAGTTATTGTTCCTCTTTTTTATCCTATGAACAGATTTCAGCATATCTATATAAATGCTTTATGATCTGTTGACCTTTTACAGTATCTAGCATAGATTTATTCATCTCTGAATCAATGTTTGAATCAACAAATCAACCTGCTAGCTCTGTTAGCCTTGTAGTCAGAAATGTCTGCATTGATTGGGAGCACTGTAATATGGTTTATTATAATAGATTATTGGAGATGGTGATCATTTTATTAATTTTGGATGAAATGTCAGCTTGGCAGGATGGTTAATTCCCCCTTGTTAGGTTTGAAACTTATTGACTAAAATCTTCTTTTCCACTTTCTCTTTCAGATGTCGACGAGTGTTCAACGATCCCCGGATTGTGCGGTGGAGGCGAATGCACTAACACCTTGGGTAGCTACGTCTGTAGATGTCCTGTGGGATACGACACGGCTCTGGATGGGTCACGATGCATTGGTGAGTTTCAGGCTGAACAAACTGTGTGTGAATGTGTGATGAAACAGCTCAGAGGATGAACAATTTCAGTTACATTAGCTAATAGCAATGAGTAACAATGCCTGGATTGGAATTAAATCTTCACTCAGTTAGGATTTCTTATCAGTTGTCAAAAAAGACATGAAGACTAAAATGCTAGGTGACTGATAGGCTGCTTATGACGAGACTAATTTGTGGTTGATTTCAGAATCTTTAAATATACAGCGCAACAAGAGAAACACAAAACACTCCAAAACCATTAAACACTAAAATACACCGTAAAGCAGCACAGTGTTCTGACTCCATGCGTGTGTTTAACTGAATAATACTTCTGCTTCTGTTAACCCTTTTAGCTTTAAGAATACAAATGTTGGCAAACATGAAAAAGTGTAGTTAGTCTTGGCTCAAACCAACAAAATCTTTGTTCACGCGCTTAAACGTGTTACCATAAAGCCGATGTTATTCAGATTTGATCTAATGCTAATATTGAATGTCGCACTGCTCCACATTATCCATGCAGGAATGTTATCAAATAGGCAAAGAAAGTTCACCAGACAGAGATGCAGGATTTGGCATCAAAATATCTGAAATCATATATTTGCTGTAGGCTTTTCTTGATTCCAACAACTGATATGCACTGTATTCCGGTAGCTGCTTGACTCAATAAATACAGCTTCCATTTTTTTATACTACATATTTTTTTAAATATTTTTTAAACAACATACTTGGAAGGTTTGTATGAAAGAAGACTGAAAAAGCTTGACTATAGGTGATGGTCATGTAGACATCTCAGCAAAGTACTTGTTAGAGCAAAGTTTCTGATCTGAAATATAAAAACTCGCTGTGGCTCAGTGATTCGATTTTAAAGCTCCACTATGTAGGACTGAACCCGATTAATGCCCCGCCCTTACCCCTCCGTTTCCAAGCGTGTATTAGAGCATACGGTTGCCGTCAGGTGCCTGTAGTGTATTTCAAGTACTTACATTCGCACTTCCTTGCTTTTTCCACGCTAAATATGACCTTTAAAAGGATCCTCCATTTTTCATAATTTGGGTTCTCAAACTTGTTAGCAGAAAACACTGATTCCTCTTCTTTATTCTTTCTTTTCTTCCTTTGTTCCTCTTTGTCTTTCCTTCAAGATTCACGCTGCCGCTTGTAAAAAAAAATACAAGCGAGAGTGGAAGGCTCTCTCTAGAGGTTTATGAGTTCTTGGCTACTGTAGTACTTGTCTGGACTGATTAATAAACTCACAACATGGTTTCTTTCAAAAAAAAAAAAAAAAAAACAGACAACAAAAATGCAAAGACGGTTGGAGAGAAGTGTGTTTATTCTCTCCTACATTTTCAAAAATGCTAAAGCATTGACATAATATCTATAGAGCCTCTCTGGACTCAGTATATTAATTTTAGATTCACATATTAAAGAATTACCACCATATTAGTGTTGAAGAAGCTTGATGAAGATAGAGACAGTAAGTGTGGGTGGGGTTTGGGGAGACGACTGAAGGACCTGGTCTACAGTGTGTTTCTACTCACCTGCTCTTGGGAAAATTTTGATGAAAACCTGAAAGGAAGCTCCATGTGGAGGGAAAATCTCTAAAAGTTCAAGAGTTCGTCTGCATATACTGTCTGTTTTAGGTATTTTTGGTTTCTTTCTTGACCTTCACACACACACACACACACACACACACACACACACACACACAGGTTACAAAACTCATGAAACATTTACTGTACCCCTGCAGCAGAATTTAGGTCAGTCAATGGGCGTCAACAATTCCACAACAATGAGCTCCTCTGTATATGAGGTGATGAGAGAGAGAGAGAGAGAGAGAGAGAGAGAGAGAGAGACAGACAGACAGACAGAGATGGTGAGACAGACAGAATGAGATAGCCACTAAGAGTAAGATATAAAAAGAGATAAAGAAAGATATAAAGAGAGAGATAAAGGGTTAAGATGACTGATGTAGGGAAATATGAGTCATGCGCTTGTTTCTCACTCTCTGTCTTTCTGGAACGTGGCAGCAGATCTCTCCATCACTCTTTCCCTCTCCCAGAAAGAGCCGAAATCCTTCATGGCCCGTTTTATTTGATGGAACCTTTTCAGCAAAAAAAGAAGTGCAAACATCTTCCCTAACAACTTGAGGTTTGCAGAACATTTTCAGTTTTCGGAGCAGATTTAAATCATTAATATAAACATTTGGATAATGTTAGTGTTTGTTTGAGAAGGTTGTCTGAGCAACAAGCAGGCTTATCTACAGCCTTACCTTCTTAAAAACCTGTAAGTTATGTTACTGGATCTTCGGATAAGGTTCTCTGTTAACAGGGATACACACACAACCACTTGTAGCTTTTCAGATAAAGTATGTGCTAGGTAGTGAGTTTCTGAAATAAAATCTCAACACAAGAACTCTTGTCTTGGTCTTTATTGTTATAATATTATTAGGTAACACTTTATTTGAAGGGGTCTACATAAGGGTGAGGTGTAACCATCATAAGAATGACATGACACACCTCATGCACATTACTGACACATTACTGATGTTCATGACTTGTCATAATGTGTCATTCGGGTTTTGGAATGTCAAGTTGACATTGTTTGGGTGTCATCATTACCTACCTAAGCCATATATTTTCTTATTTATGTGATAATTCTAATGCTTTGCTATAATTTTCCTCAGGGTCTGCAAGCATCACAAAAGCTCCCCCTAGTCTGCACACAATGGCTCGATATTTTCAAAGTCCCACACTCCTTGCATCTTTTTTTTTTTGGCTAATGTCAAGTTGTCATAATGATGACACCCAAACAATGTCAACTTGACATTCCAAAAACCGAATGACACGTTATGACAACAGTCATGAACATCAGTAATGTGTCAGTAATGTGCATGACGTGTCATTCTTATGTCGGTTACACGTCATCCTTATGTAGACCTCTTCAAATAAAGTGTTACCTAATAATATTATCATTATTATTAAAGATCGACCATATTCCTCTTTACAAAAAAATAGCCAATCAGAACAGGTGTGATATTTTTCAAAGCTCCACCTTTGGCTAAGATCAGGTGTAGTTTGGGTTTAATATCTGGAGCAGTGGTGGTTTGATTCAGTTCAATTTCATTTCATTTGTATAGCACTTTTAATGGACATGATCACAAAGCAGCTTTACAGACATATATCAATTTCAGATCCAATTTTATATATATATACACGTAATGAGCAACCAGAGGTAACGGTGGCGATGAAAAATCTCCCTGAGACCACATGAGGTAGAAACGTCAAGAAAGATTCAGAACATCCCCATCAGGGTGACACTGGATAGTCTGATTATAAATCATTACTCTTCTACAGCTGTGTGCTATAGAGTCCAAAACTGCAATTTTATAACAAGGAGCTTTTCAGCTTTTTACTGATTTAATGAATTTATTATAGTTGCTGTTTTGTCTTTGAGGAAGATTCTTCACTCTTATCTGCTCAATATCCTGTCTTGACTCTAAGTGGCTTTAGGTAAACGTGTCAGTTTGTTTCCCCACAATCCAACAAAAACTGCGTCATCTCAAAAAACATTTCCCAGAATGCTCTGCCTCATTCTAGCTCCTCAGACTTCCACGCTTTACGCTTCCCGTAAATAACCAGGATTTAGATCTTTGTGAAGTTTTGCTCTCAGCGTTCTCCTGCCTTCTATTCATGCATATGCTTTGACGGTATTAATCCTCTCTGTTTTGTTTATTGAGTTCATTATTGGATTAGTCTGTTTCATTCAGTTAAACCTACGATTCCGTCCAAATAACTTTGCTGTTTAGTTTTGCACCAGAGCTGTAAGACATTTTGTGTCTAACAAGCAAGAGTGGCTGCTATTAATGTGCTAGCAAAAGTAACCACCTCAGTTTAAGGCATCTATATAAGGCTTACTTTTGGCTCCACATTGAATAAGTTGCTGTTAAATGAATGTCTTAAAGCAGAAAGAAAACCAAACATCATTTTGGAGGTTTTGTGGAACCAAGTGCAACACCGTTTTGTGCATTTTTATTATTACCATGAAGAAGTGTATAGACTGTAGACAATCAGTGACAATCTTGTCGAGTGATAACACAAAGTGACATGCCCCTAGATTCAAACTCCATTTGTCCTGATGTTTCTCTCACATCCGTAACATACAGTATCTTCAGCAGTGACTGAGAAGCTACGTGTAAAATACATTTATGGTGTAATGCACATGAACAGGGTGGATTGTTTACTCCCTGTTCCTTTATTTTAGGAGAAGTAGACAGACTAAACTCACTTTGTTCAATCAGAGTATAAATTATCCAAAAGGACATGATGAAAGTAAAAAGTTTTTGTTTGTTTGTTTGATTGTTTAAATATAAGAACTTTTCTTTTGTTTGGTGTTTGGAGGAAACACAGCAAAAACCCAGTGTTACAGTGTGTGTCTGTAAAACGTTGCTCAGCACAAGTAGTTTCACTATTAGGATATTTATATTATAGTGGTGCATGAGTTCATGGCCTAGTACATTTCTTTAATTATTTATCCAAACTCCCTGCAAAAGCAGGTGTTTTATAAAGTTTATCAAACCAGCATGGAGTCCAGCAAGATTCATCATCACCTTCTATTCTCATTCAATAGTGGAAAAAATCAACAGAAGCAAGAGATGAAATTTGCAAAGAAAATTTGTTCAGTGTTTGAAAAGGTGAACTGGAGCTCAATGACAATTCAAGAAATTGTAGACTAAAGGAGACTGAAG